>OY757947.1:32952310-32982310 GCA_963585895.1 Sepioteuthis lessoniana | reverse complement strand
TAGGACTATTTTATTGGATCATATATCATATATATATGTTTGGACTATTTTATTGGATCATATATCATATATATATATGTCCTACGTCTATTTTATTAGATCATATATCATATATATATGTCTAGGACTATTTTATTAAATCATATATCATATATATATGTCTAGGACTATTTTATTGGATCATATGTAAAATATATATATGTCTAGGACTATTTCATTAGATCATATATCAAATATATATGTCTAGGACTATTTTATTAGACCATATATCATATATATATGTCTAGGACTATTTTATTAGATCATATATCATATATATACATGTCTAGGACTATTTTATTATATCATATATCATATATATATGTCTAGGACTATTTTATTGTATCATGTATCATATATATATGTGTAGGACTATTTTATTGGATCATATATCATATATATATGTCTAGGATTATATTATTAGATCATATATCATATATATATGTCTAGGACTATTTTATTGGATCATATATCATATATATATATGTCTAGGTCTATTTTATTGGATCATATATCATATATATATGTCTAGGACTATTTCATTAAATTCTATATCATATATATATATGTCTAGGACTATTTTATTAGATCACATATCATATATATGTATATTTAAGACTATTTTATTGTATCATATTTCATATAGATATGTCTAGGACTATTTTATTAGATCATATATCATATATATATGTCTAGGACTATTTTATTGATTATATATCATATATATATGTCTAGGACTATTTTATTCAGTCATATATCATATATATATGTCTAGGACAATTTTATTAGATCATATATCATATATATATCGCTAGGACTATTTTATGGGATCATATATCATATATATATATGTCTAGGACTACTTTGTTAGATCATATATCATATATATATGTCTAGGACTATTTTATTGGATCATATATCATATATATATGACTAGGACTATTTTATTAGATCATATATCATATATATATGTCTAGGATTATTTTATTGGATCATATGTAAAATATATATATGTCTAGGACTATTTCATTAGATCATATATCAAATATATATGTCTAGGACTATTTTATTAGACCATATATCATATATATATGTCTAGGACTATTTTATTAGATCATATATCATATATATATGTCTAGGACTATTTTATTAGATCATATATCATATATATATGTCTAGGATTATTTTATTGGATTATTTATCATATATATATGTCTAGGACTATTTTATTAGACAATATATCATATATATATGTCTAGGACTATTTTATTGGATCATATATCTTATATATATGACTAGGTCTATTTTATTTGATCATATATCATATATATATCTAGGACTATTTTATTGGATCTTATATCATATATATGTCTCGGACTATTTTATTAGATCATATATCATATATATACATGTCTAGGACAATTTTATGAGATCTCATATACAGTATGTATGTCTAGGACTATTTTTATTAGATCATATATCATATATATGTCCAGGATTATTTTATTGGATTATATATCATATATATATATCATAGGACTATTTTATTAGATCATATATCATATATATATGTCTAGGACTATTTTATTGGATCATATGTAAAATATATATATGTCTAGGACTATTTCATTAGATCATATATCATATATATATGTCTAGGACTATTTTATTAGACAATATATCATATATAATATATGTTTAGGTCTATTTTATTGGATCATATATCATATATATATGTCTAGGACTATTTTATTAGATCATATATCATATATATATGTCAAGGACTCTTTTATTAGATCATATAGGATATATATATGTCTAGGACTATTTTATTATATCATATATCATATATATATGTCCAGGACTATTTTATTAGATCATATATCATATAGATATGTCTAGGACTATTTTATTGGATCTTATATCATATATATATGTCTTGGACTATTTTATTAGATCATATATCATATATATACATGTCTATGACTATTTTATTAGATCATATATCATATATATATGTCTAGGACTATTTTATTAGATCATATATCATATATATATGTCTAGGATTATTTTATTGGATTATCTATCATATATATATGTCTAGGACAATTTTATTAGATCATATATCATATATATATGTCTAGGACTATTTTATTGGATCATATGTAAAATATATATATGTCTAGGACTATTTCATTAGATCATATATCATATATATATGTCTAGGACTATTTTATTAGACAATATATCATTTATACATGTCTAGGATTATTTTATTATATCATATATCATATATATATATATGTGTAGGACTATTTTATTGGATCATGCATCACATTATATATGTCTAGGACTATTTTATTAGATCAAGTATCATATATATATATGTCTAGGACTATTTTATTGGATCATATATCATATATATATATATATTTCTAGGTCTATTTTATTAGATCATATATCATATATATATACGTCTAGGACTATTTTATTAAATCATATATCATATATATATTTCTAGGACTATTTTATTAGATCACATATTATATATATGTATATCTAAGACTTTTTCATTGTATCATATATCATATATATATATGTTTAGGACTATTTTATTAGATCATATATCATATATATATGTCTAGGACTATTTTATTAGATCATATATCATATATATATTTCTAGGACAATTTTATTAGATCATATATCATATATATATATGTCTAGGACTATTTTATTAGATCATATATCATATATATATAAAAAATATATATATATATATATATATACATATATATATATATATATATATATATGTGTGTGAGTGTGTGTGTGTGTGTGTATCTAGGACTATTTTATTAGATCATATATATATATATATGTCTAGGAATATCTTATTGGATCATATATGATATATATATATGTCTAGGACTATTTCATTAGATCGTATATCATATATATATGTCTACGACTATTTTATTAGATCATATATCATATATATATGTCTAGGGACTATTTTATTAGATCATATATCATATATATGTCTAGGAATATTTTATTGGATCATGTATCATGTATATATGTCTAGGACTATTTTATTGGATCATATATCATATATATATGTCTAGGACTATTTTATTGGATCATATATCATATATATATATGTCTGGGTCTATTTTATTAGATCATATATCATATATATATGTCTAGGACTATTTTATTAAATCATATATCATATATATATGTCTAGGACTATTTTATTGGATCATATGTAAAATATATATATGTCTAGGACTATTTCCTTTGATCATATATCAAATATATATGTCTAGGTCAATTTTTTTAGACAATATATCATATATATATGTCTAGGACTATTTTATTAGATCATATATCATATATATACATGTCTAGGACTATTTTATAATATCATACATCATATATATATGTCTAAGACTATTTTATTGTATCATGTATCATATATATATGTCTAGGACTATTTTATTGGATCATATATCATATATATATGTCTAGGACTATTTTATTAGATCATATATCATATATATATGTCTAGGACTATTTCATTAGATCATATATCATATATATATGTCTAGGACTATTTTATTAGACAATATATCATATATACATGTCTAGGATTATTTTATTATATCATATATCATATATATATATATGTGTAGGACTATTTTATTGGATCATGCATCACATATATATGTCTAGGACTATTTTATTAGATCATATATCATATATATATGTCTAGGGACTATTTTATTAGATCATATATCATATATATATGACTAGGACAATTTTTATTAGATCATATATCATATATATATATGTCTTGGTCTATTTTTTTAGATCATATATCATATATATATGTCTAGGACTATTTTATTAGATCATATATTATACATATGTATATCTAAGATTATTTTATTGTATCATATTTTAAATATATATGTCTAGGACTATTTTATTAGATCATATATCATATATATATGTCTAGGACTATTTTATTGTATTATATATCATATATATATGTCTAGGAATATTTTATTAAGTCATATATCATATATATATGTCTAGGACAATTTTATTAGATCATATATCATATATATATCGCTAGGACTATTTTATTGGATCATATATCATATATTATATGTCTAGGACTACTTTATTAGATCATATATCATATATATATGTCTCGGACTATTTTATTGGATCATCTATCATATATATATGTGTAGGTCTATTTTATTAGATCATATATCATATATATATGTCTAGGACTATTTTATTAGATCATATATCATATAGATATGTCTAGGTCTATTTTATTGGATCTTGTATCATATATATATGTCTCGGACTATTTTCTTAGATCATATATCATATATATACATGTCTAGGACTATTTTATTAGATCATATATCATATATGTATGTCTAGGACTATTTTATTAGATCATATATCATATATATATATGTCTAGGACTATTTTATTAGATCATATATCATATATATATGTCTAGGACTATTTTATTAGATCATATATCATATATATAGGTCTAGGATTATTTTAATGGTTTATCTATCATATATATATGTCTAGGACTATTTTATTAGATCATATATCATATATATATGTCTAGGACTATTTTATTGGATCATATGTAAAATATATATATGTCTAGGACTATTTAATTAGATCATATATCATATATATATGTCTAAGACTATTTTATTAGATCATATATCATATATATATGTCTAGGACTATTTTATTGGATCATATATCATATATATATAAGTCTTGGTCTATTTTTTTAGATCATATATCATATATATATGTCTTGGACTATTTTATTAGATCACATATTATATATATGTATATCTAAGATTATTTTATTGTATCATATTTTAAATATATATGTCTAGGACTATTTTATTAGATCATATATCATATATATATGTCTAGGACTATTTTATTGGATTATATATCATATATATATGTCTAGGAATATTTTATTAAGTCATATATCATATATATATGTCTAGGACAATTTTATTAGATCATATATCATATATATATCGCTAGGACTATTTTATTGGATCATATATCATATATATATATGTCTTGGACTATTTTATTAGATCATATATCATATATATATGTCTAGGACTATTTTATTGATCATATTTCATATATATATGACTAGGTCTATTTTATTAGATCATATATCATATATATATGTCTTGGACTATTTTATTAGACAATATATCATATATATATATGTCTAGGTCTATTTTATTGGATCATATATCATATATATATGTCTAGGACTATTTTATTAGATCATATATCATATATATATGTCTAGGATTATTTTATTGGATTATCTATCATATATATATGTCTAGGGACTATTTTATTAGATCATATATCATTATATATATGTCTAGGACTATTTTATTAGATCATATATCATATATATACATGTCTAAAACTATTTTATTAGATCATATATCATATATATATGTCTAGGACTATTTTATTAGACAATATATCATATATACTTGTCTAGGATTATTTTATTATATATCATATATATATATATGTGTAAGACTATTTTATTGGATCATGCATCACATATATATGTCTAGGACTATTTTATTAGATCATATATCATATATATATATGTCTAGGACTATTTTATTGGATCATATATCATATATATATATATATGTCTAGGTCTATTATATTAGATCATATATCATATATATATATGTGTAGGACTATTTTATTAGATCACATATTATATATATGTATATCTAAGTTTATTTTATTGTATCATATTTTAAATATATATGTCTAGGACTATTTTATTAGATCATATATCATATATATATGTCTAGGACTATTTTATTGTATTATATATCATATATATATGTCTAGGAATATTTTATTAAGTCATATATCATATATATATGTCTAGGACAATTTTATTAGATCATATATCATATATATATCGCTAGGACTATTTTATTGGATCATATATCATATATATATATGTCTTGGACTACTTTATTAGATCATATATCATATATATATGTCTAGGACTATTTTATTGGATCATATTTCATATATATATGACTAGGTCTATTTTATTAGATCATATATCATATATATATGTCTTGGACTATTTTATTAGACAATATATCATATATATATATGTCTAGGTCTATTTTATTGGATCATATATCATATATATATGTCTAGGACTATTTTATTAGATCATATATCATATATATATGTCTAGGATTATTTTATTGGATTATCTATCATATATATATGTCTAGGACTATTTTATTAGATCATATATCATATATATATGTCTAGGACTATTTTATTAGATCATATATCATATATATACATGTCTAAAACTATTTTATTAGATCATATATCATATATATATGTCTAGGACTATTTTATTAGACAATATATCATATATACTTGTCTAGGATTATTTTATTATATATCATATATATATATATATGTGTAAGACTATTTTATTGGATCATGCATCACATATATATGTCTAGGACTATTTTATTAGATCATATATCATATATATATATGTCTAGGACTATTTTATTGGATCATATATCATATATATATATATATGTCTAGGTCTATTATATTAGATCATATATCATATATATATATGTGTAGGACTATTTTATTAAGTCTAGGACTATTTTATTGGATCTTATATCATATATATATGTCTAGGACTATTTTATTAGATCATATATCATATATATATGTCTAGGATTATTTTATTGGATTATCTATCATATATATATGTCTAGGACTATTTTATTAGATCATATATCATATATATATGTTTGGACTATTTTATTGGATCATATGTAAAATATATATATGTCTAGGACTTTTTCATTAGATCATATATCATATATATATGTCTAGGACAATTTTATTAGATCATATATCATATATATATCGCTAGAACTATTTTATTGGATTATATATCATATATATATATGTCTAAGACTCCTTTATTAGATCATATATCATATATATATGTCTAGGACTATTTTATTGGATCATATATCATATATATATGACTAGGTCTATTTTATTAGATCATATATCATATATATATGTCTAGGACTATTTTATTAGATCATATATCATATAGATATGTCTAGGACGATTTTATTGGATCTTATATCATATATATATGTCTAGGATTATTTTATTGGATTATATATCATATATATATGTCTAGGACTATTTTATTAGATCATATATCATATATATATGTCTAGGACTATTTTATTGGATCATATGTAAAATATATATATGTCTAGGACTATTTCATTACATCATATATCATATATATATGTCTAGGACTATTTTATTAGACAATATATCATATATATATATATGTCTAGGTCTATTTTATTGGATCATATATCATATATATATGTCTAGGACTATTTTATGAGATCATATATCATATATATATGTCAAGGACTCTTTTATTAGATCATATAGGATATATATATGTCTTGGACTATTTTATTATATCATATATCATATATATATATGTCTAGGACTATTTTATTAGATCATATATCATATAAATATGTCTAGGACTATTTTATTGGATCTTATATCATATATATATGTCTCGGACTATTTTATTAGATCATATATCATATATATACATGTCTAGGACTATTTTATTAGATCATATATCATATATATATGTCTAGGACTATTTTATTAGATCATATATCATATATATATGTTTAGGATTATTTTATTGGATTTTCTATCATATATATATGTCTAGGACTATTTTATTAGATCATATATCATATATATATGTCTAGGACTATTTTATTGGATCATATGTAAAATATATATATGTCTAGGACTATTTCATTAGATCATATATCATATATATATGTCTAGGACTATTTTATTAGACAATATATCATATATACATGTCTAGGATTATTTTATTATATCATATATCATATATATATATATGTGTAGGACTATTTTATTGGATCATGCATCACATATATATGTCTAGGACTATTTTATTAGATCATATATCATATATATATATATGTCTAGGACTATTTTATTGGATCATATATCATATATATATATATATATATGTCTAGGTCTATTTTATTAGATCATATATCATATATATATATGTCTAGGACTATTTTATTAAATCATATATCATATATATATTTCTAGGACTATTTTATTAGATCACATATTATATATATGTATATCTAAGACTATTTCATTGTATCATATATCATATATATATATGTCTAGGACTATTTTATTAGATCATATATCATATATATATGTCTAGGACAATTTTATTAGATCATATATCATATATATATGTCTAGGACAATTTTATTAGATCATATATCATATATATATCGCTAGGACTATTTTATTGGATCATATATCATATATATATATGTCTAGGACTACTTTATTAGATCATATATCATATATATATGTCTAGGACTATTTTATTGGATCATATATCATATAGATATGTCTAGGACTATTTTATTGAATCTTATATCATATATATATGTCTCGGACTATTTTATTAGATCATATATCATATATATACATGTCTAGGACAATTTTATGAGATCATATATCATGTATGTATGTCTAGGACTATTTTATTAGATCATATATCATATATATATGTCTAGGACTATTTTATTGGATTATATATCATATGTATATATGTCTAGGACTATTTTATTAGATCATATATCATATATATATGTCTAGGACTATTTTATTGGATCATATGTAAAAGATATATATGTCTAGGACTATTTCATTAGATCATATATCATATATATATGTCTAGGACTATTTTATTAGACAATATATCATATATATATATGTCTAGGTCTATTTTATTGGATCATATATCATATATATATGTCTAGGACTATTTTTTTAGATCATATATCATATATATATGTCAAGGATTCTTTTATTAGATCATATATCATATATATATGTCTAGGATTATTTTATTGGATTATCTATCATATATATATGTCTAGGACTATTTTATTTGATCATATATCATATATATATGTCTAGGACTATTTTATTGGATCATATGTAAAATATATATATGTCTAGGACTATTTCATTAGATCATATATCATATATATATGTCTAGGACTATTTTATTAGACAATATATCATATATACATGTCTAGGATTATTTTATTATATCATATATCCTATATATATATATGTGTAGGACTATTTTATTGGATCATGCATCACATATATATGTCTAGGACTATTTTATTAGATTATATATCATATATATATATGTCTAGGACTATTTTATTGGATCATATATCATATATACATATATATATGTCTAGGTCTATTATATTAGATCATATATCATATATATATATATGTCTAGGACTATTTTATTAAATCATATATCATATATATATTTCTAGGACTATTTTATTCGATCACATATTATATATATGTATATCTAAGACTATTTCATTGTATCATATATCATATATATATATGTCTAGGACTATTTTATTAGATCATATATCATATATATATATGTCTAGGACAATTTTATTAGATCATATATCATATATATATGTCTAGGACAATTTTATTAGATCATATATCATATATATATCGCTAGGACTATTTTATTGGATCATATATCATATATATATATGTCTAGGACTACTTTATTAGATCATATATCATATATATATGTCTAGGACTATTTTATTGGATCATATATCTTATATATATGACTAGGTCTATTTTATTTGATCATATATCATATATATATGTCTAGGACTATTTTATTAGATCATATATCATATAGATATGTCTAGGACTATTTTATTGAATCTTATATCATATATATATGTCTCGGACTATTTTATTAGATCTTTTATCATATATATACATGTCTAGGACAATTTTATGAGATCATATATCATGTATGTATGTCTAGGACTATTTTATTAGATCATATATCATATATATATGTCTAGGATTATTTTATTGGATTATATATCATATATATATCTAGGACTATTTTATTAGATCATATATCATATATATATGTCTAGGACTATTTTATTGGATCATATGTAAAATATATATATGTCTAGGACTATTTCATTAGATCATATATCATATATATATGTCTAGGACTATTTTATTAGACAATATATCATATATATATATGTCTAGGTCTATTTTATTGGATCATATATCATATATATATGTCTAGGACTATTTTTTTAGATCATATATCATATATATATGTCAAGGACTCTTTTATTAGATCATATAGGATATATATATGTCTAGGACTATTTTATTATATCATATGTCATATATATATGTCTAGGATTATTTTATTAGATCATATATCATATATATATGTCTAGGACTATTTTATTGGATCATATATCATATATATATGTCTAGGACTATTTTATTGGATCTTATATCATATATATATATATCTTATATATATATATCTTATATCATATATATATATGTCTAGGACTATTTTATTGGAGCATATATCATATATATATGTCTAGGAGTATTTTATTAGATCATATATCATATATATATGCCTAGGACTATTTTATTAGATCATATATCATATATATATGTCTAGGACTATTTTTTTGGATCATATATCATATATATATGTCTAGGTCTATTTTATTAGATCATATATCATATATATATTTCTAGGACTATTTTATCGGATCATATATAATATATATATGTCTAGGACTATTTTATTAGAGCATATATAATATATATATATATATATATATATATATATATATATATATATATATAGGACTATTTCATTGGAACATATATCATATATATATGTCTAGGCCTATTTTATTTTAAAAGTTTTGGAAAATTTTCTTGTCGCTATTTATTTAGATGTGTTTTTTTTTTTCAAGTACAGTATATATATATATATATATATATATCATTGGCCATAATTAAAAAAAAAATATACAAATGTTATTTTCTTATTTAGCTTTTCTCTAAATTAAATAGGGTTTAACCGTAGTGTTGTGGCTAACTCACTGACTTGCAACCGTATGGTAAGCGAGTTCGAACTCAAGGTGTATCATCATATTTACTTTCGCATTGATAATTTCCAGAAAGCTATGAATCCGATAGATATGGGATAAATAGTACCACAAACATAGATTCGGCATTAATTAACCCTCGAAATTTGATATGCCATTAACCAAAGAAACCGAAACTAATCCAATTATGGTACCAAATTTTCGCGTAGAATATTTATACAAATAAAACTAGACATTCGGTATACTTTATAAAAAAAATTTCTATATTATTGAAATTCTATTAAAAAAATGATGGTTGGGTGGTTGGTTGTTTTAAGGCATATCAACTTTTGCGGATTACTTAATCCTAAATTCTTATTTTGCAAACGTAGTTAAGGCACCCTTTTCCTTAGCTAATACACCAATATGTAGGAAAGGTACTTCTCCTCTGCCTGGATTGATCCACTGACCCTTGATCCGTACCATATAAGGCTGATTGTCAAGCAAAGCGGCATCAAGAACCTTTTCTTTTTAGTCTTTGGTATGACTCGACCTGGGACTGAACCCAGATATTATATATATATATATATATATTGGCAGCATTCCTTCGTTAATACAAACTTCATTAAACATAATAGACATTTTATGTCTACATATTTTCTTCTGGATCCGTTCGAATTCCCGTATTACTTTTATCGTATTCGGGGGAAATTGATTTATGTATTGTCTATAGTTGTATGTATCCCTAATACTTTCTAAACGACTTTGAGCCATCATCAAGGGAGGATCTATTACAAAAGTGATGTAACTTTTGTTTTAGCATATTACCACTATGTAAGAGCGTCTAGAAAATATGTAGACATAAAATGTCTATTATGTTTAATGAAATATATATATATATATATATATATATATATATATATATATATATATATATTAAAATGAGTAGGTCCACTAAGAGATTCGTATTTTTTAGGATTTATTTATTCATTTATTTTGTTCTTACATAAGTGCATGTTTCCAGCTTGTTGCTTTCGTCGGAGAACATGTATGGCACAAAGGCCTTGTTAATGGGATACTTGGAGAGACTTGAACTCACGCATGTTCACAGTTTGAATGGCTTTCAGTTGGTTACGGTTTTTTATGGAGGTCACTCCTCTCTTTTACTTAGATTATGTTTACCTTAGTCGGCTTTACCCCTTATTTGCTTTTGATATTTGATACATAGTGTGTGTGAGTGTATGTGTTGGAGTGGTTTCGGATTTTCTTACCCTTATTTTTTCTCTGTGTGAATGTGTCTAGAAATTTTATTTGTGTATGTGTGTGTAGTAGTGTGTTTTGAAATATACAGGTAATTATTCATTACGACTAATTTTTGTATATATATATATATATATAATCATCCACAGACAGACTGTTTCGTTATATCACAACTCTTCAATGTGGCTAGACACGCTAGATTCCCGAAGTTGGGATCGAAACCCGGCTGACTCAAACGCCAATCCACACACACACACACACACACACTCATATACATATATATATATACTCCCCTAGTGAGAGAAGTAAATGGTTGGCCACAAGCATAATGCAAGGCTTTTCATATGAATCGAGCTCTCGGTAGCCGTTCAGCGGGTATATGTAAATAAAAACAATTGGGATACATAAGCGTTCAAATTTCTTTCGCGTGCGCTAGTCTCCTCGTGGCTGAGTGGTAGAATCTTGGATTGGCGTTTGAGTCAATCGGGTTTCGATTCCAGCTTCGTGAATCTAGTCTGTCTAGCCACACTGAAGAGTTCTGAATGAACGAAACAGGTGTTGTATAGCCATGACCATGACCAACTATACAAAAACATAATACATATACATCTACATATGCATGCAGAATTAAAACGACGACACAATAATAGAGACGAGCGACACAGTTCTTAGAAATATATACCTCTCACTTTATTTGAAAGGGTTGTGTGTGAGAGGGAGTTGGAGACCGACAAAACAGCAACATATTGACCCCCACTCTTATGGCCATCAGTGTCTCTTTCCCGCTCTCCAGAGATGCTCAACTGGAGGCCGGGGGGCCCAGCTTTCTGCTGGGTGCTGGCTTTCTCTACCACATCTTGTCTCCAAACACTCCGAACTCCAAACTGACTGACTTCCTGTCTTCACCGAGTTATATGATAGTTCAATCTCCCTCTTAATCTTTAGAATGGCATGTTTGATCGTCATCAAGCGGAAATAACTGTTATGCAGTTCACAGGTTACTCTCTTCCGGTGCATCAGTCTATGACGGTACCGTGGGATTTTAACCCTGTCCCATATTGTCAGCCAAGCTCGCCCACGCCAATGGAAATTGCACTTCCGCCGTCTTTGGAATGGCATGTTTGGCGGGGTCGGAGGTCAATATACAACACAGGTCTGTCTATGGATGACAATATATATATATAGTAAGATTAGTCATAGAATAATTTTTTGGAGGGTAATGCTTTTTAGACGAGCCCGAACTTTTTTGTTTGCACACAGTTAAATGGTTACAAGTATTGCTATTTAACTCTGTTCTATTTAATGATAAGTAAATGATTAAATTGTTCTATTTGATCAATAGATGAGAATCTAATAGATGCTACCACCCCGAGTTAGTGTGAACCTGTGTGTAATGGCAATGAAGGAGTACTCAACTTTACCTAAAATTCCAGAATAGGAGCTTCACCATCAGAGGGTTTCGTATGTTATCGACAACACTCGTTGGGTGATGTCTAACCCCAGTACAGAGACACAATCAACGTATTCTACAATCCCAGGCGACTGGATTATGTTAAAAGCATGAATAAGTAGTTGTGCTGAAATAATGATTTATGGATTAAATTTTTTTTTTTAACGGGATGCCATTCTATCTAGGTGCCCGTGGTGTAATGGTTATCGTCGTAGGAAATGGACACGGCGACACGAGTTCAAATCCGGGGAAAGGTATGAATCGAATTATTCTCCCTCCTTGCTATGGATAGATAGTAAGGCAGACTGGATTCTTCAGCCGTGGGGCAGACTGGATTCTTCAGCCGTGGTGAAGGAAAACTTCAGTCTAGGAGAAGGAAAACTCTGAATTCAAACCTGTTAAACTCCGCTTAAAAAATTGACCTTGTGTCATATCCTGCCCGAGTAGAGGCGTTGGTAAATATGGCATGCCAATCTGTCTAGGACTATTTTATTTCAAAAGTTCTGGAAATTACATCATATTAATTTTTCGTGTAGTTGTTTTTTAAGAGGTTGTGTTGTTTTTTTTTTGTTTCAAGTACAGTTATATGATATCGAGTATTCCTATCTAATAGCATTAAGCCAAGTCAGCTGGGGTTGTAGAATACACCGATTGCATCTCTGCAGAAGAGTTAACTCCTACCCAACGAGTGTCCTGGATAGGACATTTAACGATCTGATAATGAGGCTCCAGTAATACTGTCGCTGTGGCGAATGCGCAGTATCTCTTCAAAACCATCGCTCCCAGGTGCACTGTTGCCTGGAATGGTAGGACAGATTGGATCTTATGTATAGGTCAAATCGAACTGTTTGACATATAAGTGAGTACAAACAAATAACTTAGGATAAATTGAATTGTTTGAAATAGAACTGTTTGATCATTTAACTGTGTGTAAACAAATGGCCGATTTTTAATATAATTGTTAGTGATACATGGCAATGCTTGGAACTATCTAACTTTGTTGACTAATGCAAAATGAATTGTTAGAAATAGAACTGTTTGATCATTTAGCCTGTTTGTAAACAAATGACTGATGTTAATGATACATAGCAATACTTGGAACCTTTTAACTTCGACTTATGTTAAATTGAATGGTTAGAAGTAGCACTGTTTGATAATTTAACTGTGTAAACGAAAGACTGTTAAATGGAATTTGCTAGTTATACATAGCAATGTTGTATACCATGATGAAGGAAGAACCAGAACACTTGGTTATAAAAATATAATCTCTTTATTCTTTCTCAGAGTGAAAGCTTCTGTGGTGTGAGAGAGAACATCACCATACTATGCTGTGTTATCTTCTGCTCCTTCGCCTGAGGGTACTCAACCAGAGACTGTTGTGGACCGCTGCCCCAGTTGGGCGCTCTCCGTGACTGCCTGCTCTCTTCTGACTACAAGTTGAGACTCCGACTGACAGGCTGCGACTCCAACTGCCACTGACTCACGTGGGCATCTACATACATCACTTAGTAACTCCCACATATTTCCAATCAAGCATGTGATTGCTTCCGCTTATTTGCACTGGTGCGTCCTGTGCAGAGAATCTCTGATTGACGGCTCGGTCAAGGATCAGTGTGCAAAAGCAACACTTGGAACGATTTAACTTTGACTTATGCTAAATTAGATTGCTAGATATAGAACTGTTTGATCATTTAACGGTGTCTATCAACAAAATGTTTTTATAAATCGTATATTTAATGTATACGTAAAAACAGGATTTGGCATTAAATAACCATCAAGGGTTGATATGCCAACAAACCCAACCAAACCAAATCCTATATATCTAATATATATGTATGAGGAGGATTTGGCATAAAATAACCTACAATTTTTGATATGCCTTAAACCGAATCCAACCGAATCATATATATTTAATATGTATGTATAAAGAAGATTTGGCATTAAATAGCTTTCAAGGGTTGATATGCCATAAACCCCAACCAAACCAAATCATGTATATTTAATATATATATATACATGTATAAAGAGGATTTGGCATTAAATAACCTACAATGGTCGACATGCCATAAAACCTAACCAAACCAAATCATATACATTTAATATATTTATATAAAGAGGATTTGGCATTAAATAACCTCCAATGGTTGACATGCCGTAAAACTCAACCTAAACCTATTTACTACAACAAATAATATTATTTAAAATAATTATTTTTATTCAATACCTGTGATTAGTTTGTAACACGAACATTTGGGGGTGTGGAAGTACCAGTGGCTTAGGCACAGACGTGACATCGTATTAGATGAGTTCGAACTCCAGTCTCCCTATTCTTTTAACTTTTCGATTAATATCCTTGGAAAATGTATTGATTCCTCCTGGAATGGTTCAAATAGTACCACTACAATCAGTATCCATGTGGTGCATCCGTATAGTAGAATTAACACAACCGCTACTTGGACAATATTTTGTTTCACTTTATCCGATAGATCAGACTTCCATATGATCGATATTCAATCGATAGCAGTCTATGCCTTCGCTAGGTGCACATTTATGTCATTTTCAGTAAAGGAGACGCTGCTACTGTGGTACGTGAACTTGTTCACTAATTTCAGAGAACAGCCATTTATCGTACAGCTGTCTCCTTTTTTATTAAAACGCGTGTTTTTTGTCTGCATTCACATGGAGGCCAATGGCTCCTGCTACCTGATCCAGACTATGCAGCAGGGATTCGACTTAGGTAGGTATATTTGCGATAAGCGTAATGTCATTCGCATAGTCTGAGTCCGTAATACTTTCTTTAGGGTATCATCTGCTTCTTGCCCTTTCTAGTGTATAACCATATTGTTTCATTAGATCTATCAACGTTTTAAGTCCGTGGTCAAGGCAGATTATGATCAGATATGGGGCAAATGTATCCCCTAGCAGAATACTAGCAACAATAGCAAAGAAGTCTGTCTTCATCCGGTGAGCGAACTTTTACTTTCGTGTTTTTATCCTATTTACCAACCCCTCCACTCGGCAGGATATGACACAAGGTCAATTTTTAAGCGGAGTTTGAATTCAGAGTTTTCCTTCTCCTAGACTAGTTGCCTCACCAAGGCTGAAGAAGCCAGTCTGTCCTACTATTTACCAATAGCTAGAGGGAGAATAATTGGATTCATACCTTTCCCAAGGGTATTAGTGCTATGTGAAATGCAATCAGTCTTGTCCAGGATTTGAACTTGTGTCGCCGTGTCCATTTCCTACGACGATAACCATTACACCGCGGGCACCCCCACTTTTATGTTTTTATACACCATCATAATGGCTTTGACAGATTCTTTGGGGAGACTATATGCTAGAAGTATTTGCTCCATCTTCCCTCGGTGTATGGAGTCAAATGCCTTGGAGAAATCTACGAATTAGAGTGTCACTCTTTCTAAGAATTTTCTCAATTTCTCGGTATATATATGTATGTGTGTGTGTGTGTGTATTACACTTAGTAAGTGTGTATATATATATATACACTGTCGTGAGAAATGGATACAGGGTTATAAGTTCGAATCCTGGTCAAGACTCTTTCCATTTCACATTGTGCTAATGCCCTTGAGAAGGGTATGAATCTATTTTTTTTCTTTCTAGCTGTGTAAATAGCAACTAATCTAGGAGAAAGAAAACTGAATTAAATCTGTTATATTCCGCTTAAAAATGACCTTGTGTCACATCCTGCTCTTTCGGAGGGGCTGATATATATATATATATTTTTTTTTTTTTTTCTTTAAAGAAAAAAACCAAAGACCGGTTATTTTAGGATTATAAATTTATTTCCATCCTTTTTTGCGTTTCTGGTGTGAACCAAAAACACGAAGAAATATATAACAGGACTTCTTCAGATCTAATGGATAAATAACATCCCAAATCCCAACTCTGGTTTAACTGGACCGAATAATACTCTCTCTCTCTCTCTGTTTATATATATATATATATACCAACATTATTGTGTGTGAGTGCGTATGTTTGTGTGTGTGTGTGTGTGAGTGTATGCGCGCACATGTCAGATTGTATGTATATCTATATGTGTTTGTGTCTATGCGTACGTGTGTAGGTTTTTGACAGACAGAAAAATGAAGATACCTAACTTATCAAGTATGTGCATTTACGTAACTATCTTTCACTAAATCAGGTGCTGTTGTATAATCACACATATACAAATACAAATACAAAACACAGCACGAAAACAGGCGGACTTTGTTGTTCAGGTACGAACGCGTTTATTAACTTCTGGCTTTGGTTCATCGACACGAGGAGAGAGATACAATTCTAACTATGTTAACAATCCCCAACGTGCTTTTTCATCTTGTGGTGTCTAATATCTCTGTCGGTAGAGATCCGAAATCCCAACTACATCTTTCAACTCTATGTCCCAATGGCAGAAACTCAACTCTCTGCCTCCATCGTCCAGTCTCAACTTTTCAACTGACCCTTTTTCCAAATCCTCAAATTCTCAGGATCATCTCTTCCGGGCATGACGTCTTCCACACTCCAGCCCCATTTCCTTTCTGGGGGTTTATTATAACAATGGCGATTGTCATATCCTTTGCGCGCGAGCGTAAACTGCACCAATTGACTATACATCTGTGCTTTTAACCCGAATAGTTCAAAGCCCAACCAAACTGAATGATGAAATATAATTAACGAAAAATTATTAATATAAAAAGAATCATTCCTTAATTATAGAACAGTGCGAGTAAAGATGAGAGATTCTTTTTAAAAATATTGTTCCCCATTTGGTATTTTAAGATACATTATTTGGTATTTTGTGATACATTATTTGTTTTTTGTGATATATTATTTGATATTTTGTGATACATTATTTTGTGATACATTATTTTGTATTTTGTGATACATTATTTCGTATTTTGTGATACATTATTTTGTATTTTGTGATACATTATTTCGTATTTTGTGATACATTATTTCGTATTTTGTGATACATTATTTGGGATTTGTTTTTTGTGATACATTATTTGATATTTTGTGATACATTATTTTGTGATACATTATTTTGTATTTTGTGATACATCATTTCGTATTTTGTGATACATTATTTTGTATTTTGTGATACATTATTTTGTATTTTGTGATACATCATTTCGTATTTTGTGATACATTATTTTGTATTTTGTGATACATTATTTTGTATTTTGTGATACATCATTTCGTATTTTGTGATACATTATTTCGTATTTTGTGATACATTATTTCGTATTTCGTGATACATTATTTGGTATTTTGTGATACATTATTTAAAGTGATCATTTTCTCTCTGTCTCTTTTTATCTTTCTCTCAGTCTGTCTATCTAACCATCTGTCTCTGTATCTATTCCCATTTCTGTCTCCATCATTTAGCCACTTCTCACTCTCGCTCTCTCTCTCTCTCTCTCTCTCTCTCTCACTATATATTATATATATATGATAAAAAGAATATAAATTGAATACTGAATTGAATTGGAAAAACAGAACGTATAATCATACTCTCAGCTTTACCAATAGAAAATACGCCAGCAGTACCACATTATCTAAATATATATGGCAGATAAAAGATGAAACAGATAAATCTCCCATAACAAAATGAGATATTGTGAAAAAAAAGCCTGAGCGTATATACGAGGTTATAATAATTGCAGATTACGTCTGAAAGAAAATTTATGCATTCTAGAATATGCCGAAAATAATAAACTGCTGAACAAAAAAAAATGAACTGGTCTCTAATTGTAGACATATCAACAAACTTCTTCAGTGTGATTTGGCAACTTATTAATTGGAAAAGGTACTTTACTTGCGTTTGGTCTGCTCATAATTCAAAAATCTATAAATTATTTTTTATAAATTAATGTATCCCCCACATAAGAATCGTTCCAAGAAAAAAAATCTTCCCGCTTTAAATACGATTGACTTGAAATTTTATATTCTTTTTCCATCTGACGATCTTGTGATCTACGTGAAACTTTAGGTCACGGGTCCAATGACTACGGAACTATACAAGACGGCTACAAGCTATAATGAAAAAATACTTGAAGCAACAACTCATGAAACAACAGGATGTACGGCCACTTACCTCCCATCTCACAAACAATCCAATTAAGACGAACCAGATATGTGGGACACTGATGGAGAAGCAAGGGTGAAGTCATAAGTGACGTTCTTCAATGGACCCCTACATGGCCACTCACATCCCATCTCAAAAGCCATCCAAGTAAGATGAACAAGACATGTGACACACTGGTGGAGAAGCAAGGACAAACTCATAAGTGACGTTCTTCTATGGACCCCTATACGGTCACTTACCTCCCATCTCACAAACAATCCAATAAGGACGAACAAGACATGTGGAACACTGCTGGAGAAGCAAGGGCGAAGTCAAAAGTGACGTTCTTCAATGGACCCCTACATGGCCACTCACATCCCATCTCAACAAACAATCCAAGTAAGATGAACAAGACATGTGGGACACTACTGGAGAAGCAAGGACAAACTCATAAGTGACGATCTTCTATGGACCCCTACACATGGATGTGCCAGTAATCACCGATCGGCAAGAACTTATCTACAACTGCTCTGTGAGGATATAGGATGTAATTTGAAAAATCTGCCGGGAGCGATGAATGATAGTGATGAATGGATAGAGAGAGAGAGAGAGAGAGAGAGAAAGAGAGGGAGAGAGAGAGAGAGAGAGAAATAGTCAGGAAAATCCGTGCTAGCGGCGCGACCTGATGATGCGGATGATGATCGAACAACCTATTATAAGTGAAACGTGTTCGGAGACGTTAGCATTATATGACATTGGGATACATAAATATATATATATATATATAAAGAGAGAGGGGGGGAGAGAAAAACCCATAAACATGTCTGTGCACATACCGAGACACAAACACGCACACACATACACACACACACACACATACACACACACATATGTATATATATATATAAATATATACTTTCTCTTCTTTGTTTGCCGTATATAAATCTAAATGGCATCTGGAGGTGAGGCTCAAGCGCTCATGAGTTTTGGAGTGTAGAATTATGTATTGGCATTACTCCACTGGAGTGGTATCAGCTTGGAGGATTCCCATCAATGAGTTACATAAAGTTATCTGAAAATTTTTTGTATTCTATAGGAATATTTGATATCACGTAATTGTAAATTACAAGCATTAGGAATAGTTATTTGAAGTTCTAATTGTTTATTCAGGATTATTATTATTAGTTACTACAAAGCATATAACTGAAAATTATTTGTATTAAGAATAGTTACTTGAAGCTCTAATTGTTTATTAAGGATTATTATTATTATTAGTTACTTGAAAGCATATAACTGAAAATTATTTGTATTAAGAATAGTTAGTTGAAGCTCTAATTGTTTACTAAGGATTATTATTATTAGTTACTTGAAAGAATATAACTGAAAATTATTTGTATTAAGAATAGTTACTTGAAGCTCTAATTGTTTATTAAGGATTATAGTTAATTATTTGAACTTTTTGCACACAGAAGACTATTATTCAATAAGAAATAAAATATGAAACCATATAATCACGAGGCACCAAGGTCGACTCTTTCATTTTCATTCATTTTCTTCCATTTCCCACTTTTTTTTATCCATAAGGGTGTACAATTTTTTAAAGGTTCCTTCATGACATTGAATTATGTTTTTTTGTCAGAAACCAATAAATGACGCCCAAGGAAAAATGGACGACAAACATTTGAAAGCCGTTCAGAGGACCCATGTATATATATATATATATATATATATATATATATATATATACACACACAAACGTTGTATTTATCTTCTCTTTAATGTATTTTCTTTTGATGTTTTTTTTTTTTTTTTTTTTTTTGTAATTGCCTCATGTGACTTTTCTTCTTGACTTGAAACCATACAACTATGTGGAAATTATATGAATTAAACTGGAATACTTGATATTATAAAACCATGCGTAGAAGATTTTTAAAAAGTAAATACACAAAAAATGTAAATACAAATATGTAATGAACGCTACTCCGCAAAGTCCTGGTATGAAATAACTATAGATGGGTTGACATACCATTAAAATGAATTATTTAATCAAACACGTTTAAACTGTTGGGCACTAATTATATTGTGTACGTGAAGGTTTTTGGTGATTTTTCTATAAAGACTAACTGGTGGCAATTTTCTGACGCAACATAATCTTTTTTTTATTCATTTTCAATGCTCATGGCCATCAATCTATTCGGCCTTGATGAAATCAAAGTCCTTGTTCGAGTCGTAATCCAATTATTTTGCCTGAAACTCTTTCCGTTATGAATTGGCCAGTGTTGATTCCACTCGACCAACCGGTGCTTATCTATTAACTGCAGCTGAGATTAACTTTTCCTAATGGAGAATCATCAAAGGGATGTTAGTGAGACACCGATTAGGCCATCGAACTCTTTATATCGGTTATCGAAATGGCTATTACTATTGAAAGACAAAACAAAACAAAAACAAATCGCTTTTATCAAAACTCGTTTTGAAAATAGAAATTAGTTACCAAAATATCTTTCTCAGCTCACACACTCACACAAGTATATATATATATATATATACTTGTGCGATTGTGTAAGCTGAGAAAGATATATATATCTTTCTCAGCTTACACACTCGGGTATATATATTCTAAAAGCGTTTTAAATCGGTAAAATACAGTATTCTATGCGCAAAAATTTAAAACAATGTCATCACAATATTAAACCATGTGAACAAGAATGATAAGACAAAAAACAATATCAACTTATAGTTATTGATTTTTTTTATTGATCTTGCCTGGTCATGACTTTAGATCATCTTCAGGATAAAAAGTTTTTGTAAAGATAAGATCTTTAGAAAGTTTTTAAAATCGTTTTTAACGAATTGATATGTCCCAAACGGACCTACAAAAAAAGAACTGGCATCCAATTATCAAATAAAAATTATTTTCTGATATTTAAGTGTCTTAAACTGACAATTGTATGATCTATGCTAGTGTAGTCACCTAGCTCTAAACTTTGAAAGATAATTATTAAACATTGGTAAGTGTGTGTTTCAAATTAACCATAATTGTTTCCCTCAGATATTTAATGTAGGCGTTTGTTTATTTAGGTGTCCATCCTATTTGAAAACGGGGTTTTGAGGTTGGTTTAATTTGATAATAAAGTCGTTTGTGGTCTGTGTTTGCGAACACTTAATCCATTTATCTCCGTCTGTTCCTTATATTGCCGTGATATCATATTTACCCAACCCCTCCGCTCGGGCAGGATATGACACAAGGTCAATTTTTAAGCGGAGTTTAACAGGTTTGAATTCAGAGTTGTCCTTCTCCTAGACTAATTGCCTTACCAAGGCTGAAGAACCTAGTCTGTCCTACTATTTACCCATAGCTGGAGGGAGAATAATGGGATTCATACCTTTCCCAAGGGTATTTGTGCTATGTGAAATGCAATCAGTTGTCGTGTCCATTTCCTACGACGATAACCGTTACACCACGGGCACCTCCTATATTGCCACGATATTATCCCACGCATTTTTTTCAATTCTTTCTGTGATGGTGAATTTTATATTGCAGTTAAAATCGTGGTTGTTTGAGCAAAAATGTTATTACTTTACAAGTATTAGTTTGTTATTTGGTTTGGTTTCTTTGTTTTAATGGCATATCAACTGTTTGTAGGTTATCTAATGCCAAAGCTATTCTCCTAGAAGAACAGTAGTGGTGCTATTTAACCCATAGCTGGGGTGATAAGGGGGTTCATACCTTTCCCGAGGGTCTTTGCCCGAGAGTGGCCTTAATAGCGCGACTGGAGTACGAACTCGCGTACTACGATTCCGCAATCCATCGCTTTAACCATTACACCACGAGGACACCCCTTTCTTTGTTGTGATTCTGTGTCTATAGTTATTCGGTCTACAATAAAATGGTCTTTCTACCTTTCCAATGAATCGTTTTTCGGCAAAGTAACGCATAGACAGCTATTGATAGGCAATCGGTCATATGGAAGTCAGATCTGACCGATCAAATGAAACGCAATGTCTTCCAAGCAGCGGTCGTGCCGGTACTGCTGTATAGATGCACTACGTGGACGCTAACTAAAAGTAATGGATAAAAAGCTTGACGGCAACTACACGGGAATGCTGCGAGCAATATGGAACGAGTTCTAGAGGCAGCATCCCACAAAGCAGCAGCTGTACGGCCACTAACACCCATCACAAAAACTTTCCAAGTTAGATGAACCAGAAATAAATGACGTACTTCAGTGGACCCTTTCAAAGGGACGAGCAAAAGCAGGACCTATCTACAGCAGCTCTGTCCCGATACGGAATATAAGCCTGAAGACCTGATATGATCCAATAAACACTTTGCCGCTGTTATTAAGTTCGTGGTAATATATATATATATATATATATATATTAAAAAAACAGCAATCGGTCACATTAAGATAATATATTCATTTTCATCCAGTTAAAAGCATGAGAAATGGAAATAGCTTTATTATATTTATATTTGTGAAAAAAATTATTTGCTCTGTGGATTTTATTTACATTGAGCTTTTTAACAGGAATATTCAAATTTAATATTCTATTTCTTAATATAATCTTTGCCCTGATTGGAATTATTCCCTATTCCGGTAACCATTACACCACGGGCACCTCCGAAAAGTATTATTAGTCCTTAATGAGAGAGTAACTCGAATCCCTTCCAACAACCCTAAAAGGGTCAGTCAAATGGCAAATCAGGAAAATAAGTACCAACTGGTAAAATAAGTGAAATGGTAAAGTTTTACCACTTGGTACTTATTTTCCTGATTTGCCATTTGACTGTCCCTTTTAGGGTTGTTGGGACGATTCGAGTTACTCTCTTAGTAAGGACTAATAATACCTTTAGGAAGTGCCCGTGGTGTAATGGTTATCGTCGTAGGAAATGGACACGGCAACACGAGTTCAATTCCTGACCGAGACTGATTGCATTTCACATAGCACTAATCCTCTTGGGAAAGGTATGAATCCAATTATTCTCCCTCCAACTATGGGTAAATAGTAGGGTAGACTAGGTTCTTCAGCCTTGGTTAGGCAACTAGTCAAGGAGAAGGAATACTCTGAATTAAACTTCGCTTAAAAATTGACCTTTTGTCATATTCTGCCCGAGCGGAGGGGTTAGATAAATATGAATAATACCTTTAGTATATCCTTGATATACTAGCACTGAATAAACGGAAGGAAAGGTAAGAACAAACTCATTTATATACTGAGAAACAATTAATATACATATAATATACATATCTTTGGAATTGAAAGAATACAAAAACGTGTCCCGACAGATGCACATATTATTCTATGAACAAGCAGCATGTGAAACGGTTACAAAGCTGGAAAAAGTCTTATTTGAAATTGAGGGTAGGAAAATGATAATTATGTTAGAGACAATTTTTGATTATATGCCATATGGTGACTTATCGGCATTGTTATTGATTTTCAACGCACAACTCGCTGGCGTAGTTTGGTTGCAGCATTTTCTATTTACAAAGCTGATTTTGTGATTATAGAATCCTTTTCTCCATTACAATTCTTTGACTCCAGTGTAAACTCTTTCGTCATCTTGTATTTCACCATTAGTTACCACAGCCTTGTTCATCCCATCTCTAATTAAGTATCCTCATCGTCAAAGTGTGCATGGATCCTTTTGACTCTTTCTCGCCATCTGTTCCTATCGATCATCGCTATTAGCAACTCTTCTACACGGCATCCATTGTCTGCACAGAGATAATCAAATTTTTTGCTTGTAGACCATCACTGGTATGTCCATTAGTAGAAGTCCATAGAAGAACATCACTTGTGTGTTCGTCCTTACTTCAACAGCTGTGACCAGGGTTCTAGCTCGTCTTACTCGTATGATTTGTGAGATGAGAGGTAAGCGGTCATACAATTGCTCTTCATTCAGATGCTGCCTCCGGGAATAGTTAAAAGCAACACGCAGTATTCTTGTTTTGTTAACGTCTCGTTTTGTATAAGTGCAGGAAGTGCAACCATACTATAGTAATGATTCGGCTAAAGTTTAGAAGAAATCCCGTTTTACTTATCAGATTTCCATTTACTTGTTGAGTTGTGAGTAAAAGTTCCTGCTTTTACCCTGTATTTGTTGACATCGTTTTCATTAGATGAGAAATTGCTACTGAGGTATATGAACTGATCTAGAGGCTCGGCATTTAATGGTGTGATGGAACAAGCTTGATGAGAACCCTAATCTATTTTTTTTATTTGTAGGGGTTATCTTTGTTTTTAGTAGAAACTATCTCCTATTTTATTAGTAGAAGCTACCTCGTCTTTTATTTGTTGGGACTATCTCTACATTATATTAGTAAGGACTAACTCTACTTTTATTAGTAGGAGTTATCCCTCCATATATTAGTAGAGACTACGTCTTCTTTTATTAGTAGAGACAATCTTGTTTTTTATTAGTTGAGACTGTGTCTTCTTCTATTAGAAGAGACTTTCTCTTCTTTTATTAGTAGGGACTCTCTCTTAATAGTTGGGACTATCTCTTCTGTTAGTTGGGACTATCTCTACTTTTTATTAGCAGGGACTCTCCACTCTAGACAGAACCCCTCTTAAACTAGTAGACAAATTCACTTACCTAGGAAGCAGCGTCAAATCAACCAAAAAGGACATCGACACGAGGTTAACGAAAGCATGGACAGCTATCAATAGGCTATCGATTATATGGAAATCAGACCTATCCGATAAAATGAAACGCAGTTTCTTCCAGGCAGCGGTCACATCGATACTGCTATATGGCTGCACTACATGGACGCTAACAAAACGGCTGGAGAAGAAGCTAGACGGCAATTACACAAAAATGCTGCGTGCAATCTTGAACAAGTCCTGGCGGCAACACCCCACAAGACACCAACTGTACGACCACCTGCCTCCTATCACCAAAACTATTCAAGTTAGACGAACCATACATGCAGGACACTGCTGGAGAAGCAGGGACGAACTCATAAGATATGTACTCTTATGGACCCCCACACATGGCCGTGCAAAAGCAGGACGACCAGCTCGAACATACATTCAGCCACTATGTGAGGATACGGGATGTTGTCCTGAAGACCTGCCTGGGGCGATGAACGATAGGGAGGAGTGGCGAGTGAGGGTCATGGATATCCGTGCTACCAGCGCGACATGATGATGATGATCTTTACTTTTATTAGTGGGGATTATCTCTTCTTTTATTTGTAGAGACTGTCTCTTCATTTATTAGAAGACACTGTTTCTTCTTTTATCAGTTCGGGCTATCTTTTCCTTTTATTCGTAGAGACTGTGACTTCTTTTATAGGTAGAGCCCATCTCTCCTTTTTATTAGTAAGGACTATCTCTTTTTTATTAGTAGGGATTAATTCTTCTTTTATTCGGAGGAACTATTTCTTCTTTAGCAGTAACGACATGACACATGGACGCTAACTAAACGCATTGAGAAAAAGCTTGACGGCAATTACACAAGAATGCTGCGAGCTGTACTGAACAAGTCCTGGCAACACCCCACAGAGCAGTAGCTATACAGCCACTTACCACCCATCACGAAAACTATTCAAGTTAGACGAACCAGACATCCAGGACACTGTTGGAGAAGTAAGGATGTATTCATTAGCGACATACTCCTGTAGACCCAGTCACATCGTCGAGCAAAGACAGGATGACCAGCAAGGACATATATCCTGTGCCGATACAGGATGTAGCCTTGAACACCTCCTGGGAGCAATTGACGATAGAGATGGGTAGCGAGAGAGAGTCAGAGAAATCCGTAGCGCGAGATGATGATGATGATGATCATATTTACCAACCCCTCTGCTCGGGCAGGATATGACACAAGGTCAATTTTTAAGCGGAGTTTACCAGGTTTGAATTCAGAGTTTTCCTTCTCCTAGACTAGTTGCCTCACCAAGAACCTAGTCTGTCCTACTATTTACCCATAGCTGGAGGGAGGATAATTGGATTCATACCTTTCCCAAGGGTATTAGTGCAATGTGAAATGCAATCAGTCAGGTCCAGGATTTGAACTCGTGTCGCCGTGTCCATATCCTGCGACGGTAGCCATTACACCAGAGATGATGATGATGATAATGATTTCTTCTTTCATTTGTAGAAACCATCTTTTCTTTTATTAGTAGGGATTATATCTTCTTTTTTTTAGTTGGTACTATCTCTTCTTTTTTTAATAGAGTAAAGTAATGTTGGTGACCATAGTCGAGGGCGACCATAAGGCTCCCTGTTCCGAGGTGTAGGGAAAGGGCGCTACTCCTATAGCTGGATTGCTCCACTTTACCCTTGACATGGACCTTATATCACTGAGTGTTAAGCAAGGAGGTATCAAGTACCATTTGTAAAGTCTTTGGTATGACCCGACCTGGGATTGAACCTCACTCTCCCGGACCCTTGGCAAACACTCTACCCACTCGACCAAGGATCTCAATTCTGTTATTAGTAGTGACTATCTCTTCTTTTATTTGTTGAGACTATCTCTTATTTTATTAGCAGTGACTATCACTTTCTTTTATTAGTAGGGATTATCTCTTCTTTAATTTGTTAAGACTACTTCTTATTTTATTAGCAGTCACTATCTCTTCTTTTATTTGTTGAGACTATCTCTTATTTTATTCGTAGGGATTATCTCTTTTTTTTATTTGTTGAGACTATCTCTGATTTTATTAGTAGGGCTTATCTCTTTTTTTATTTGTAAAGACTATCCCTTATTTTATTCGTAGGGATTATCTCTTCTTTTATTTGTTAAGACTATCTCTTATTTGATTAGTAGTGACTATCTTTTCCTTTATTTGTTGAGACTATCTCGTATTTTATTAGTAAGGATTATCTCTATAGTCTTTGATTTTTATACACGGTTTGCAATGATTTGCTGTTTTTCTATTAACAAAACTGTTTTTTGTTTCTCTTTTTGGCGGGGATTATAGACTTTCCTTCGCCGCTAATTACCTTAGTCCTATATATTACATTTCGTGCTTAACGATAAATCCTAAAAGAAACATTTCAAGGGCCTTTACAATTTCAACTGGTGCTGGGATTGCCAATTTGCTCATTAAGGATTTTTATGGTATGTTTGGGATTCTTTCTTTTTTTTTTTCTTTTTCAGAAACTAATAAAAGCTAATGCTTAATTTTTCGTCATTAATTATTAAGTTAAAGTTACCCTTTTGTTGTTCGCATTTGTACATAAAAGATAAGCCATATTTGTATTCCTTTTGATATTGAAGAGGTCGATCAATCATCAATTCAAAAAAAAAAAAAAAAAAAAACCATTAAAAAATCTAACTTTATGGATATTTAAAAAAAAAACAATTTTATCTCTTTGGGCAGTAATTAATTTTCATTCTTTTTGTGTCTCGTCAAGGTTCAGCCAGTTCATAAAACCGTTACGTGATTATTGGATAAAAGAAACCCCCCCCCACAAAAAAACAAAGCAAAAAGACAGGAAAAAAAAAAACCAAAAACAAAAACAAACAAACTTATACCAGAAATGATGCCTACACCCCCGATAAATTGTAGACGTTTGTGTTATTAGAATTTTATATCCGAGTTTGGTAAAGTTATTTTTCTTTTCTTTTTTGTAATAGGTTCAGAGAGATGGGAACAAAATGACATGAGTTATTATATACATAGGAACACACACACACACACACACATATATATATATATATATATATATATGTATATATGAGATTGATAGAAATGAACACACATATGCGTATATATTCGATAGGAAAGACCATATACTCATATACACAAGACAGAAAGGAACACACACACACACACACACACACACACTCACATATATATATATATATATATATATATATATATATATATATATATCAAATTGGTAGGAACATACATATACACATCTACATATATTCTTGTTTGATACGAACAAAAACACGCATATATGATTGGTACGAATAAACGTACGTACGTATG
>OY757947.1:32854810-32947310 GCA_963585895.1 Sepioteuthis lessoniana | reverse complement strand
GGAGAGCTGGGTACAAGAAACATCTTACCTTATTAGAAGCCATAGATATGATGCGATTACGCCCTAGATTGTGCTGGGGGAGATGGCAATTTGATAACCTTCGTCTGTTTAGGAACTCAGAGGAAATTTTGAAGGCTGAGGTTTTTTCTTTTTTATAAACACGAAATATTCCCCCCTTCAGTTAATTAATTTTACTTTTTATACGTTTTCTGGTGTAACTATTTAAAGCACACCAGACGAAATGGTCCCTTTAGTGTCTTTTTATATTTTAAAATCGATTCAGTTAAAAGGATTCCCCTAGTTTTATATAATTATAAATTTCAACTGTAACAAAAATTTCTTTATATATATATATATATATATATATATATATGAAGTAAATGGCAGGAAATACTCATCTTTTAAATTGCCTGACGATCACCTGGCGAGAAATTTTGAGTTGGTACATAAGTAGTTTTTGTTGAGAAGGGAATAATCTATCACGTGATATTGAGCACTTTTATGACATAATACTAATTAGTATCCAGACTGAGTCTAACTACGTCCTTATCGATCATCAGGTGAGATTCGTTTAAACACGTCCTTATCGATCATCAGGTGAGTTTCGTTTAAACACGTCTTTATCAATCATCTGGAGAGATTTGTTTAACTACGTCTTTATCGATCATTGGGTGAGATTCGCCTAACCACGTCCTTATCAATCGTTAGGTGAGATTCGTTTAAACACATCCTTATCGATCATCAGGAGAGATTCATTCAACCACGTCCTCATCGATCATCAGGAGAGATTCGTTTAACCACGTCTTTATCGATCATCGGGTGAGATTCACTTAAACACGTCCTTATCGATCATCAGGAGAGATTCGTTTGACCACGACTTTTTCGATCATCAGGAGAGATTCGTTTTACCACGTCGATATTGATCATTAGGTGGGATTGGTTTTACAACGTCTTTATCACTTGTAAATAGGTTGAACCCAGGCAATTTGTGGAAGAAAATTTTCTTCAAAATCAAAGCTATAAGGATTTTGTTATTCCTAGTGAAAGATTATAAAATCAAAATGGAAATCATTAGGCATTATTTAATACCAAACTCTACAGAATTGAAGTTTTGCAGCAAGATGTCACTCGTTAAGCAGAAAAAAAATTCCCCTATTTGTGTTGTTTTGCTTTGAATTTATTTGCCTTGGATGTGTTTTTCCGAACAACTTCGGGTACCTTTTGTAGTAAATTACTAATTTCTAGAGTCCAAGTGAAATGTTGGTTTAAAAAATTCGACTTATACACAAGTATATTGTCACGTTCTTATTGGAACAAATTGCCAATGGAACTGAACGGAACGATAATTCAAAATGAAGTAACTAAATCACTTTTTATTATAAGATCGTGAAGTGAAAATAATAGATATAGTTGTCCTGTCGAGATCGAAGATAGATGGCATGTTAAATGAAAACGGACAGAAATAAGATAAGACAACTCTATTCAGTTGGTGAATACAGGACATAGAGCATTGGCACACACACACACACACACACGCGCGCAAGAGAGAGAGAGAGAGTTTGTTTGTTTGGTTGGTTTTTATGGCATTTCAATCTTTGTAGGTTATTTAATGCCAAATCCATTTGGTAGTTCTATTTCTAACCATTCAGTTTAGCATAAGTACAAAGTTTAACAGTCAAAAACATTTCTATTTCAAGCTATTCAGTTTTGTCAAAAAGTTCTATTTAAAAAAAATCAGTTTAGCGTAAGTACGCAGTTTAAGTGTAAGTACACTTTAATTGTCAAAAACATTTCTATTTCAAGCTATTCAGTTTAGTTAAACAGTTCAACACTCGTTGTGGTATGGTCTTACCTCTCAGCAGAGGTGCAGTCGGTGTATTTTACAGCCCCAGTCGACTGGAAAAATTTGGCATTAAGTATCCTAATAATGGTTGATATGCCATAAAACCTAAACAAACGAAAATCTCTAATACTGGTCTATGATAACATCTATTCGATAGTAAAATTTAACTATCATAAAATTCTCTCTTGAGTTAGGCCAGTCGGCTGGGGCTGCAAAATACACTGATTGCTTCTCTACTGAAGGGTAAGTCCCCTCACCCTGCAAACGAGTGTCCTGGATATGACACTAAACAATCTGATGCGGAGGTTCCAGTAATACTGGAGCTTTGGGGAATGCAGAGTACCCCTTCATTGCCATCACTCCCATATCCACTCTGACCCGGAGTGGTAGCAGTTGATAGGGTCATATCAATGGGTTAAATAGAACTGATCTCTGTACTTATGCTAAACTGAATTGCTTGAAATAGAACTATGGATGCACTACATGGACTCTAACAAAACGGCTGGAGAAGAAGCTAGACGGCAATTACACAAGAATGCTGCGAGCAATCTTGAACAAGTCCTGACGGCCACCTGCCACCTATCACGAAAACTATTCAAGTTAGACGAATCAGACATGCCCGACACTGCTGGAGAAGCAGGGACGAACTCATAAGTGATGTACTCTTATGGACCCCCACATAAGGCCGTGCAAAAGCAGGACGACCAGCACGAACATACATTCAGCAACTATGTGAGGATACAGGATGTTTTCCAGAAGACCTGCCTGAGGCTATGAATGATAGGGAAAAGTGGCTAGAGAGGGTCAGGGATATCCGTGCTACCAGCACGACATGATGATGATGATGATGATGATGACATTTAAGTTTCTGTAATTGTTGCATAATAGAAGTGAATTATAGAGTTGCATATTTTTATTGTAGATTTTTTATAGAATTAATTTTTCTATTATACAAATATTATATTATATTATACAGATATTATATTATGTTATACAAATCTATGATACAAATATACAGCTCTAGAGCACAATTATACAAATATTATATTAGATTATACAAATATTATATTATATTATACAGATATTATATTATGTTATACAAATCTATTATACAAATATACAGCTCTAGAGCACAATTATACAAATATTATATTAGATTATACAAATATTATATTATATTATACAGATATTATATTATATTATACAAATCTATTATACAAATATACAGCTCTAGAGCACAATTATACAAATATTATATTAGATTATACAAATATTATATTATATTATACAAATATTATATTATATTATACAAATCTATTATACAAATATACAGCTCTAGAGCACAATTATACAAATATTATATTAGATTATACAAATATTATATTATATTATACAAATATTATATTATATTATACAAATCTATTATACAAATATACAGCTCTAGAGCACAATTATACAAATATTATATTAGATTATACAAATATTATATTATATTATACAAATATTATATTATGTTATACAAATCTATTATACAAATATACAGCTCTAGAGCACAGTTATATTAATTGTGCTCTAGAGCTGTATATTTGTATAATAGATTTTTGTTATAGAGTTGCATTTTTGTATAATATTTGTATTATAGAATTTTATTATAAACTGTATATTTGTATAATAAAGTTTTATTATTGTGTTGTATTTTTCTATAATATAGTTTTAATATAGAGTTGTATTTTTGTATAACAATTGGGTTATAGAATTGTATTATGGAGCTCTATATTTTAAAATAGATTTTTAATCGGGTTGTATTTTTCTATAATAGTGGTACTATAGAATTGGGCTAAGAGTCGTATATTTGTATTATAGAGTTTTGTCATAAACTTCTATGTTTTTATAACAGAGTTTTTTTAATAGTTGTATCTTTCTATAATAAAGTTTTATCATTGAGTTGTATTTTTCTATAATAGATATATTAAAGAATTGTATTATAGAGCTAGATATTTGTATGATAATTTTTATTAGAAAGTTGTATTTTTCTATAATAATTGTATTATAGAATAGTATTATAGAGCTGTATATTTGTATAATAGAATTTTATTAGAGAGTTGTACTTTATACAATATACTTGTTTATTTGTATAATTGTTGTATTTGAAAAGAAAAAAAAACGAGACTGGAAAAAGATCTTCGTGTGTCCGGAGATGTGGATATAATATGATTAACCCAAGGGGACTGTATCTATGCCCTCTCAATTAGAAATCTCTCTCTCTCTCTCTCCCTCTCTCTTTGTGCATGTGTTTATGCCTGAGTGCCGATGCTCTCTGTACTGTATTCACCAACTGAATAGAGTTGTCTTATCTTATTTATGTCAGTTTTCATTTAACATACCACATATCGTACATGACGTACCGACAACAATATCCATTATAATAATTTCCTAATCTAATAATAATAGGCGATTTCGTAACTTCGTTTTAAATTATCTCTTCGTTCAGTTTCCTATCCAAATTGTTCCAATGAAAACAAACCAATATACTCGAACATAAATCGAAAATTTTTATAAGCCGAGTATTTGTCGCTGCCTCCCACCAGACACGACTTGACACAAGGTCAAAAGCCCGAAGGCCGATTAAAGTGGGGATAAAGGGGAGGGGAGGTCGGGAACGAGCCGAGACTCGAACCCTGCTTGTCTGTGCTGCCCATCGGCTCACTTAGTGCAATGTGAGCCTGATGAGGCAAGCAGTTTCACGAACCCAAATGTGGGTCCGGGCACGTATGCCAGTTTGCGGCTTAAACTAGACGCATGGTCTAGTGCCGTACAAGGGGGACAAAGGAGACAAAAATGCAGCTCACCCACCCGAAGGTAGCCTAGTCGAAACTAGGTGCCTAATTAAAGGCCCCAAGTCTGCCATTGTTCCTTTTCCAGGGCCACGCTCCGGACCGAAGTCCAGAACAGGCTCCGGGGCTTCGCAAAAAGCAAAAAAGCCGACTCTCAATGAGTTTCGTAAGGGTCCAAGTAGTACAGCGATATAGTTATACTGACACAGCTAACACTCTTTTAAGACCCATTAGTAGCCAGAAAAAAAATGGCGTCAGTTCCTCGAGCATTCGTTAGGTTACTTGATGACAAAAAAAAAAGAAGATATTTGTTGGCAAACGATATTTTCTAATTTTCTTTGTTTCAAATGACACCGACAGTTTTGATCTTATGAAAATGGAAAATCTCTAATGAAACCTGATACATTTGACTCTAAACCTTCTCTCTCTCTCTCTCTCTCTCTCTCTCTCTCTCTCTCTCTTATTGCTACACCTTTATCCTCTCCCTCATTTTGTCATGTTCCTCATTTGCTTATATATAGAAAAACTCAGAAAATGGTTTAGTATGAAAAAGTTTTTTGAATAAAAAGAACGAAATATCACGCCTTCTAAGCCTTCCACATATTTCTATTATACTGTCAGCTTCACCACAATCTATCATTTCAGGTATATATATATATATATATATATATATATATATATATATATCAGGTATATATATATACACATATGCGAGTATATATATATATATATATATATATTTCAGGTATATATATATATATATATATATATATATATATATATCATGCGAGTATATATATATATATATATCATTTCAGGTATATATATATATATATATATATTTCAGGTATATATATATACACGTATGCGAGGGTTGGGTGAAAAGCTCATAGAATGAAAAGTTTATATTTGGTCATGAAATGTCATGATAAAAACATTTTAACCAATGGGATCAAAGAAATGCAACACCGACGGTAGAAATGTGTGGACCAACAGTAGACTATGTTGAAAAATAAATCTCATTTAGCCACATTCCATGACAGTATCTTCGTTAGCCTATTAACTTTTCTGGAGACCCTCTTATATATCAGAAACAGCGCTTGTTTTTAGGCGGGTTCATATCGATATTTTTTATTTTAGAGTTTCACTACTGTAGAGTTTTGTAATAAATAATGCTTAATGATATCCATTTTCAGTTTTGTTTTTTACAGGGAAGGGTTATATCTTGGTGAAATTATAGCTTTAATCTTGGAACTTTCTGAAGCCCAAACCTTGCATAAGTAGAGAGCACTCAGTGAGGGCCAAAATCACTATTTCAATTTTGAAATTCAAAACTAACTTCTGAAAAAACAGCAACCATTGATAGAAGTGTATTTCTCTACGATGGAATACACGGAAAATTCTCATCGATTTCTTTGTTATGCCAGAGAATTGATCATGGCTAAGGATTTTATCTTGGGAATTGTCATGGAGATCCTGGCCAGGTAATCAACAACACTTTCCTTATTCCTTAAGGCAGCAGATCGTTGAAGACACGCAAGAATTTCAGCATTAACGTACTTGGAGGATATTCAATTGAAGAATTCGTTCTGTTATCTTCAGGTGACGATTAAAAAATATCAGCCACTATTTGCAAATGAAAGCATATATGAAATGCACATATAAACTTTTGAATATTCTGCCCTGTCGACGTGGCCATAGAATAAGTTGATTGTATCCACTACAGAGGAGTAAGCCCCTCTCCAAAACACGGGTGTCCTGGGTGGGGCACAAAAGTACATCTGACGATGAGGCTCCAGTTGTGAATACCTGTAGAGTTGCCTTTCATTGCGGTTATTCCCAGGCCCACTATGGCATGGAGTGGTGGTACCTATTAAGGTATTATCAAAGGGTCAATTAGATTTGTTTAAAATTATTCGTATTTGATAGAACCCCGTGTGTAAATAGAAAAAAGACTCTTAAAGAAATAACAACAGAAATGTAAATATAAATATGCAATAAATTTGATACCAAAATCAATCCATCAAACTCTCCATATATATATATATATATATATATATATATATATATAATCTTTTACGGTACATATACTAATATTAGAACGATATAGAGAAGATTGGCATGGCTCCTACACAAGGATAATACGCAAATTCGTGAAACATTTTTTTAGTTGCCCGTGGTGTAATAGTTAACATCGTAAAAACTGGACACGGCGACACGAGTTCAAATCCTTCACGAAACTTTGAATTTAATATATCACTAATACCCTTGGGAAAGATATGAATCCAATTATTCTCCCTCCAGCTATGGGTAAATAGTAGGGCAGACTGGGTTCTTTAGCCTTGGTGAGGCAACAAGTGTAAACCTGTTAAACTCCGCTTAAAAATTGACCTTATGTCACATCCTGCTCGAGCAGCGGGTTGGTAATACATATATCATCATCATCATCATGTCGCGCTGCCAGCACGGATTTCCCTGACTCTCTGTCGCGATTCGTCTCTATCTTCCATCGCTTCTGGTAGGTCTTCTGCCGAAACGTTGTGAATATAAGAATAAAGACGAAGACAATAATCCAAACACCCTCAACGATAAAAATCATCAAGCCACGTCTCAAAAATTCAGACAATTTATCATAAACTTCCTTTCACAATGTTCAACCTTTGTAATTGGCAGCCAAGATTCTTTCTTGTCAATCCACTGTATTTTTTTGGGGTGGTTAGTTGTTTGGGTTTTATGGCATATCAACCTTTGTAGGTTATCTAACGCCAAGTCTATTTTTATACAAATTATAAGTTCTACTTTAAACAATTTAGTTTAGCTTGAGTACACAGTTTAATTGTCAAAAATTTCAGATTATTCAGTTTATTAAAACAGTTCTAATTTAGCTAATTCAGTTTAGTATAAGTACAGATTTTCATTACACAGTTAAATGTCCAAAGAGTTCTATATTAAACAATTTAGTTTAGCATAAGTCCAGTTTCAATGTCAAAAACAGTTCCATTTCAAACAATTCAGTTTAGCATAAGCACGCAGTTTAAATATCAGTACAGTTTAATTGTCAAAAATATTTCTACTTCAAGCTATTCAGTTTAGTCAAGCAGTTCTAATTCAAACAATTCAGTTGAGCATAAGTATGCAGTTAGTTCTATCAGGTGCTTCCATTCCGGGTCAGAGTAGACTTGGGAGCAATGGTAATGAAGGGATACTCCGCATTCTCCAAAGTTCCAGCATCACTGGAACCTCACCATCAGATTTTTTAGCGTCATATCATTGAGGGGTCTTACCCCTGGGCAGAGGTACAGTCGGTGTATTCTACAGACACCCACAGTCTTTTGTTTTGAACATGGTCATTAAAGGAACATTTTTCGACGTCTTTAATAACATTCTTTCAAAACGAGTTATTTTTCTGCCTTTAAAGAAGACTTGTCGCTATATATAAGCGATCTTGTTCTTCCACTAAGAGTAAAACGAACCCAAACGTCCATAACGATTCCTTTTCGTATTTTTAAACAAGTGACGGAAGATTGTAGATGGAGATATGTTGAAGTCAAGAAATAATTCTGGATTACTTTTGCATGAATTGTATTATGCTGTACAGCCGTATTTCGACTATATTACGCGTATACAATAAATACACGAAAACATAATTGTAATATAATTGCGGCGGGATTTCGTTTGGTACATCTTGCCTTCCGGTTTAGTTAGGATGAGAACCTTCCGCTTAGTGCATGGGTTAGTTAGGTGCAAACATGAGCACAGGTGTTCTCGCGCGCGCGGAGAGGATGCGTCATTCAGAGATGTCAAAATAAAAAAATCCCAGATAGGAATTAGGACCAGGGGATGTGGGTGACGTCACGCACCGGAAGCGTGGGCTGAGATTTGAGAAAAAGCAGTTAGTTGAGTTCCTGCCTCCGAACGAGAGAGTCGAGATTCAGAGCTGGGCGAGGACAGACGAATTTGAGCGCTCCGGGCGCCGCGTGTTGGTTGGGTTGAGAGCTGACGATGTAAAAGCAGTCAGCATAGAAAGATTGTGTCTCTCTCTCCTCATGTCGAAAAACCTTAAAACTCAAAAAGGTGAATAAAAGTTTCGTACCTGAACCGATTTCGTGTTTTCGGATTCCTATCCATGTTTATGAATATTTTATGAACATAATGTCTATTTCAGATATCTGTATCATGGGTATGTTACATAATCAACAGTAATGACGACTTCAACAAACGAACGAACACACTTCTTTATAAAAATATACCTCTCACACTATATTCTCAAAAGGGTGATGTTTGTTGTGTGTGAGAAATGAGTTGGAGACAAGGACGAACTGCTATATTGACCCAAGCTCTTCCTTGCCCATAGCAGCATTTCTTTCGCATCTTGGATTGGGTTTCTCAACCGGGGGTCACTAAGGGCCGCAAAGCCCTCTGTCTGCAGCTGGTCCTCACTTCGGCATCCTGTCTCCAACTGACTCAAACCGTCTGGGCGCCTGGTTATATCATTGTTTACCGTACATCTGCTTCTGCTGTTCTTCTTTTACACAGGTGTATCTCTTGATTGACGTCTCGGTCGAGGTTCAATATGTAACAATTACACCTATTCTCTTAAAGCAACTTAGCGAGATCTGATTAGGCTTCAGGCTTGAGTTCATCTCTCACCAGGACGAAACTTTGCAAACCAGTTTCCGACTTTGTCATCAGTTTCGATAGCTTGACCATAAACTCTACAAATTTTCTTACCATTTCCTGTAGCGTTTTACCTAATCAGAAAGTAAGTACATCCTATTTTCCTTGAACAATTTTTTGTGATGAGTACTTCGATGTATCTTTATCAAGAATAGACTTCAGAGATTTTAGATTTTTAACTTATACAGATATTAATTTTAAAAAAGTCTTTTATGGGTAAGCAAATATATACAGAGCACGTCGTTTTTTTTAGATCGTTTCTATAAATCTAGAGAAAAATGCATAGCACATCAGATAAAAGCTGTATTTAAACAAATTGATACAAATAATTTTCAGGAGCCTTTGACCAGAGCTATTCAATAAATCCACCAATGGTTGCTGCAGTATAGAGTCAGAAACGTTGAAATACTCGATTTATATGATTTTTATCAATTTTGAACATAGAGGTAGTTATGGCGCACTTGAGAGATTGTATGACGTTATAGAGTCTTTGATAGACCTCTCAATTGACTACTCTCTCTGATTGACTTTTCCGGGGGTTTTATCGATTATTTCGTGGACGTTTCGCTCAAAGATATGTGTTCTGGTGGTTTAGAACCCTGTGAATTCGTTTTGCACTTAGCTGCTGATATTGGATCCGGGCTAGCAGCGTCTATCTTCTTTCGAATTTTGACAAGGAAGTTTTCGGCATCTTTCAAGAAGCAGGCTGCCTGTATTACTATCCTGCACTTTTAGGCAATGGTCATGGCGTACCTTTTCTTTTGCCTAGTCAACCTGATGTCTGATATGACTAATATAAAATGTAAGGTAAAAAAGGTACGAATAAAGTTAGATTTCTTTTGTTTCTTTGTTCAATTGCATATCAACCTTCATGGGTTATTTAATGCCAAAGCAATCCTTGTTGACAAACAGCAGTAATGATGAGTATTAATTTTATTGCGGACTTTTGTCCTTATCTGAGGAGTTTTTTGTTGTTTTTTGTTGTTTTTTGTTGTTTTTCTCACTACTCAGATTAAGAAGCCTCATCTCAAAAAAGGATTCCCAATAAAGACAGGAGTGATAATATTTAACCCATAGCTGAGAGAATAAGGATAAATTTCAGGTTTCTTTGTTTAATGGCTTATCAACCTTTGTGGGTTATTTAATGCCAAAGCCACCCTTGTTGGAAAACGGTTGTAGTAATATTTAACACATGGTTGGGGGTGTAAGGGGGTATGCTTTTCCAAGGGTTTAAGTCCGGAAGTAAACGTTATAGCGAGACTAAAATTCGAAGTCGCAGTTCAGCTAGTAGGCCGTTATGTTATTCTGACTCCACCCCCGACTAAAAAAATATGCTAGCAGCAAGCGAGGTGATTATTTGTTTTATCAGTTCATCTTTTTATTTAAACATATTATTAACTATTACATTATTGTTTTAATAAAAAGTTAATTTTCTTTAAACCCAAAGAATCAAAAGTTTTATCATTTTAGTGGAACATTATACCATCATCATCATCATCATCATGTCACGCTGCCAGCACAGATCTCCCTGATCCTGTCTCGCCACACGTCTCTATCGCCCATATCTCCCGGGAGGTCTTCAAGGCTATATAGGCACAGAGCTGTCTTATATTAGTACTAGCTGGTAGCCCTACCTTTGTTTGTCCATGTGAAGAGGTCCACAGAAGTATATCGTTTATGAGTTCGTCCTTACTTCCCCAGCAGTGTCCCGCATGTCTAACTTTGACAGTTTTCATGATGGGTGGTAGATGGCCGTACAGTTGATGTTTTGTGGAGTGTTGCCTCAAGGACTAGTTTAATATTGCTCGCAGCAATCTTTTGTAATTGCCGTCAAGTTTTTTCTCCATAAAATTTGTTAGCGTCTATGTAGTGCTTCCATATAGCAGTACTGATACGACCGCTGCTTGGAAAAAAACTGCGTTTTATTTTATCGGTCATGTCTGACTTCCATATGACCGATAGGCTGTCCATGCCTTGGCTTGTCGCGTGTTGATATCTTTCTCGGTTGATGAGACACTGCTTCCGAGGTAGGTAAACTTGTCCACTAGTTTCAGAGAACCACTTTTTAGGGTGGAAATGTCGCCTATTTGATTATGTTTTACTCAAAGAGGCTTTATACATCCAAAACAGATATCGTTTATTAAAAAACTATCGACCATAAATAAGTATATATATATATATAAAGGATACCACATTATTGAGGAATAAGTAAAGTTGGCGACCACAGTCGAGAGTGAACTGAAGGCTCCCTTTTTAATAGCTACTACACCAAGTTGTAAGGGAGGACGTCATTCCTTTTCTGGGATTGGTCCACTTTACCCTTGATACGTACCTTACAATACTGAGTGTTAAGCAAGGAGGTATCAAGTATCATTTTTAGAGTCTTTGGTATGACTCGACCTGAGATTGAACCCTATATCCCGGCCCATTGGTGAACACTCGATCTATAAGACCAACGCACCGTTAGTTGAATTACGTACAAAGTATTAACTAACAAATCAGGTATATCCATTTAAATGTGTGCTAAATAATCCTATTTACCAACCCCTCCGCTCGGGCAGGATATGACACAAGGTCAATTTTTAAGCAGAGTTTTACAGGTTTGAATTCAGAATTTCCCTTCTCCTAGACTAGTTGCCTAACCAAGGGTGAAGAACCTAGTCTGTCCTACTATTTACCCATAGCTGGAGGGAGAATAATTGGATTCATACCTTTCCCAAGGGTATTAGTGTTATGTGAAGTGCAATTAGTCTCGTCCAGGATTTGAACTCGTGTCGCCGTGTTCATATCCTACGACGATAACAATTACACTACGGGCACAAATAATGCTAATGTGCTAAATAATGACTGATGTTAAATTAGATTATTAGTGTTTCATAGGAATACTTGAAACCCTTTAACTTGGTGCCAAGAAATGATTAATAGTAAATAGAATTATTCATGTTAAATAGGGTTACTTCAAACCATTTAACCGTGTGCAAGCAAATGCGCTCTGGCTCATTAAAAATGTTATCTACAGAACATGCCTTTACAAATCACATATTTTAATATGCATGTCTAAAGAGGATTTAGCATTAAATAACCTACAACGGTTGATATGCCATAGAATCAAACAAACTCAAATCATATATATATATATATATATATATATATATATATATATATATAAAGAGGATTTGACATTGAATAACTTACAATGTTGATATGCCATAAAACCAAACCAAACCAAAACAAATCATATATTTAATGTATATGTATAAAGGGGATTTGGCAGTAAATAACACACAAGAGTTGATATGCCATAAAACTCATACAGCCAACCAGTTATTATTAATAAAATGAAATGAAATATCACATAAAAGCTTTTAGAAGAATCTAAATTATGAATGTGATATTTATCCAACCTGTCACCTGGTAGAATTTGACACAAGGTCATTTTATTGTATGGCACCTTGCACGAATCGAGAGTCATGCACGACTATCTCCAAAAATGCTTGATCTCGTCGGTATTTCCCTTTGTGGAGGCGCCTCAGGCCCCAAATGATGAACTCAACTCTGCAAGCAGATTTTGCCTCGGGGGACGGCCCTCTGGGACCAGGCAATTCGGATCAACGACATCCATCAAATACGAATATCAAGCGGGCGATTACTTAGCTAACCACCAAATGACCTGAATTCTGAACTCTGTGTTCTTTAAACAGAATATTCTTCTTGCTTAATCTTTGAACTCATGAGCATGTCATTTTAGATCAGTTCTATGTTAATATACACAATTACGTTATATAGCCGTAATATAACTATACGTATACAAATATAAGCGGAAACTTAGTCAACAATAATGACGACTTCAATGAACGAACGAACATACTTCTTTATAAAAAATATATCTCTCACACATTGTTCTCCAAAGGATTGATGTTGATTGTGTGTGAGAGGTGAGTTGGAGACGGGGACAGACTGCTACATAGTGACCCAAAGTTCTTCTGACCATAGCAACACTTCTTTCGCATTCTGGCTGGGCTGCTCAACCGTGTGTCACTGAGGGTCGCAAGCCCTCAGTCTGCAAGCTGATTCTCACGTTGGCATCTTGTCCCCAAATGAATCCAACTGCAAGTGGAACTCAACTGACCCAAGCCATCTGTGGCATCTGGTTATATAATTGTCTAACATCCACCTGCTTCCTCTGTTCCTCCGCTTATTTACACAGGTGCATCTCTTGAATTGACGACTCGGTCGAGGGTCAATATATATAACAATAAGCCCAAAATCTTATGATCAATGGGTTCACAGTTGATCCTATTAAATAATGTAATGCAATTCTTTACATTGATTTTAAAGATTTTAGTAGGCTACTATATTTACCTTTTGTAAAAACATGTTCTAACAGCACATATTTGGAATTCGGTAAATATGAGGTGGGAAACTAGATTGAATAAATGGCTCGTCAAAGATGCTTTTGAGACAACCTATCATCTTACCTTGATGAAGATTACGTGTCTGTCTGTGACCATAATTCAATCTTAATTAGAATTTTATCAATTAAAGATGTCTCTACAAAAGTCTCAATAAGATTTGCTTGGTTTGGTTCGATTTTATGGCGTATTAACCATTGTTGCTTATTTTATGGCAAATCCTGTTTTTACATATAAGTAAATAAAGATGGCGACCATAGTCGAGGGCGAGCAGAAAAATAGGTTTGGTTTGGTTCGTTGGTTTTAGGGCATATCAACCTTTGTAGGTTATTTAACGCCAAATCCATTTTTATGTAAACAATCTATTCTATTTAAAACAATTCAGTTTAGCATAAGTACACAGTTCAATGGTCAAAAACATTTCCATTTCGAACTATTCAAGCAGTTGTATACATACAACTGCTTGAATAGTTCGAAATGGAAATTAGGTTAAGTGTAAATACAATTAGGTTAAGTGTAAATACAATTAGGTTAAGTGTAAATACAGTTTTAATGTCGAAAAACAGTTCTATTTCAAATAATTCAGTTACGCATAAGCACTCAGTTTAAATGTAAGTACGGTTTAATTGTAAAAATTATTTCTATTGCAAACTATTCAGTTTTACTCAAACAATTAATTTTAGCATAAGTATGCTGTTAATTCTATTTAACCCATAGATAGGACCCTTATCAGGTGCTACCACTCCGGGCCAGAGTGGACCTGGGAGCAATGGCAATGAAGGGGTACTCCGCATTTCCCAAAGCTCCAGCACTGCTGGAACCTCACCATCAGATTGTTTAGTGTCATATCCAGGACACTCGTTAGTGGGGGTCTTACCCCTCTGCTGAGGTGCAGTCAGTGTATTTTACAGTCCCAGCTGACTGGGTAACCAGAAAAATAGCTACTACACCGAGGTGTAGGGGAGGGTGTTACTCCTTTCACTGGATTGCTCCACTTTACCCTTGATACTTACCTTGTATTGCTGAGTGTTAAGCAAGGAGGTATCAATTACCATTTTTTAAGTCTTTGGTATGACGCGACCTGCGATTGAACCTCGGTCTTCCGGATCATTGGCGAACACTTTACCCACAAGACCAATTCTAAATTACAAAAAATATATTTTTACAAATGCATTAAATATATTAGTTGTAAACCTATTTTGTAAATACAGACAGTTAAATGACCAAACGGTTCTATTTCAAACAATTCAGTTTAGCATAAGTCGTTTGTTTTCCCTCAGTTTAAACGTCAAAAAGTTCTTTTTGACCCACAGATAAGATCGTTTCAGGTGTTTCCACTTCGGGTCAGAATGGATCTGGGAGCGATAGTAATGACGGGATACTCTGCATTCCCCAAAGCACCAGTAATACTGGAACCTCATCATCAGATTGTTTAATGTCATATCCAGGACACTTGTTTTTATTTCTGGGGTGCGGGGTTACCCTCTCCAGAGGTGCAATCGATGTATTTAACTGCCACAGCCGAATGAGCTGTTTGTTTTCAATATGTTCTCTAAGTTTTTCATCATGTTTGTACTTGGAATTTGTATTTTACATTAAAATAGGTGACAATTTATAGATTTATCCGTTTCATCGAAAAATTCTATTATTTTAATCTGTTCTTTCCCTCAGTAACTTGACTAAATTAATTTCCTAAGATTATTCATGATATCTGACAAATAATGTTAAAAACGTTAAATCAAAACCAATAATATTTTGATTTTTAAAAATGTAGTATTTGTTTATTTGTCCGTCAAGATAAACTGTGGCACAAGGTCTTTTTTTAAAACGCGAGCTGTATTGGGTTGATGTATGCATGACCATCGGTTTCAGGAATTCTTGACCCCGTCGGCATTCCACTTATTGGGGTGGTTCAGGTGAAGCAGGTGAAAGCCTGGGAAACGGCCAATGTATAATATTCTAATTCATTAAAATTCAAATATTTGCGCCCGGGAAAGGGCACATATTGCACAAGTAATGATTATATATTAGAAGTCTGTGGAAAAATGACAGCTGGTAATATGATTTGCTTAAAGAAAAATGGAAGAAGCAAAACCTTCCATTTACCAAACATCATGCTAACCTTGTAGATATTTTTATATATCATCATAATCTTTATCATCATTATCATTAGCAGCATTATCATTATCCTCATAAGCATCATCGTGTTCATTATCATCATCCGTACCAACATTAGCGTCAACATTTTCATTATCCTCGTCATTATCATAATTAGCATTATCATCTTCATTATCCTCATGATTATCATCATCATTTTAATCATCATCATCATTAGCATCATCATCTTCAGTATTTTTTTGCTTGTCATCATCGGGTAACGTCGTTTATGATTTCGTTTTCACTTTAACACGGATGTATAATGGTTATCATCATAGGAATATGGACACAGCGATATGAGTTCAAATCCTACAGGAGACTGATAGCATTTCACATAGCACTAATACACTCGGGGAAAGGTATGAATCCAATTATTCTCCCTCCAGCTATGGGTAGATAGTAGGACAGACTAGGTTCTTTAGCCTTGGTGAGGCTACCAGTCTAAGAGAATAACAACTCTGAATTCAAAGCTGTTAAATACCACTTAAAAACTGACCTTGTGTCACATCCTACTCATGAAGGATGGGTTGGTAAGTACATACTTCACCATCAGTGGCCCATCATGGCTTGTTTGTCTAACTCCGGTGGTTTGTGAAATGGGCAGTAAGAAACCGTACAGCAGTTGCTGTGTGGGGTGTTATTTCTAGTGTTTGTCGAAAATAGCTCGACGGATCTTTGTATAGTCTGCATCTTGCTTTTTCTACAGGTGTTTTCTGGTGGTTCATCCATAGAATAGTACACGGCTACATCTCGAAAGAATTTTCGTTTTAATTTATCAAATAGATTTGATTTCTATGGGGTAATTAACCTGTCAATAACCGTTGTGCTTTACCAATACGTATGCTGACATAGGTTTTAGTAGAGGAGATATTACTACCAAGGTATATGAATTGGTCAACTGATTTCAGAGGCTTGTTATTTAATGTGTAAGTGATAAAACACAAGAACTCTGTTTTACCTGAGTTCACATAAAGACCAATGTCTTTTGCTTCCTGCTCCTGGGTCTGCAGCAGAGATTAGGCTTGAGCCTGTGTATTTTCCACACACACACACACACACACACACCCACATTTATATATATTGTCATCCATAGACTGACAGTTTCGTTGGATCACAACTCATCAGTGTGGATAGATACGCAATATGCTTCAAGCTGGTATTCAAACCTGGCTAAATTTACGTCAGTTTGATGACATAACTCCATAGTTAACAACAGACTCAATACAAATTAGGGAATTTAACGCATATGTAATAACTTCCTTTTGTTTTCACTTTACGCTATCGGAGACCAAAGTGCTCAATTCATTAGAAAATATTTGCTTTACGCGAGTAGCAACCGTTAATTCCTTCCCCAATACATATATATATATATATATATATATATATATATAGTCGTTCGTAGTGTAGTGGTAACGTTTGGCGAAAATTATCAGTAACAGGTCCTTTCATGTCCCAGAATAATGTCAATATGACGTTCTTTATTGACTGCTGCGTCCAGAACTTTTTCCTTACTTGTGAATCAGTGTGTTTTCCCTCCATGAAACAACTTTTCGACTCAGAGTCGGCGTTGCTAATGCATGTTTAACCATCTTGTTTAATTTTCTTTTAGTTAAAATATGCTTCTCTGTACACATTACACATTCTTCTGTAAATTTCACATGGATTGCATTTTTCAGTTGGAAAAAATTTGATGAGAGAACTCAGTTCATATGAGGAGCACTCTTTTTGATTCTCCATCATTTTAAATGGCCTTGATTATTGTAATTATTTTTTTTTGCGAAATTGAAATAAGTTTTACTACAAACCAAATCCAAGAGATTCAATTTACATTCATAGGAAATAACTATTTTGCTTTTTTCAATATAGTTCCTCTTGTTTATTGAATGACCCTCGTATATATATATATATATATATATATATATATATATATGTGTGTGTGTGTGTACCTTTAAGAAAAACTAAAATCCGGTCACTTTAGGATTATAAATGTATTTCCATCCTGCTATGAGAATTTGTATGGATCAATAACTCCAAATTTAACAAGACTTCTTCAGATCCAAATGGATATAATGAATACAGCCAGAATAGGCACAGGAGGGAAGGGTGTGAAGGAAGGTGGAGATGGATGAAGAGATAACTCCCTTTCTGCCAATTCCGGTTTTTCTTTCGTTACCGGTCGGGACCATTACAAAATAACTTGACTTCGGTTCTAATTTATTTTCTACAGTAAATTAACATACATTTTAACGTAATTCTTCAGATTTAACAATGATTTAAGGAATTACAGAGAGGTTTCCTTTAGTGTGGAGGAAACCTCTCTAAAACTGGTAGACAAATTCACCTACCTAGGAAGCAGTGTCTCATCAACCGAAAAAGACATCGACACACGGCTAACGAAGGCATGGACGGCTATCAATAAGCTATCGATCATATGGAAATCAAACCTAACCGATAAAATGAAACGCAGTTTCTTCCAGGCAGCGGTCACATCGATACTGCTATATGGCTGCACTACATGGACGCTAACAAAACGGCTGGAGAAGAAGCTAGACGGCAATTACACAAGAATGTTGAGAGCAATATTGAATAAGTCCTGGTGGCAACACCCCATAAGGCACCAACTATACGGCCACCTGCCTCCCATCACGAAAACTATCCAAGTTAGACGAACCAGACGCGCAGGACACTGCTGGAGAAGCAAGGACGAGCTCATAAGTGATGTACTCCTATGGGCCCCCACATATGGCCGAGCAAAAGCAGGACGACCAGCTAGAATATACATACAGCAGCTATGTGAGGATATGGGATGTAGCCTTGAATACCTATCAGAGGCGATGAATGATAGGGAGAAGTGGCGAGAGAAGGTCAGGGATATCCGTGCTAGCGGCACGGCATGATGATAATGAAGGAATTACAACAATTCCTATTGACCATAAGCAAAGATTACAGTAATAAACTCTGGCGTTATCCTCGCGTCCATTTATTCGGCCACCTTTTCACAGAAACGTACATACATCCACCTCACATGGTAAGTTCCTATATTTATTTTATTCCTTTTACCTCAACTACCTCAATTAAATCCTATTTTTATAGTTAATGAATCATTATCTTCGATTTTCTATAGTTTAAATTTATTCCTATGTCTACATCTAGCAATTAAATCACATCTCTGATTTAATAATTTTTCTGGGCCTGGGTATTGCATAATTTGTATCTTTTCCTCTAGACACAGATTACCTCTACCATCAAAGCATTTCGGAGTATTCAACCTTTTCAATATGATCCATTGAATTTCAGGGGTTAAACCCTTATTTTTCAAATTCCAAAAATGTTTCGATAGGGCCGATTGGCTCTTTAAATGCTCATGGGAGAAAGAATGATTATGATTATTGAACCCTATATATATATATGTATATATATATATATATACCCCTATTTGCCAACCCCTCCGCTCGGGTAGGATATGACATAAGGTCAATTTTTATGCGGAGTTTAACAGCTATGAATTCAGAGTTTTCCTTCTCCTAGACTAGTTGCCTCACCAAGGCTGAAGAAATCAGTCTGTCCTACTATTTACCCATAGCTGGAGAGAGAATAATTGGATTCATACCTTTCCCAAGGGTATTAGTGCAATGTGAAATACAATCAGTCTCGTCCAGGATTGAATTCGTGTCGCCGTGTCCATTTCCAACGACTATAACCATTACACCACAGGCACCTATATATATATATATGTGTGTGTGTGTGTGTGTGTGTGTGTATGTGTGTGTGTTTACAAATTCTTACAAGCAGTGTATTTTATGAAAGTCAAAATTTAGTTTACCTGATTATATAATTATGTTACAAGTAAGGGGTGTTCCTTCTTTGGTTGATTGGTATGGTTTAGTTTTATGGCATATCAACCATTGTAGGTTACTTAATGCCAAATTCATTTTTATACAAATAAACAGTTCTATTCAGTTTAACATAAGTAGACCGTTTAAATGTCAAAACGGATCTATTTCAAACAATTCAGTTTAGCCAATGTACACTAATTCTATTTGACCCATAGATGGGACCCTTTCAGGTGCTACCACTTGAGGCCAGAATGGACCGGGGAGCGACGTTGTGACACTATGTGGGTGGCACGCTTGGCAGACGATCCCTTTGTCTATTTTGGCGCGAAACCCAAACAAAGGGCTTGAACTCGAGATCTTCGACGAGACCAGAAGTGGAGGAGGAAAAAAAGGTCCGAAAGAAGACAGAGGGTCAGTTGGCGAAGGAAGACGCAGAGAGGCAGTCGACAACGGACAGCAGAAGAGACCAGTGAGATAGCAGTCCAGGGGACGCACGGTCAGCAGAAGAAGGCAGCGAGGGAAGACAGTCAAAGGTGAGTTGGCATTTCTAGTGGCTTTTGTAGAAGTTTCTCAAAAATACACGTCCACGATAGTCTACAAATTTGAGAAAAGCTGCACAAAATCGTCACAAAACTTCCTTTCTTGCGCTTGGAACTGACCCAAGTCCATATTGTTTGTTTGTTCTTCTCCCATTCTCTTGGTTGCATTTTTTGTGGCCGTAAAGAAATGTAAAATACCCTGGCAGAACCCACTAGATCAGTGGTTTTCAAACTTTTTTTTGCCACCACCGCCGGACCAAATTGCCTGCGCCCCTCTCTTCCAACGAACGCTAGACGACGGTAATGTTAAATGTCATAAAAATTGGTTGATTCTTCAATCACAAACAGTTTGAAGAATATAAAAAACAATTTTAACAAACAAAAATGGTTAACATTTATTTTTCAATCACAAAATAAAATTGTAAAACTGAACGAGTAATCATTAACCCTGCTTAAAGTTAAAGTTTAACGTCGCAGCGAGAAACGGGAAGTAAACACAGGGAAAAATGGTGACCAGGGGAAAATTGTCCTTTATGAAGAGAGTTCTGGATACAGACGTGACACGTACGTCTAGATGCAGCGACTGGGGGACGCTTAATTAAATCGCCCCGGCTTTTCTACCAACACCAACGTCACATTTTACTGTAATTGCTCCAACGCCCCCTTCACAATTTCAACGCCCCCATCCGACTGTTTACTCGCCAGCGCTCCTCTGAAAGTTCATATCGCCCCCCGGGGAGCGATACCGCCCACTACACGAGATGAATCCCTGACCAAGAATAGTATACGTTTAAAGAAGTTGATAAGTCGGGGTTGGTCGCTAAAGGGGGGGTATCGCAACGTCATTAAAGAGATACTCCGCATTCCCCAAAGCTTTACCATCACTGGAACCTCACTATCAGATTGTTTATTGTTATAGCCAGGAAGCGCGTTGGGAGAGTTTTACCCTTCTGCAGAGATGCTGTCGGTATATGCTGCAGCCCCAACCGACAAGGCCTGCTTCGCGGATTGAACCCATAAGTGCAATTTTAGCCAGTGAATTTTCCCAAATGTTATTACTTAGTGCATAATTTAAAATTTGGAAAGATTAAACATCTCTACGAACACATTATATCTTTCTCAACCTGTGTATACATATAAATGTGTATAATTGTGTGTGTGTGTGTGTGTGTGTAGGGGGGTAATTCCCAACTAAATGAAGATCTACTTGAAATGAGTTCATGCCTACACATATTAAAATGGACGAGAGAACAGAAACGCGAATATCAAGTGAAACAACCCACCCCACTACCACGGGTGCTAGCATGCACGCAAATTTCTCATCGATTTCTGTTATGTCAGAGAATTGATCATGTCCAAGGATTTTGTCTTGGGAATTGGCACGGCATACCTGGCCAGGTAATCAACAATACTTTCCCTTATTCCTTACGACAGCTGGTCGTCGAATACACGCAAGAATTGTAAGAGCACAGCAGTTGGAAGTTACCCGACCAGAAGGGGTCTTTTCGCTTCTGGTAACAATTAAGATAGGCTGACCCTCTTTGCAATGAAAATGCAACAGAAATGAATTTAATCGGTTGATTAAAAATGCACAGAAATCTTCAACTGATTTTTAGAAAAAAGAATGAACATTGAAAATAATCATTATTTACATTTTTCGGACTATTGTCCTCATCTTTGTTGCCATGTTTATCCCAATGTTTCGGCCGTTGTACGCTCCTGCTTTCTTCAGGTGTGTTGGAATGTCGAACTTAACCCTTTTTTTCGCTTACCGGTGTAGACTGTTCTATACCTTTTCCAGTTCAAAATGGGAGTAGTTCAGTTCAAAATGGGATTAGTTCAGTTCAAAATGAAATGAACTATTCCCATTTTGAACTGAACTACTTCCATTTTGAACTGTAAAAGGTAAAGTTCCACGAGCCATGTTTTATGAATGTCAGTTATCAGTTATCTCCTGTTAATTCTGAAAATTCATACACAGATGTCCTCAAGGACACATGGTGAAGTTGATAAAGGCGTTGGTTAGATCCAGTTACATACCCAAAGAGTGTGAGTTCAATACCTGGTGAAGGCAGTGGAGAAGTTTCAGAGGGGAAATTAACAGGAGATAACTGATAACTGACATCCATTAAACATGACTCGTGGAACTAGAACAGCCTACCTCAGTAAGTGAAATTAAGGGTTAAGTTCGACATTCCAACTACCTGAAGAAGGCCGGAACATACAACGGCTGAAACGATGCGATAAACATGGTGACAAAGATGAGGACAATAGTTCGAAAAATGTAAATAATGTACATAATACCTCATCTCAGAAATATAGATAGATATTGAAAATATTGTTATTACAATGAAATAAATAAAATAAATCAATTAAATATCGGCATTAAATAGCCCACAAGATGTTAACTTGCAATGACATAATACTATCAATCAGTCAACTATTTTGGCTGGGGTAATTTTAAAAAAAAAATCAGTTTTGAATGTTGCCTTTCCAATTTACAACCAAACGAGTTTCTCTTATTTTTTGACTTATGGCATATCAACTATCGTGGGTTATTAAATGTCAATGATATCCTTGTAAAAGGACAGAAGTTGTACTATTTAACCCATAGCTGGTGGGATAATAGAGTTATTCGTCCAACATTGAACGTTATAGCAGGGCTGGAGTTCGAACTTGTTTCCTACGATATTGCAGACCAATACGTTAGCCAAAGTGGCACAAGGACTCCCTCATTAAAGACAAGAACTTTACTTATACTAAACTGAATTTTTAGAAAAAACTGTTTATATGTATAAAAATGTATTTGGCATTAATAACCGACAATGGTTATTAATATGGAGGTGCCCGTGGGGTAATGGTTATCGTCGCAGGATATGGACACGGCGACCCGAGTTCAAATCCTGGACCTGACTGATTGCATTTCACATAGCATTAATACCCTTGGGAAAGGTATGAATCCAAATATTCTCCCTTCAGCTATGGGTAAATAGTAGGGCAGACTAGGTTCTTCAGCCTTAGTGAGGCAACTAGTCTAGGAGAAGGAAAACTCTGAATTCAAACCTGTTAAACTCCGCTTAAAAGTTGACCTTGTGTCATATCCTGCCCGAGCGGAGGGATTGGTAAATATGATAACCGACAATGGTTGATGTGCCCTAAAACCAAACCAAACCCAACCAAAATTATATAAAACACACCAAAGAAACAAACTGACTTCTATATTAGATAACCAAGCTGCTAAAACCAATGAACCAACCATTCAATCATTTTGGCAAGCATAGATTTTTTTAAAACAATTAAACTTATTCTCTATTCTGAATATTGCTTCTTCTAGAATTGATTCTGTATTCGCTTGTTAATTCCGTTAAATGTTTTACCCGCCATTTTCATTGAAAAATCCCCTCTCCTCCAAATGAGTTTGGTTCTAAAGACCCAGCACACAATTATTCCGAGCAATTTGCATGCATGACTGGAACTGAGCGTGCCTGAAGTTTTGTGTTCTTTTCGCTTGAATTCTTCGGCACGTGTGGCGCTTAGGGGTCACAGCACGTCACCATCTTGCGTCCCAGAGTTGATGGGCCCGTAGGAATGGGTTCGACGTCACGAGTCTAGACGAAACGCCAGTCAGAAACATTAAATAGCCGTGATATGAATTTATATAAACTATAAAAGAAATGTGCTTTGTTCGTGGGATTATAGTTCTGCTGGAAAGGGCACTTCAAGTAGTTCAATGATTATAAGCTAGCTGGACGTTTTTAGTGTGTTTATCTTTCAATGGATGCCTCATTTTACTGATCTAGTGCTACGACTTAGCTATGCTTACTAAATAACTAAAGTACTGCTAGAAATAAACACACACACACACATACATGCATATATATATATATATATATATATATATATATATATATATATATATATATAGAATTAACTTAAATCGCTAGTCGAAAATCTTCTACTAAAGTTTCACCTTAACGGATCATCAGGAAGTTTCGCCTTGCCTATTCTAAGGAGAAATGCTTTGCTTTATTCACCAAAAACCCCCACCTATCCTAGAAATTAGCATTAAAAAAAAAAAATTTTTTAAACTAAAAAAATATATAAAAAAAAATAAATAAATAAATGTAAATAAATAAATAAAATAAAAAAATCTAAAAAAAAAATTATAGTTAGCAAAAAAAAAAAACAAAAAAAAACAAAAACCCTCCATAATCTATTCCTAATTATATAGTAACCACGCCCTTTTGTGTTTACAACTATTTAACACCTCCGATTTTTTGTTTAGCATATTCTTACTTTTACAATTTGCTATTACCAATTTTTCCTCCATACAAAGATTACAGGTTCTATTACCTGCCCTATATATATGTGCATATATACACACACTGACACACATATATGTATATATATATACAGAGAGAGAGAAAGAGAGAATGGAGAGAGAGAGAGAGAGAGAGGAGTGGGGCTTTTGTAACGTTTATCTTCGTTAGAAATTAACTCAACCAGCTGTGGGGAGTGTTCTCGGTGGTGTAATGGTTAAAGCGATGGACTTCGGAATCGGAGTAAACGAGTTCCTACTCCAGTCGCGCTATTACGTTCACTTTCGGGCAAATACCCTTGGGAAAGGTATGAACCTCCTTATCCTCCCAGCTATGGGTTAAATGGAAGCACTACTGTTTTTCTAGGAGAATGGCTTTGGCATTAAATAACCTACAAAGGTTGATATGCCATTAAACAAAGAAACAAACAAACAATCAACCAGCTGTGCACAAATCTTGAATATAAGAATGAAATAAAGGACGAAAAAATATTTGATTTGATTTGGTTTTATGGCATATCAACCGCTGTGGCTTATTTTATGGCAAATCCTCTTTATACATATATCTTAAATATATATGATTTGGTTTGGTTTGATTTTATGGCATATCAACCGTTGTGGCTTATTTTATGACAAATCCTCTTTATACATATATCTTAAATATATATGATTTGATTTGGTTTGATCAACCATGGTAGGCTATTTAATGCCAAATCTTCTTTATAAATATATCTTAAATATATAAGATTTATGAATTGAATCACCATGACCAGAAAATCCGGCGAATACCAGCGCGCAACATACGGAAACAGGGGACAGCTGTTACGACCGTATTAGGTCTTATCCGCAGTGTATACCATGATCTCACCCACTAGAGACCGTGTCCTCTGTAATGAGTACGGATGTAACTTGCAAGACATATTCAGGTAAATTAGCCGCGCAATTACAATGACTAGTTGGTTTGGCATCACTTGTGTGTGATGTGGACTATTGGCTCAGTGGTAGAGTTTCGGTTCTGCATTCTGTGATCGCTGGTTTGAACTTCAGGAGGGGAGATCACGGCAGATGAGACCTAATACGGTCGAAATAGCCGCCCACTGTTTCCTTATGTCGTGCGTTGGTGTTCGCCGGATTTTCTGGACATGGTAATTCAATCACAATGTAATTCCTCTACTTAAAAAGAAAGAAAGAAAAGAAAAATGTACACATATGATTTGGTTGGTTTGGATTTTATGGCATAACAACCATTGTAGGTTATTTGATGTCAAATCCACTTTATACAGATATATTAAATATATATGGTTGGGTTGGGTTTTATGGTATATCAACCATTGTAGGTTATTTATGCCAAATCCTCTTTGGCATTAAATAACCTATATATTAAATATATATGATTTTGTTTGGTTGGATTTTATGGCATATTAACCATTGTAGGTTATTTAATGCCAAATCCTCTTTATAAATATATATTAAATATATATGGTTGGGTTGGGTTTTATGGTATATCAACCATTGTAGGTTATTTATGCCAAATCCTCTGTATAAATATATATTAAATATATATGATTTTGTTTGGTTGGATTTTATGGCATATTAACCATTGTAGGTTATTTAATGCCAAATCCTCTTTATAAATATATATTAAATATATATGATTTGTAGGATTTTATGGCATATTAACCATTGTAGGTTATTTAATGCCAAATCCTCTTTATAAATATATATTAAATATATATGGTTGGGTTGGGTTTTATGGTATATCAACCATTGTAAGTAATTTCATGTCAAATTCTCTTTATACATATATATTGAATGTATATGATTTGGGTTTTATGGCATATAAGCCATTGTAGATTTATTTAATGTCAAATCCTCTTTTTACGTATATACCGAATACATATGTTTGGTTTGAATTTTATGGCATATCAAACATTGTAGGTTATTTAATGCCAAATCCTCTTCATACATATATCTTAAATATACAGGATTTGTTTTGGTTGGGTTTTATGGCATATCAACCATTGTAGGTTATTTAATGCCAAATCCTCTTTATAAATATATATTAAATATATATTGTTGGGTTAGGTTTTATGGCATATCAACCATTGTAGGTTATTTAATGCCAAATCCACTTTATACTTATACTGAATATATATGATTTGTAAACACATTTTTAACGAACCTCACATAATTTTTCTCACACAATTAAAATGTTTCAAGAATTGCATTTTAACCGTAAAAATTTAATATCTATCATTTCTTTGCACCCATTTAGATGGATTAAACTTTATGATTTGTAAGTGAATAGTTGTTTGCACACAGTTTGAATTTATTTTTGATACCTAGAGAGGACCCTATCAGATAATATAACACCAGGTTAGAGTGGACTTTGGAGTGATAGGAATCAAGAGATACTTCACATTTTTCAGTCTCCAAGCCTGAAGTCTCACCATCAGATTATTTAATGCTACATCCGCGATACTCGTTGTGAGTTGGGGGGGTCTTACTCCTCTAAAGTGATACATTAGGTGTATTCAATAGCCCCAGCCGACTTGGATGATGCCAATTTGAATATATATATTTATATATATATATATATATATATATATATATATATGTGTGTGTGTGTGTGTGTGTGTGTGTGTTTAAAAAAACTAGAAATTTGCTTTTGGAACAAAAATATTTATTTTGTACTGCAGGTATCTAATAGGCGTACATTCTTTCCTCGGACACTCACAGTCATTATATATATATATATATATATATATATACGTGGAGCATTAAATAAATTTCAAAAATGCAATCTGGACGTGAGGACACATTAGAAGAACGATATGCAATAAGATTCTGTTTTAAACTTGGAAAAAAATGCCACAGAAACGTATGGGATGCTTCAGACTGCTTTTGGACCATTTTGCATGAATCGAACATCAGTTTTTGAGTGGTATAAGAGATTCCAGGAAGGCAGGGAATATATGAGGGATGATGAGAGGTGTAGAAGGAGTAAGGAAGTAAGAACACCAGAACACAATAAAAATCTGGATACGCATTGAATGCACCATATATATATATATTTATATGTATATATATATATATATGTGTGTGTGTGTGTGTGTGTGTGTGTGTGTGTGTGTGTGTATATACATATATATATATATATATATATATATATATATGACAGTATCGATACTTTTTGAATATGCTTTTTCCTTGTTTCCTAAACCTCTTATCAAAAGAAGAGTTTTAGTAGTGCCTCTATCAGTGGAAAACTCGGTGGAATTTGTTTAAATACCACGGTTAGTTGGTTAGTTGGTTGGTTGATTTTTATGGCATATTAATCTCGGTGGTTATTTAATACCAAATCCTGTTTATACTGCTTCATATCAAATATATAAGATTTTTAAACGAATTCTTTGTAGGTAATATCTTAAATATGCCAGACCTCATCTGTCCACAGTTAAATGATTTCACCTATTGACATCGAACACTAAATATTTAATATAACACGAGTCATTTGTTTGCACACAATTAAATGTTTATATATATTATTTATAAGTGAATAGTTAGTATGTGATTTTATTTTTAAATGAGTTTGAGTTAACTTATTTGCCCACAGTTAAGTTAAGTTAACTTATTTGCCCACAGTTAAGTTAATTCATTAGGAATTACGATGAACTATTTTATGTAAATGTAGGGGTTTGCGTTTCAACCGGTATAGTTTTTTAGATTCAACTTTGCCTCCTGCACTGGACGCTTCCGGGTGGAAGGTGCGGGAGGAACTTCCAGCCTGAACACCGGCTGGCGCGAATTCGGTCTTTTTCAAATTCACCGGCATGAGAGACTGACGTTTTTCTTTGTGGATCACTAGCAAGGCAAAAAGAGGTAAGCACGTGAATTCTCTTGAATTGATTCGATTTAAATCATCACTTTCGTGGTGTGTTTCCTTTTTTGGAACATTTACGAGTGCATTTGTTTTGTTTCAGTTTTCATGTTGGAGAATGTATTCCCGTTTTTACGCTGAACACGTGCGCAAATAAAGATATACATCTTCATCAGTACGAGACTCGTGTCTATGATTTTTGTTGCTGTAAAAATTTTAGTTGATAATTCTTTTTTTTTTTTCAAAGTTAAATCTGGAATTTAAAGTTGCAGGATTTCATGGGTAACCTAGATCAAGCCTGGAGTGGTCATTTTTTTTTACTTGGGGATGTAAAGCAAGCACTAATAAGCGTTTGTTTGCAAATTCGAAGATCCTATTTACCCAACCCCTCGGCTCGGGTAGGATATGACACAAGGTCAATTTTTAAGCGGAGTTTAACAGGTTTGAACTCAGAGTTTTCTTTCTCCTAGACTAGTTGCCTCACCAAGGATGAAGAACTCAGTCTATCCTACTATTTACCCATAGCTGGAGGGAGAATAATTGGATTCATACCTTTCCCAAGGGTATTAGTGCAATGTGAAATGCAATTAGTCTCGTCCAGGAATTGAACTCGTGTCACCGTGTTCATTTCCTCCGACGATAGCTATTACACCACAGGCACCTCCACAAATTTGCAAATTGGAAGATGAACAGTTGTTTATGAATCAGCAGATATTCTATATTCTAAGATAATTTTGGAGAATCATCTGATATTTAGGACTTAGAAGTGACGTGTCATTTAAGATTACGTAATTAATAATTTTGGGAATTTCTCTATCAGAACTAATTCGAAGACACCGGGCAGACCTACTGCAAACACATGACAGACGCTATACGTGTCTCGACGAAAAAGATACGGGGAGATAAGAGAAGGTGAATTATTTTATCAAGGCGTGCCCAGTCGGCTGGAGCTGTAGAATACACCGACTGCTTCCCTACGGAAAGGTAAGACCCCGACCCTAAGAGTGTCATGATATGACACTAAATAATATCGGTCCAGTCAGCCGGGGCTGTAGAATACACCTCAACGAATGTCCTAGATATGACGTTAAACAATCTGATGATGAGGCTCCAGTAATGGTGAAGCTTTGGGGAATGCAGAGTACTCCTTTATTGCCATCGCTCCCTGGTCGACTATGACCCGTAGTGGTAGCACTTGATAGGGTCCAAGCTTTGTGTCAAATAGAACTAAACTGTGAACTTATGGTAAACTGAATTTTGAAATAGAACCGTTTTGACAGTGAATCTGTGCACATTCTAAACTGAATTGCTTGAAATAGAACTGCTTTTGACATTTCTGGATCTTTGGGGAATGCGGAGTATCCCTTTATTGCCATCGCTCCCTGGTCGACTATGACCCGTAGTGGTAGCACTTGATAGGGTCCAAGCTTTGTGTCAAATAGAACTAAACTGTGAACTTATGGTAAACTGAATTTTGAAATAGAACCGTTTTGACAGTGAATCTGTGCACATTCTAAACTGAATTGTTTGAAATAGAACTGCTTTTGACATTAAACCTGTATACTTATGTATACTGAGTTGTGTGAAATAGAACTGTTTTGACATTTAACTGAACTGTTTTGACATTTCTGGATCTTTGGGGAATGCGGAGTATCCCTTTATTGCCATCGCTTCTTGGTCCCCTCTGGATCGGTGTAGTAGCACTTGATAGGGTCCAATCTATATGTCAAATAGAACTAAGCTGTGAACTTATGGTAAACTGAATTTTGAAATAGAACTATTTTGATAGTGAATGTGAGCACATACTAAACTGAATTGTTTGAAATAGAACTGCTTTTGACTTTGAATTTGCATACTTATGCTAAACCGAGTTGTATGAAATAGAACTGTTTTGACATTTAACTGTTTGTAAACAAAACCTAAACTTATACTAAACTGAATTTTTAAAATTTAATTCGCCTTGAATAACCCGAAAAAGGGTGATACGCCCTAAAACAAAATAAAAACCAACCAACCAACCAACCGACCGACCAACCAATCTATCGAGGCGCGGTATTTCGGTCCCTGTATCCGTTGTAAAATCTGGAGAATAATCTGATATTTGGGACTTAGAAGTGACGTGTCATTTAAGATTACGTAATAAATAATTTTGGGAATTTCTCTATCAGAACTAATTTGAAGACACCAGGCAGACCTACAGCAGACCCACTGCAAACACATGACAGACGATATACAGATCTCGACGATGGCAATACCTTCGGAACGATCCTCTTACAACCTCATGATCAATTTTTAAAATTATTTTACTTTCGTTTTGTAACCTGATCCACGCACTCTGTATCAGACTGGTCGTATCTATAAGCATATCGCACGTTGGAATTTTAGTTCTTTGCCAATAAATAGAAAGAAAGAGTTAAGAAATTTCGTTAATATTTTCTTCTGCTAACACCGCAAAGAGCTTATTTTAAAAGTTATCCACAAAAATTTGCTTTGAGATGAAGCTAAAAAGAAAATTAAGCAACAGTTGTTTATTAAAACCTGTCGTTGAATATTTTATTGTAAAATAAATATCATCATTTCTTTGATAAACCCTTCAAGATAATTTTAAGTAGAGCATACGAGGTGCATACAATAAGTTTACAGACTTTTTTGTATGGGCATTTAAAATTGTCGAAGTCTCTAGAAAATTCAGTATGTTATTGCTATACATCGTATGAGATGACTAACCAATTTTTATGATTTCAGGTTCAAATCAACAGCTACAACAGGAATTTGAATACACCCTACTAAAGCCTGATTGTCACAGCTAGTGAATTTCAAAAATGCAATCTGACACTTTAGAAGAACGATATGCAATAAAATTCTGTTTTAAACTTGGAAAAAAAGTCCACAGAAACGTATAGAATGCTTCAGACTGCTATTGGAGCATCTTGCATGAATCGAGCATGAGTTTTTGAGTGGCATAAGAGATTCAAGGAAGGCAGGGAGTCTGTGAGGAGGGATGATGAGAGGTGTGGTAGGAGTAAAGAAGTCAATACACCAGAGTTGATTAGCCAAAGGGTTAGGGTTAGGGTTACTATGTTGAGGTTTTAAGGGAGGCCAGGAAGAGATTCCATCGGAAGAGGCCAGCACTCTTCAAATCGGGTCAGTGGCATTGCCAGCAGGACAATACACCAGTCCATATCTCCATCCTTGTCACAGACTATTTGACCAAGATGGGCATCATAACAGTTTCTCAGACTCCCTATAGTCCAGACCTTGGTCCCTGTGACTTTTGCTTATTCCCTAAGCTCAGAGGCTTTCGTTATGAGACAATTGAGGAGATGAAAGAGGCTGTGACGAAGGTCATTGACACAAGGGGACTTCCATGGGGCCTTGCAGAAGATGTTGGAACGGTACAACAAGTGCATTGCAGCCGGAGGAGATTACTTCGAAGGGGACTAGAGTTTCATGTGTGTACTATCAATAAAAGTGCATATACGGAAAGAGTCTGGAAACTTATCGTATGTACCTGGTACATCATAAGGTCGAACTTCTGATAAATATTGTAAGCAATTAAAAATAGTAATGAATCATATGAAAGTGTCATTAGGTATGAAAAATACTGATTAATTTGTTGTAAACTATCAAAGCTGTGGACACACAGAGGACACAAATTGATAATCAATTATACATAAAAAATGTTGATTGTTTTATCCTATATTGTTTGACAAGTGAATGAAAAATAAACAAAGAGAAAATCGAAAAAGGGCCCCTTTTTACGACATATTTTGCAGGCTTACTTAAAGCTATTCTAATATATATATATATATGTGTGTGTGTGTGTGTGTGTGTGTGTGTGTATTAGCTTAGAATAAACACATATTTACTCACTCCTCTGTGACTGTTTCTTAACTGTAGATTTCATGAATTTGAATACAATCATCAGATAACATTAGTTTTTAGTGATCTACAAGTCACTCCTGTGTCCTGTTTTTATTTTGATTGGTTTGTTGGGTTTTATGGCATATCAACCTTTGTAGGTTATTTAATGCCAAATCAATTTTTATGTAAATCTGTTCTATTTAAAACAATTCAGTTTAGCATAAGTACAGTTTGATTGTCAAAAATATTTCCATTTCAAACTATTCAAGCTGTTATATATAACAATTCAGTTAAGTGTAAATACAGTTTTAATGTCGAAAAACAGTTCTATTTCAAATAATTCAGCTAAGCATAAGCGCGCAGTTTAAATGTAAGTACGGTTTAATATGGGGGACACACACATAATGTAAATATATATTATGTTATGTATCGAAAAAAAGTGTTTGCGTCGTTCTAGATGATAAAAGCAGCGGACACACAGAACACAAGTTGATAATTGATTATACATAAAAATGTTGGTTGTTTTATTTGGTATTATAGAAGATAGGGGTCACACACTTAATGTAAAGGGGGTGTCCTCGCGGTGTAATGGTTACAGAGATGGAGTGCAGAATCGTAGAAAGCGAGTTCGAACTCCAGTCGTGCTGTTACGTTCACTTTCGGACAAATACCCTTGGAAGAGCTATGGACCCCCTCATCCTACCAGCTATGGGTTAAATAATACCATTACTGTTCTTCTCCAAGCACGATATGTCATTAAACCAAGAAATCAAACCATTGATGATGTTATCGTGGTGTAACGGTTAAAGCGATGGACCATGAAGAAAGTTAGTTCGTACTCCAGTCGCGCTATTACGTTCATTTTCGAGCAAATACTCGTGGGAAAGGTATGAACCCCCTTATCCTCCCAACTATGGGTTAAATAGTACAACTACTCTTCTTCTTGAAGGAGGGCTTTGGCATTACATATCCTACAAAGGTTGATATGCCATTAAACAAAGTATCCAAACCAACATAATGTAAATATATAATAGGTTAGTTATTAAGAAAAGTGTTTGCGTCGTACTAGATGATAAAAGCTGCGGACACACACAGAACACAAATTGATTATCAATTATACATATAAAATGTTGATTGTTTTATCCTATATTATAGAAGAGGGTGGACACACACACAATGAAAATTTATAATAGATTACGTATTAAAAATATACTTAGCTTTTTAAGAAGATAATAGATGCAGACACACAAAACGCACATTTGCAATCAATTTATTCTTTATATACCTAAGATCAAATTTTCAGTTTTCAAAACAGTAAAACAAACAAACAAAAAAAATAAATAAATAAACAAACAAAAACCAAAAGTAAAAAGGAAACAAAAGGAAACAAGAACAGAAAAAAAAAAAGGAAAAAAGAGAAAGGAAAAAAGCAAAAAAATGTTTTATAGAAATCTGCATCAAATTCCCGTCAGTCTTGCACACAATAAATCTACCAGATTTTCTCAGTATCGAAATGGAAAATTTGATTAATTTCATAACAAATTATCTTTTCCCATAAACTGTTCTTATCCAAAGAAGACCCTGTAATATTGGTTAATAGAAATAAATGAGACTGGGTTTCCGCAAATGAAGAGGGCGGTGTATTTGGGGGTGTAGGACGGGTAGTGTTATATGACCGTCTATGTTGGGGAGTAAAATAAAGATTTAAGACTCATTAATTTTATCAAGGAAGGAGGGAAACAGATGGATCTAGTCGAAGCCATAAACAGAATTGTTTCTAACAAAGAAGCAAAGCAAAGACAATAAGATGAATAAACAAATAAATAAAGGTGTAATTGTGTTGAATTTAATTATCGACTGACAAAATAGAATTTAGCGTTGGTGACTGAAGTCCTCATATGAACTGTGGTTTTAAAGTTATGAAGTACAACTGATACGGTGCTTTACTAATAAGGTTACAATCATTGCTCCCATCGTGACATTATTGATGTTCTTATAAAGCAAAATCATTTAGTGGTAACCCTCAAATTTCGTTTTCCCGGTCGGCTGGGTGGGTGGGGGTGGCTGTAGAATAAACCGAGTGCACTTCTGCACAGGGGTCAGACCCCCTTCTAACGAGTGTCTTGCCCAGACAGCTGGGGCTGTAGAATACACTGACTGCACCTCTGCAGCGGGGTAAGACCCCCCCATGAGTGTCCTGGATATGACACTAAACAATCTGATGGTGAGGTTCCAGCAGTGCTGAAGCTTTGGGGAATGCGGAGTACCCCTTCATTACCCTCACCAAGGTGTAGGAGATGGTATTACTCCTTTTCCTAGATTGTTTCACTTACCCTTGATTTTATACCTCATTTTCAGATCTGAGGGCTGCTATAAATGTGTCTTCAAAGTTTTCTGCTTCCTTGGAATAAGTCTAGATAATTCATCTGGGTGCCCTATCTTATACGTGGATAGGTATTGAATCTGAAAATCATAATTTAAAAGGATGGTTCCCCATCGAAGCAGTCTGTTGGCTGTATATATTGGAAGTCCTTTTTTGGAAGCAAAAATAGTTAATAGTGGTTTGTGGTCTGTTTGCTATGTAAACCGGCCTCCATGAATGTATCTGTTGAATTTTGTGACTGCAAATATTATGGCTAGAGCCTCTTTTTCAATTTGTGAATAATTGCGCTCTGCTGGAATTAACGATCTGCTTGCATATGCTATGGGTCTGACTTTCCCATCTTTCCACTTGTGTAATATACATGCTCCTACACCGTGTGTACTGGCGTCGCTAACTACGATTATGTCAAGATTAGGGTCGAAGTGTTTTAAAAATAAGTCAGATGTTAGTTTATTTCTTATTTCGCGAAATGCTTGTTCGCATTCTTTTGTCCAAATCCACCTCTTTTCTTTATGTAGCAGTTCGTCTACCGGTACTCTTAAATTATGTAAATTAGGGATAAAATCTTGATAGCAGCTTACTAAACCTAAGAAGCTTTGTAGTGTTTTTACATTTTTTTGAATTAGGCATGTCTTTGATTGTCGCGACCCGACTTTTGTCTGGTTTCTTGCCGTTCTTATTTATTACATGTCCTAAGTATTTAATTTCTTCTCGTAGGAAGTCGCATTTATTTTCTTTGATCTTCAGCCCATACTTCCTGATTCGCTCAAAATTTTTCTTTAGAAAACTTTTGTGTTCTTCTATGGTATTACTTTTATCTAGAATATCGTCCAGATATGCCGTTGCGAAATCTAGCCCGGCTAACATAGTGTCCATGATTTGTTGGAACACCGCCGGTGCTGTCTTAACGCCAAAGGGTAAGCGTTAGTACTTGGACAAACCTTTATGCGTACTAATACAGAGTAGTTTCGAGCTTTCGTCGTTTGTTGGTATTTGGAGATCAGCCTCGCTAAGATCAATTTTCGAAAAGTATCGACCGCCATTTAGTTTCGTAAATATTTCTTCTGGACTAGGTAGCGGATAATGGTGATCTTCTATTGCGCTGTTTAAGCCTGTGGAAAAATCTGCACAGACGCGAATTTCTCCTGATTTTTTCTTTACGTATACTACAGGAGCTGCCCAGTCGCTATAGTCGACTTTTGATAGTACTCCACACTGTTTTAATCTTTCTAGTCCTTTATCAATTGTGTCAATAGCAGCGAAAGGAATGCTTCGTTTTTTTCTGAAGACTGGTTGTGCATTTTTTTTTAATTTTATTTTTGCTGTCATTTTTGTGCATCTACCCAAACCTTCTGAAAAGACCTCAGGAAAGGTTTTTTTTATTTCCTCCTTTATGATTTGAGGGTCGTCTTTATATTCTTTTATTTTGTTACAGAAAGACGATATGGGTAGATCCCATGAGTTAAATTTCGTGGTAGCATCTGTTCCAAATAAATTGTTAGTGTTTCGCATCACGAATATTCTCATTTTTTAAATTTTATTATTAAAATGTATGTTTAGCCAACCATCGCCAACAAAGTTTATTTTTCTGCCTGTCACGGTTCTGGCGATTTTGTTGGACTTAAGGTGTGTTGGTTTCCTAATATTTTTCCAATCTGAGTGTTTATGATAGAGATGTCTGAGCCTGAATCTAGTTGCATTTTTACCTTTTTGATTTGGATTTTTACATAAAGGTATTTCCTGATATTTTGTTCTTGATTATCGATTTGGGTAATTTTAACTCGACTTTGTTTAATTTTTTTTACAACACGACATTTTATGTCTCTTTCTGTTGCAGTTTCTACAAATTTTGTACTTGTACGGGCAGTTCTTGTACCAGTGGAATTGTCCACATCCATAGCATGCGGTAGGAGGGTTTTTTTTTCATGGTTTTTATTTGTACTTGAGGAGGACTTCCAATTTCGTCTTGACAATGGTGAATTTTTTCTATAATGGTTTTTATTTGTACTTGCGGGGGACTTCCAAATTCGTCTGACGTTTGCTATGCCCGCTTCTTCAATTTTTTGTGAGTCTTGCTTTATATTAACATGTTGTTGGCAATAATCTGCCAATTGTTGAAGCGACATATTTTATTCATTCTCTAGCTTCGTAAGAATTTGTCTACGTATATCGCTATCTTTTCTCGAAACTAGGCCTAGAACAAAAATTAAACATTTGAAATTGTCGGCTGTCAGTTCTGATTGGCGGAAGTCGTCGCAAGTTTTGTTAATAACTGATGCGTACGTCGTAAAATCTTCCAATTCATTTTTTTTGGATATTTAAGCATTTCCATCTTTTGTGGAATAAGGACAGTCTCGGGTTGAATAATCCTCTTAGAAGCTCAATTGTTTCATTAAATTTCAAGTCTCGCATTTTCTTGGGTAAAATGAAGTCGGTGAACTTATTATTTTCGTTAGTCCCAAGTTTTGAGAGTAAGAGTCTAATTTTTTTTTCTCATCGGTCCATGTTTGACAACCGATATCGAATAAATCTTTGTACTTTTGGTAGAAGCGTTCAAAAGTTTGATCTTCGTCGGGATTGTAGTTGAAAGTTTCGATGGTGGACCAAATTGTATTTTGCGAGCAGAATTTTGCGTCAGACTTGTTTTCTTTAGTTAAAATAGCCTTATGGATCAGTTCTGAAATTTCTAGCTGTTTTTTTTTTTTTATCATTTTCTAGCCGTTTTCTGACATTATCTTGTTTTAATTCCAAAATTTGTTGTTGGAATTTCTCTTCATCTTTTATCCGTCTCTCTTATAATTTCTTTTTGGGATTGTATTTGAAATTTAATAAGTTCGAGTATTGACGATTGGAATTGTTCCATATTTGTTGCAAGAAGAGAAAAAAAAAATGTGGGCTTTTCTCTGTGAGGAGGATCAAGAAATTTTTTTTGGCCACGTGATTTTAGCACGGAGAATGAATTTTACAAATAATAAGTTCAACTTACAGATTCCGACAATAACTTTACGTCTGTATTTTTAATCCCCCCCTTTTTTTTTCAGGCACTGGATACGTCATTATTTGTATTTTCTCTTCTAAGCACAGGCTGCATCTACCAGTGCCTGAAAAGTTATTGAATAAGAGACGTGAATTATTAGCAAGATGCAGACATAATTCTAAATTTAAACTATAGACTATTTAAAAAAAACATAGAAATAAATTGAGAAATAAGGTAAATGAACGAAAATAAAATAAAATGAAAATAAAGAAAAGAAAAAACGTATCCAATATACGTACATGAAAAAAAAAAAATAGGTAACTGAGGCAATAGACTTGAAATTATTATAAGTATTAATATTTCCCTTACAAAAATTTATTATATAAACATAACACATAAAAGTTAATAATCGAACTTAACAAAAAAAGAAACTAAATAAAATGAATAAAAAAGTTAAATTACCATAATTCCAACCGACGGTAAAATTAGAAAAATATATAAAATAAATAAGTAAAAAAAAGGAAGTATAATAAAACGAGGAGATAACTCTTCCCCTCTCTTACCCCCTCCGTGTCTATTCTGATTTATTCTATCCATAAGATCTGAAGATGTCCTGTTAAATTTTTCTTAGTGTCTTTGGTTAACATCAGAAACACAAAACAGGATGGAAATAAATTTATAATCCTAAAATAACCGGTCTTTGGTTTTTTTCTTTAAAGAAAGTATTGCTCTGTAATATTAATTACATTGAGCTCTCTACCAGGAAAATTTAGATGTTCAGCTTTTGAATGATTTTCTTGTCCTGAAGGAATTACTCCTAACTCTGGTTTAACTGGACCGAAAAATACTATATATATATATATATATATATATATATATATATATGTGTGTGTGTGTTTGTGTGTGTGTATTATTAAGTGCAGATACACCGGAGTCGGGAATAATTCTATCAGGACAAATTCATTCCATTATGAACATTTAAAATTTTCCTGGTAAAGAGCTCAATGTGACTAACTTCACAGAACAAAAATTTCTTTAAGAAATGCCCATAACAGGATGGAAATAAATTTATAATCCTAATGTGACCGATTTTTGTCTTTCTATAATATATATATTTTTTTGTTTTTCTATAATATATAATTTCTATAATATATAATTTCTATAATATATATATATATACATATATATACAAGAAATATATATATATATATATATATATATATATATATATAGGTAGATTGAGAGACAGATGGATAGACAGATATGAAATGAATGAGATAGATAGATTGATAGATAGATAGACTTAAAGAGATAAATGAACAGAATGGGATAGATAGATAGATAGATAGATAGATAGATAGATAGATAGATAGACTTAAAGAGATAAATGAACAGAATGAGATAGATAGATAGATTGTGGTGGAGGGTTTCGGTAAGTGCAAGATAAATAAAAGTAAATACAAATATATCTATCAATACCCCGACACGTTAAAAATTTTCAAGAAGCTTTTTTTTACAGGGACCCCAAAGTTAATGCTTTTTCCCTTGAAACAGTACACTTTGCAGCTTTGTTTTTTTTTTGCTTTTTATAAAGAAAAATAAATGAAAAGCTTTTCATTAGGAGCGTTAAATTCGTATAAATATTTAAAAACCTGTAAGGTTATAAGACTTTATTTTCCTTTGAAATTTGTAGATCAGTTCCCATATTTGGTAGTAACATCTTATCTACTGAAACGGATGTCAACATATCCCAGTCCAGTCGGCTGGGTCTGTAGAATAAATCGACTGCATATCTGCAGAAGGGTAAGACATCCCCCAACGAGTGTCCTGGATATAACAATAAGCAATCTTAGGGTGAGGTTCCAGTAATGCTGGAGCTTTGGGGAATGTGGAGTATCCCTTTATTGCCATCGCTCCCAGGTCCATACTGGCTCGGAGTGATAGGAACTGACGGCGTCCTATCCAATAGAACTGTTTGACGTTTAAGCTGAGTGCTAACAAATGACTAAATTAGAACCTTTGAAATGAATTGTTTGCGTATTTAAATATTTTGTTTGGTTTGGTTTGTTTTTATGACATATCACTATTGTAGGCTATTTAAGGCCGAATTCTCTCCATACATATATATCAAATGAATATGATTTGCTTTGGTTGGATTTTATGGCACATCAACCATTGTAGGTTACACAATGCCGAATCCTCTTTATATACATATATATATATATATATATATATATATATATATATATATATATATATATGATTTAGTAACATATTTTGTAGATAACATTTTTAAACGAGCTGGAGCTCATTTTTAGCCCACTGTTAAATAGTTTCAAGTATTTCTATGTATCACTAACAATTCAATTAAACATCGTTAATTTGGTTACAGGTTTGCAGATATGATGATGATGATGATGATCATGAATATAGTAAGGTTAGATTTGTTTGGTCCCCTCTCCAGTCTTGAACTTTATTCATCGATTCAAACAGAGAAGACGCTCTATTTTGTGAGCTTGATTTTAGGAATTTAGAGAAAAATCCTCTCGTGGCTTAGTGAATAAAATGGCACAAACTGAAAGAAAAATTTAATCCCAAACATGGCGGAAGTATCAAATGAAATATTCAGAAAGGTCACTGACATAATCTGACAATGGACTCTAGGCGAACGATGCCAGTGATCGAATCCTAAAAAGTGTAAAGGAATTTAGAAGTTGATTCTTCGAACCACGCGATGAATAAAACATCGGATGAGGGGTGGGGGAGACAAAATAGGCGGAGACAACGATCGATGGACGAAAGGCAAAAAGCAAAGATGACCAAATGAGAAAATGGTTCAGCGAATTTTGATTTTGAGAAATTGATACAAAGTGACTGCAAATTATCTTGAGAAATGGGGAGGGTGTTTCTTTAATAAGGGTTGATTAAATAATTTGATATGAATCGCAGGGGGAATGAATAGGGAAACAGATGGGTGAAAATAAAATCGGGTAGATTGATATGAGCAGACTCGAATAAATAGGTTTATTTTCTTTGACGTCATATCAACCCGCGAGGGTTATTTGAAGTCAAAACCATCTTTGTAGTAGATTAGGAGTGATACTAACAAACTCTTAGTTGGGGAAAAAAGATGGCTTACAACTTTTCCAAAGATATTAATCCAAAAGTTAAAAGCCACAGCAGTTCAAACTCCCTAAACTCAAGGCCGTGAGATACTCACTTGGATATGTATCGATACGAGGCGCATACGATTGGTTTCCAGACTTTTTTCGTATGGGCATTTAAAATTGTCGAAGACTCTTGAAAATTCGGTATGTTATTGCTATACACCTTATGAGATGACTAACCAATTTTTATGATTTTAGGTTCAAATGAACAGCTACAGCAGGAATTAGAATACACCCTACTAAAGCTGATTGTCACAGCTGGTGAATTTTAAAAATGCAATCTGACACTTTAGAAGAACGATATACAAAAAAATTGTGTTTTAAACTTTAAAAAAAAGCCACAGAAACGTATGGAATGCTTCAGACTGCTTTTCGACCATCTTGCATGAATCGACATAAGAGACTCAAGGAAAGCAGAGAGTCCGTGAGGGATGATGAGAGGTGTGGGAAGAGTAAGGAAGTCAATACACTAGAGTTGATTGGCCAAAGGTTTAGGGTTAGGGTTAGGGTTAGGGTGACTATGTTGAGGTGTTAAGGGGGTTCAGTGAGAGATGCCATCGGAAGAGATCAGCACTCTTCAAATGGGGTCAGTGGCATTTCCACCAGAATAATGCACCAGTCCACAACTCCATCCTTGTCACAGACTATTTGACAAAGATGGGCATCAAGACAGTTCCTTAGCCTCCCTATAGTCCAGACCTAGCTCCCTGTGACTTTTGCTTATTCCCAAAGCTCAGAGGCTTTTGTTATGAGACAATTGAGGAGATGAAAGAGGCTGTGACGAAGGTCATTGACACGCTCACACAAGAGGACTTCAATGGGTCCTTCCAGAAGTTGTTGGAACGGTACAACAAGTGAATTGCATCCGGAGGAGATTACTTCGAAGGGGACTAGAGTTTCATGTGTGTACTATCAATAAAAGTGCCCATACGAAAAAAACTTATCGTATGCCCCTCGTATATACATATGAACAGACTGATTGATTTTAAAGGCATGTCAACCCATCTTGGGTTAAATATATCTAGTGGTTAGAGAATCGCGCCCATTGTAGGTTTATATTTACATTTTAGATGTAGGTATATCATCATCATCATCATCATGTCATGCCGCTAGCATGGATATCCCTGACCCTCTCTCGCCACCTCTTCCTATCATTCATCGCCCCTGGCAGGTCTTCAAGGCTACATCCCATATCCTCACATAGCTGCTGTATGTATGTTCGAGCTGGTGTTGCATACATATATATACTGGATACATACCGACGCAATGATAACAGACGCAAGAATAAAGGACGCAGGAAGGAAAACGCAGGAATGAAGGACACATGAAGACTTCTTTAGAAAAATATTCACCTCTCACTTTATTGCAAGGGTTCGAAAGGGTTGTTGAAGGGTTTCATGTGAGAGGATGCTGGAGACCGAACATAAACTTCATATCTTGACCCCACTGTTATGACCGTCACGTTGTGTCTTTCTTGTTCTCTTAGATGCTCAACCAGAGGTCTTGGGGTCCACTCCATCGGGGCTTTTCCGAGGGCCCCCTCAGTCGGGTGTGGCCTTCCCTACCACATCTGGTCTCTACTGTCTGGAAGTCTGCTGGCAACTGCTCTGGGACCCAAACTCAACTGAGTTAAATGATAACTCAACGCCCACACGATCGCCTACTGGATCTTTGAAATCGAATGTTTAATCGTCATCAAGCGGAAATAACTGTCATGCAGTTCAGAGGTTACTCTCTTCCGGTGCATGACTGTAATGGCACAATGGGACCTTCACCTTGTCCCATATCATAAGTCTTAATCCGCCCACGCGATCTCTTTCGATTACTGGCCGTTGGAATGTGTCACTTCCTTCCGGTGTATTACCTTGGAATAGTATTTTCGGGCCGGGTCGAAGGTCAAAATATAACATTCATCCGTAAATTATTTTTCAAAATTCCACATGTGGAATTTTCTTCACGTTCGTCTCCATCAACCTCACACATATTTTACAGAATAATTTACAAGGACAATGATGGCTGAAAAAACAAAAAGAATCACTTGAACTACAGCAACAAAATCTTACTTAGAAGGCGACCTTCTCTCTATGTAACACTGGTCGTCCTGCTTTTGCTTGGCCATATGCGGGGTTCCATTGGAGTACATCACTGATGAGCTCATCCTTGCTTCTCCAGGCGTGTCTGGTTCGTCTAACTTGGATAGTTTTCGTGATTGGAATAATATTTTTGTTGTAGAATTGTTGTGATACTAACGAACCTTCAGTTGGGGGAAACAGAGAAGCTTACAACTATCGGTAAGGATCTTAATCCAAAAGTTGAACGTTCATTGTAGGTTTATATATACATTTTATGTGTAGTTATACAGTATGCAGAAGCAAAATTAGGAATATTCTAGTATAATAATAAACGACTCCATTATAAAACAAGATCAATTTAAAATAAATCGAAAAATAAGAAAATAGACCCCAAACAGTAAATTTACTCAATATGGCTATCATTGTTTTTTAGTTAATGTATCTACACGCATTCGAAACAATTTTCATGCCTTCAAAATAAATTCTTTTGACATTTCATTCCATTCCTCCACAATAGAAGTCTTAGGCGAACCAATATTTGGATGGGAAGTTGCATTTGTCACGTGATATCCCACTGGGAGGAGGGAGATAAAATTACTACTACTCGTATTTGAATTGACAGTATCAAGCCGTCAAAAAAGGTGACCGTTAAGGAAGGAATGTGGGTCACACAGGGGAGACCAGGTGTTGGCACTTAGTAACCTCAGGTCGCCGGACACCGGAAGGGGAAAGAGAGAGAAGCCAAATGATTGGCTGGGACCCCAAAACGGAAGTGGGGCTCCCTTCCCTTCAGCGGAAGTAAAGGACAAGAAATCAGTTTTTTTGAGCAGGGTTCGTAGCGAGCGGACGAACCATAGCCATTTTACTCCGGGTGGAAGACAAAAGAATTACTGAGACACAAAGGACCCCAAGTCCTTCAAGCCAGTATTAAAAACAGAACAAAGTCTATTAGCCCGTGAAAGAAGAACGATTCTCCAGTGGAACCCCGTCGAGAAAAAGATAAGTAACTTTGGGGACATTTTTCCTTTATACCCAAATTTTATATACCACTCTCTCTCTCTCTCAATTTGAAGAAAGATAAAAGTGAACAAAAGACATTTATATTCATGGACTGTCAATTTATTGTATGTTTTTGACACTGTGAAAGTGTACATAACTGTAGTAAAGGAATTCATGTATTTTTATGTTACCATGTGGTCTATGTTGTTATTTCATGCTTCTTTTCAGCTTCTATTCGCCTTATGTTATCTTGCTTAGAATTGTCCTATTAATTCCTAAAATATCACACGGGAAACCGGAGTTGCCGACTACTACAATATTAATATTATTACGACTAAAACCTATAGGCTCATTATCTTCCATTGTCTCGGGAAGGAAGAAAGCGGCCTGGTGGGTGTGTGATAGTGTAAAATTTGGAACCCCTTGCCAGCGGCGGTCAGTCTGGTCCTAAATTATTCCCTCACGTAATATGCCAGTTCTTATATGCCTGAAAGAAAAACTCTGAACGAGGACTTATTCTAAAGGGGATCAAGTGCCAACCTGCCCCGTCTTCACACGTGCGAAAATAAAGTCCCGTTTTGCGATTTTAGTCAATTAGCTGTCACACATTTGTTTTTTTTTTTTTTCTAAAACGCCCCATATATTCAAAGGGGTTAAAATCTGGGCTTAGATCTTCTTTAATTGCGGTCCTGGGCTGTAGAATACACTGACTGCACCTCTGCAGAGGGGTAAGACCCCCCCCCCCAACGTGTGTCCTGGATATGACACTAAACAATCTGATGGTGAGGTTCCAGTAATGCTGGGACTTTAGGGAATGCGGAGTACTCCTTTATTGCCAACGCTCGCAGGTCCACTCTGGCTCGGTGTAGAAGCACCTGATAGGGCCCTATCTATGGGTTAAATAGAACTAACGGTATACTTATGCTAAACTGAATTGTTTGATTAAACTGCATAACTTGAAATAGAAATGTTTTTGACAATTAAACCATACTTACATTTAAACTGCGTGCTCATGCTAAACTGAATTATTTGAAATTAAACTGTTTTTGACATTGAAACTATACTTACACTAAACTGAATTGTTATATATAACTGCTTGAATAGTTAGAAATAGAAATGTTTTTGACAATTAAACTGTGTACTCATGCTAAACTGAATTGTTTTAAATGGAACTGATTATTTACATAAAAATGGATTTGGCGTTAAATAACCTATAATGGTAGATATGCCATAAAACACAACCAAACCAAATCATATATATTTAATATATATGCATAAAGAGGATTTGGCATTAAATAACCTCCAAAAGTTGATATACCATAAAACCCAACCAAACCAAATCATGTATATATTTTCCATCATACAACGTGTGAAAGCACGCTCGATACCATGTCCTCATCAGCCGCCATCCAGGGGTGATAACACAGTTTCGGTAGCTCAAGGCGGTACTAAACGCCTTGAGCTACAAAAGTTGATATACCATAAAACCCAACCAAACCAAATCATGTATATATAAGATATATGTATCAAGAGGTTTTGACGTTAAATAACCTACAAAAGTTGGTATGCCATAAAACCCAACCAAACCAAACCAAACCAAATCAGATTTTTTTCATTAGCTTGATTGCATATTAACCTTGTGGGGTCCTTCTTAATCCCCGTAGCTCGAGCAGTTAAAAAGTCTTCTTTTCATTTCTTGTTCAATCCTTCACTCCCTATTTCTCCTTAAAAAAATTCTTTGCTTTGTATATGGTAGACCAAGAAACATATTGGACAGAATTTTGATTTTAATAAAATAATTTGAGAATAGAACTAATCACGAAAATTTAGATTTATTGCGGGTTTTTTTCTCCAAAAATTGGACTCATCAGACAAAAAAAAAAAAACGCTTTAAAAATATTTCATTGTCTGCTTCTGCACCCTGGATCTAAAGAAATTTTGTTGTTGTTTTTGTATGCTGTCCAATCAAATAAAAACAAGAGGTGCCCGTGGTGTAATGGTTATCGTCGTAGGAAATGGACACGGTGACTCGAGTTCAAATCCTGGACGAGACTAATTGCATTTCACATAGCACTAATACCCTTGGGAAAGGTATGAATCCAATTATTCTCCCTCCAGCTATGGGTAAATAGTAGGGCAGACTAGGTTCTTCAGCCTTGGTGAGGCAACTAGTCTAACTCCACTTAAAATTGACCTTGTGTCATATCCTGCCCAAGCGGAGGGGTTGGTAAATAGGATCAAATAAAAACAAGCTTTAAACAGTTCTATTTGATCAGTAGATGGGACCCTTTCACCACAGGTCAGAGTGGACCTGGGAGTAATGGGAATGAAATATGGGAGTAATGGTAATGAAACAACCAATACCACTAGAACAGATGAAGTTTGGTATCATAACTAGGACAACACATTTGTGGTGGGAGATATTACCCTTGTGCACCGGATTCAATGAACGTTTTCTAAACCACAAAAAAAAAAAACAGCTTGCTGAATGAAATGAGATAGAAAGAAGTAAATGAACAAGAAAACAGTTTGAAGTTGATTGACTGATAGATAGATATGAACAGTCTGATATATATATATATATATATATAGATATATATATATATATATATGCAAAGCTCTTCGAAAGAATTGAGCACTCTAGTAGCCAATAGGGTATAAAAATGTAAACAAACGGACACTGCCGCTGCTGCTACTACATAATACCTTAAAAATTCCCTTTGCCAAAGTGGGACGGTTGTTGGCCCAGCGGTCTGAGACTAAGTCTAATGTAAAGTTGGACGGGTTTCGATCCCGGCTTCGAGCGTCCGATGTGTCTAGCCACACTGAAGAGTTCTGATAGAACGAAACAGTCTGTCTGTGGATGAGAATATATATATATATATATATATATAACATGAAGAAATAAAGTTAGAAATAATAAACAGTGTTCCATCATCTTTCATAAAACTTGCTGTCTAAATATACACTCTTCAATATACATCGTTTGGGTTTGTTTCGATGTTTAATGGCAAATCAACCTTCGTGGGATATTTAATACCAAAGCCATACATCTAGAAGAACAGCAGTGATGCTTATTTTTATCATTAAGGGTTTTCAGACTATTGTCTTCATCTTTTACAATTATTTCCACAACGTTTCGGGCGATATGTCCCCCGATCTTCTTCAGGTGTTTGTCGAACTCGGGAACCTACACAGAACTTCGAACTACGTCCTTTATTGAATCCACGGGTGTCGCTTGTTCTGATTCCGTTAGCCATAACCGGGTACAAGTGTTAAATATTCCTGTATTGTTACTCGCCTGAAGTCAGGACTGAACCTACAACCTCCAGATGATTGTCTCCTTAGAGGCTTAGGGAACCAACGCCTATAACCGTTACGCTATGTGTCCTACCAGTGATGTTATTTTACACATAACTGGGAGGATAAGGGAGTTCATACCTTTCCCAAGAGTATTTGTCAGAAAGTGAACACAGTAGAGAGACTGGAGTTTCAACTTGCTATCTACGATTCCGTAGTCCAGCGGTTTAACCATTACACCACGTGGACACTCCCCTATGTATATGGGTAGGTAGGTAGGTAGGTAGGTAGGAATAGATTTTGTTTGATAAATAGATAGATATAAATACTCCAAGATAAGTAAATAGATTGATAGATATGAACAATCTAATATATATATATATATATATATACGAACAGACTGTGATAGATAGATAGATAGATAGATAGATATGAATAGACTTTGTTTGATGAATAGATAGATATGAATACTCCAAGATGGGTAAATAGATTGATAGATATGAACAATCTAATATATATATATATATATATATATGTACGAACAGACTGTGATAGATAGATAGATAGATATGAATAGACTTTGTTTGATGAATAGATAGATATGAATACTCCAAGATGGGTAAATAGATTGATAGATATGAACAATCTAATATATATATATATATATATATATATATATATATACGAACAGACTGAGATAGATAGATAGATTAAGCTCTGGCTCGTTTAACTTAACAGTGTTATTTGATATGTTGGAACAAATGTTAGACAATGGCCTGATTTTATTGCTTACGCACACAGATCAAGTGATTTCCGGCAATTCCTCTTCATAGGATTTCGGGTCCAAGTAAATGTTATTTGCTCGAAATTTCTATATACCCAAAGCTCCAAGTAAACATTTCCTCTTGGGCTTGACCTTTATGGTCATCACGCTTGCCGTAACCTGATCCCGAAGTTGGAGGGAGTGGATTAAACCCCAGGGTTCCCAGGAATAATCTATCCAGGCGTGAGGAACGCGATATCAGCTTGTAATGTGGTCGTACAGTCATTGCAGTGACCTGACAGGAACGACGATGAGAGTGGTCAGTCAATTTAGGGTAAAAGATTGTGACCTTGCCAGCAGCTAGAAACGCCTGCTTCCTCTATCACCTCTTGCGCACTGCCGAATTTAACTTGCTGAGCTGTTCGGAGAGAAACTGGACATTGAATCAATTGGAATTGTAGAGAACTCACTTTAAAAGCGATGGCAATAATAGGTACGGCTAAAAATATAAAAAGTAAGATTGATTTAGGCCATTAGACGTTTCTGCAAATCAATATATATATATATATATAATCTTTCAATGAGGAAATTAAAAAATGCCTAAGCGGCTAGGGCTGTAGAATACACCAACTGCATCTCTGCATAGTGATAAGACCCCTCTCACTGAGTATCATGGATATGAGAGTAAACAATTTGATGGTGAGGCTCCGGTAATGAGGGAGCTTTGAGGAATGCTGAGTACATTTTCATTGCCATTGCTCCCAGTTCAACTCTGGCCCGGAATGGTAACACTTGACAGGGTCCTATCTGTGGGTGAAATACAACTGTTTGATATTTAAACTGAGTGCGAACAAATAATTTATGCTAAACTGAATTGTTTGAAATATAACTGTTTGATCATTTAACTGTGTGTAAACAAATGAGTGATATTTAATTTAATAATTAGTGATTCAAGCAATACTTGGAACCATTTAACTTTGCTGACTTATGCTAAATTGAATTGTTAGCAATAGAACTGTTTGATCATTTAAGTGTGTATATCTACAATATGTGTTTACAAATTATATTTAATGTATATATAAAAACAGGATTTGGCATCAATAACCAACAATAGTTGATATACCGTGAAACTAAATTAAACAAAAATTTAATTAGTTAAATTTAGATCACCCACAGCGTTGAGATTCTCGCACATTTTGGAGCTGTGAATAATCTTCAAACTAGGATCGAAACGCTGCAAACATTACGTTAGTCTGATAACTTTAACGCTCACCCATTTCGGCGACCTGCGTGAGCTTGGACATATTAACACATATTGTATTTAACTCAACTCCCTGGATGGGAGCGTATATATTGTTATCGACAGATTGTTTCATTGTATCACAACTCATCAGTGTGACTAGACACGCTTGACGCTTCAAGCTGAGCTCGAAATCCTTTACGTTATATTTAAAAGCTTACCGCTCAGTCATTTCAGTGACCTACGTCAGCTCGGGGATATTTCGTGCCGAAAGAGTCAGAAGTAATCTATATTTCACCTATCGAATAATCAGGATAATTCTGACTGAAGAGAGTTGACCCTAATGACATATTTTTTTAAATTGGCCACCGGAAAGAATTTTAAAAAATAGCATATCTAAAAAAATAATAGATGTATATAAACATATATACAAACATATTTGTGTGTGTGTGTGTGTGTGTGTGTGCAAAATTTGAAATGAGATCTAATGGAAAAAGAAGAAATATTTTAGGAACTCAGATTGATATATTTCACAAATTCAAAGTGAAAAAATATATAAGATAAGATTAACCAATAAATAAATTTAAAAAAAAATAAATCGATGATATATGAAAAGGGATTTTACCCAGAAGTCCCTTTACAGTCAATTTATATCCGACATGAGACTTTCTGTTCTCCCACTCGAATAAATGATAAATATCAGGGTATACTGTGTTCTTTAATCTTAGCACAGGAAGGACCTTGTTTCGCATCCTGCCCGTGACGGAAGCGGGGCAAACACAAACACGCCCACCACCATATTATACGACCTTGATATCATGAATCACAACATCAATCCATCATCATTATCATCATGTCATGCGGCCAGCACAGATATCCCTGACAATCTCTCGCCACTTCTCCCTATCATTCATCGCCTCCAGCAGGTCTTCTGGGTTACATCCCGTGTCCTCACATACCTGCTGTATGTAAGTTCGGGCTGGTCGTCCTGCTTTTGCTTGGCCATATGTGGGGGTCCATAGGAGTACGTCACTTACGAGCTCGTCCTTGCTTCTCCAGCAGTGTCCGGCGTGTCTGGCTCGTCTAACCTGTATAGTTTTCGTGATGGGAGGCAAGTGGCCGTACAGTTGGCGTCTCGTGGGGTGTTGTCGCCAGGACTTGTTCAATATTGCTCTCAACATTCTTGTGTAGTTGCCGTCAAGTTTCTTCTCCAGCCGTTTAGTTAGCGTCCATGTAGTGCATCCATATAGCAGTATCGATACAACCGCTGCCTGGAAGAAACTGCGCTTCATTTTATCGGTCAGATCAATCCAAATAATGTAATTTCTTTTGCTTTCCTTATTTAATGGCATATCAAATACAGTGGATTATTCAATGCCGAAACCATCTTTCGAGTGGAACTATTAAACTCATAGCTGGGAGATAAGAGGCGACAAAATTTTCCTAAGGGCATTGGTCCAAAAGTAAGCGTATTAGCACGAATCCTAATCGGCTTGTAGCTGCAGAACATACCGACTGCATCTTTGCAAAAGGCTAAGACTCCTCCCACAAATGGGTGTCCTGGATATGATAATAAACTGCATCTGATGGTGAGACTCAAGTCCAGGAAGTTTTGAAAATGTGGAATAGTTCTTTATTGCCGGTACTCTCAGGTCCACTCTTACCTGAAGTGGTAGTCACTGTTAAAGTCCCATCTATGGGTCAAATTGAACTGTTTAATCATTTAGTATATTCGAAACCATTTACTTGTGAGCAAAGATTGCTGCAAGCTGTATTGAACAAGTACTGGAGGCAACTCTCCATAAAACAGCAGCTGTACGGCCACCAACCACCTATCACGAAAACTATCACAGTTAGACAAACAGACATGCAGGACACTACTGGAGAAGTAAAGACGAACTCATGAGCGATATACTCCTGTGGACCCCATCACATGGACAAGCAAAGGTAGGACGACCAGCTAAAACATATATACAACCGCTCTGTGCCGATACAGGATGTAGCCTTGAAGACCTTCCAGGAACAATGGACGATAGAGACGGGTGGCGCGTGAGGGTCACTTTGATCCGTGTGGGCAACGTGACATGATGATGATGATGATGATATATTATTGTATTGCATTTTATCACTTTAGAGGGTCAAATCATTAATCAGGTCGAATCAATTTCGAAAAAACTTCATCATCACAGACATTTTTTTAAAAGTAGAAAGGTGGTGTTGTATGTTCAACTTTAATTTTTTGCAGGTTGTAAACATGGTGTAATGTGGGGTGTCAGAACGTTATGTTGGGTGCTGCAACCATGGTGCTACGTGGGGTGTTTAAACGCCATGTAGAAGAGACGTGACTTCAGTTGTCTTAATCAATTTCAACTTTTTAAAATATGTATTCCGCATGGCGTTCTAACATCCCACGTGACACCATCTTTACAACGTCCAAAAAAAAAAAAAAAATTGAACATACATCACCACCTTCCGATTAAAAAAAAAAAATCTCTGAAGTTTTTACTTCGAAATTGATTAGACCCGATTAATGATTTTGGCATTGAAATAGCCCACTAAATAACTTTCGATCATACTTTTGGTCATCATCAGGAGAAGCGTGGTTTTGAGTTGAATGTTGAGTTTTTACTGTTTTAGTAATTTGTTGCGTTTTGTTTTATAGTTGTTTGGAACATTTTCAGCGTTTTGTTTTAAAACGTTCGGTTGGAAAAAAGGTTTACTGATAGAGTTGGTGGTTTTTCGTAATTAATAATATTTAAATATTGGTACCTGTGTTAAATGCTATTTTATTTATGTTTTTTTTAAAAAATGTTATTCATATTGCTTCTATGACTTATAATCGTTTTTAATATTGTTTTTATATATAATCCTTGTATTGTCTCTGATAAGTTGGTTAGCGTTATTGTTTTGTTTTATAATTAAATGTTTTATGACGCTATTTCCAGAAAGGTTATAAATGAGACGACGAGAAAACGTTGTGGCTGTATAGCCAATGTAAGAATTTATTTTTCGGGAGGTACTTTTAAAATGGACATAAGAATTCTTTAAATAAAATGGTTTGGTTTAGGTGTATTTTAACCGAATTTGTGTAATTCTTAACGATAAGGTTTGATGTTTTAAATTCGGTGTAGTAGATAATAAGTTTTATTTGTTTTTGTTTTTCGATAGGTTTAATGTGCTTTTTTTTATAATGTTGGTTATTGATGTTCGTCCTATTTGTAGTTATAGTGCAGTGAAGTTCTGCAATATAAATGAATTCCCTTAGTGTTGTTATTTTTGGTAGTTTTATTATTTAACTCGTTTATAAGGAAAATTGTTTTTAACAAGGGTTTGTTTAATATTGGTAAATTCTTTGTAAAATATTGTCTTGGATGAGATGTAAAATGCTTTATGAATTAAGTTTTTTTTTTATAATTGCTGTATTAAATTTGGGGTACATTTACTTTGGTAGTTATGTAGGGTGGAATTGTCGTTGGTAGGGTTTTTATATGGAGATGCAGTGAATTTCTCATTATTCTCGGAGTCTGTAAGTTCAAGGAAAAGGATCGTTTTATTAATGGTGAGTTTTATTGATGTCTACTACGGAGTTTTTTGTAGAGTTAGTTCAAGTTTGTTAATTTCGTCGTAGGAGTATACTTCGATGAAAATGTCGTCTACACAGCAGACGTACATCTAAGGTTTAGTTATTGTTTTTTAAATACGTTTTTCGGTGTCAGATATGAAGTATTCGGAGATGGTAGGACCAAGGGGTGACCCCATGGAAATACCCTCAGTTTGTATATATATGTTACCGGAAGAATCATAGAATTGGACTTTCGTGGAACTGGTAAAGAGGAGTTTTTCGAAAAATATTGGTTGTATGGCTAGAGAAGGAATTTAGGGGTGATTATAGACGTGTTCTATTATTATTTTTATGGTTTCGACATCGAGTGATGCCGTTATACATTTATTGGCGGGGGTTATAAAACCCAACAATAGCACGAACCAAATTACATCTTCCGATGTAAGCAAGATTTTCAAAGATAATATAGTAATTGTCTTTAATTGGAATCATTTTGAGATGAGGCTTCTTAATCTGAGAATTTATTTTTATTTATTGCGGACTTTTTTGTCCTCATCTTGGTAGTTTTTTGTGCTGTGTCTTCTTTCACTACGTTTCGGCCAAATTTCACCTCTGGACTTCTTCAGGTGATTTTTGCCGTGACCTCGGTTAGGAATGCTGAGTCTTGTAACCGTATTCGTGGTGCGATAGACAACAATTATGGAAGGCAGTAATTACTGGGGATACGGTTACAAGACTCAGCATTCCTATCCGAGGTCGCGGTAAAAATCACCTGAAGAAGGCCAGAGGTGAAATTTGGTCGAAACGTAGATAAAGAAGAAACAGCACAAAAAACTACCAAGATGAGGACAAAAAAGTCCGCAATAAATAAAAATTATTTCTCATAATATAGTAATCATATATAAAAAGAATAATAAAAAACGATTCCAAATCCAAGAAGCAATATGCATAAAAATAAAAAAATTAATAACTAAAAATCTCTAATTCTATTAGTAAATCTTTTTTCCGACCGAACGTTTTAAAAGAAAACGCTGAAAACCTTCAAACTGACAACTTCAAACAAAACGCTACAAATTATTAAATCAATAAAAACTCAACCGTCAACTCAAAACTACATTACCCCTGATGACACCCAAAAGTATGGTTGAAAGCGTTTGGGCAGAAGATATGGGACAATTCCTTTACCATCTCGATCCTGACAATAGAAAAATAATCAGGAATCTTGAAAAAAATTAAAAGTGTAATATAATGGCCGAAGGATTTCGTTTTATGCCTTTGTGTTTAGTTAGGCTGAGAACCTTTCGGCTCAGTGCATGGGTTACTTAGGTGCAACATTAACGCAGGTGTTCAAGCGCGGGCGGAGTGGACGTGTCACTCAGAGATATCACAATAGCCCAGATAGGAAACGGGGCTACAGAATGCAGGTGACGTCACGCACCGGAAGCGCGCGGAAGATTTTGGGAGATTTGAAAAAGTCAGTTAGTTGAGTTGAGAACTAGAGACCGGACGAGAAGGGTCGACTTTCGGGGCTCGTAGAGGCTAGACGAATCTGCGCGCTACGGGCGCCGCACGAGATGGGGGTGGGGGACAGATGGAAAAGCCAGAATAGAAAGAATGTGGATCTTTCTCCTTATGTCGAAGAACCTTTAAACTCAAAGGTAATAAAAAAGTTTCGTCCCGGAACTAAGAAGTCGTAAGTGTTTTCGTGTTTCGAGATTCCAATGTTCTATGTTTATATGTTATGAACAGTCTATGTACGTTTCACATAGCCATATCATGGCTATGTAACAAAAGTAATAAACAGTGTTTCATCGTTTTTAACAAAAAACTTGCTTGAAAAATAACTTGCTGACTAAATATACATTCTTCAATATATATATATATTTACTAATCTAATATCTACCAGCATTCACGGTTACCAGAAAAAAAGAAAAAAAAAAAACGCCAGGAACAAGAGATAAAAATATCTCGAACCACCGCCCGGGGGAAAAAGAAAAAATATTATAGGACAAAAAGAAAGAAAAAATATTTAAGTTAATTATATATATATATATATATACATTGAGTAAAAATCATTTTTGTTTTAGTAAAATGCTGTTTATTAGTGAATAATTTATCAATCAATTTCAATCAATAACATACTCACCACTTTTTTAATTACCTCTTGCAATTCATTAAAGTTTGCCGATTAAAATAAGTAAAATTAGATTCGTTTCGAGTTCAAAAAATTTCCAATTTTTTTTTCATCCACACCGATTTCTAGAGAATAAAAAAAGATGGATATCACTTGGTGCAAGGTCTGCTGAATATGGTGGATGGAGTAGAATCGACCAACCTAAAGATTGCCTGAGTATAGAGAAGCACAACGTTTCTTGTGCTGGCAAGTGCATGGCGTTTTCCTAGAAATCTTTCATACACACGTTGCCGTTATTGAAAGTATAAGACTGTAATAAGTGCCTGATTGTGGTTCAAAAACTGAAAAAGAATAATATCGTGATGATTCTACAATACACACAGCATTGTTTTTCTTCCACTGAGTAGGCTACGGAGATTTATGCCTATCAATCCACCATCTTTTGCGTTAAACATCGTCATTAAAGACCAAGCATTAAATCTCTAAGGATATTCTTGGCAAACCGGTCATTTATCTGCCTCCAAAGAAGAGTTTTCACTATGGATATGCGATCTTCTTAATGTAGCACTATGGGGGTAGGCTGCCAAAGCAGACGATTCAATTGTCTGTTTTGGCGCGAAACCAGACAAAGGATTCTTGGACATGAAATCTCGCCGTACCCGGAAGTGGTACGGGGAGGCGAACGAGAGCTGACGACGCGACCCAGTGGAGAGGAGAGTTGGTGGCTGGAGCCCAGGAGAGAGCTGGTGGCTGGACGATCTAGGAGAAGGAGTTGCGGCTGAACAGGAGAGAGGCGAACAGCAGAAGTTGGCGTGGAAGAACGGAGGGGCAGTCAACACCAGACACCGAGCAGAGAGGCGAGGAGACAAGATAGGGTCCAGTGAAGAAGAGTCTCAAGATGTCTGATTCCAGTAGCATTGTGGAATTTTCGCTAGTAACCCACGCCAGCGATAGTCCGCACATGCATGTAGTATTGCAATACCTCTTTTCTGCTCTTGGTTAACCCCAAGCTTTGTTTGTTCGTTTTTCTTTCTATTTTCTCCTGTCTCCCTCGATCGTATTCTTGTGTGGTGGCAAGAAATGTGAGTTGCCCCCTCGAACCACTAGTTGATCACCGGCCGGCTAAGAAGTGACATGGTTAGAAGACTGAGAAAGTTAATGTGGTGGGGTGAGGGCGTAACGTTTCACATTAATTCTTCATTCTAAGTATATGAGAAACCCAAACTCCCAGATTGCATACTTTTCCAACTGTTGGATTGCAACGTGTTATTATCAGTTGCTAATTCTCGAGTACTTTTTCTCAGATTGCATTTCATTCATGGTCTTAAAAAATCTTGATCAAAGTCTAACGCATTTTCTTGATTAAATTTATTTCTCCCTGACGTATCAACATAATGAAACTTTGATTGGTTTAGTTTTGTTTTGCTTTATGGCACATCAACCATTGTCGGTTATTTAATGCCAAATCCATATTATACATACAGAGTTATACTTCAAACAATTCAGTTTAGTATAAGTATAGTTTTTAGTTTATACTCAATTAAATGTTAAAACAGTTCTATTTCCAACAATTCAGTTTAGCATAAAAAACAATTCCATTTCACACAATTCAGTTTAGCATAAGTACGCAGTTTAAATGTCAAAACAGTCTCAATTCAACCAATTCGGTTTAGCATAAGTACGCAGTTTAAATGTCAAAACAGTCTCAACTCAACCAATTCAGTTTAGCATAAGTACGCAGTTTAAATGTCAAAACAGTCTCAACTCAACCAATTCAGTTTAGCATAAGTACGCAGTTTAAATGTCAAAACAGTCTCAACTCAACCAATTCAGTTTAGCATAAGTACGTAGTTTAAATGTTAAAACAGTCTCAACTCAACCAATTCAGTTTAGCATAAGTACGCAGTTTAAATGTCAAAACAGTCTCAACTCAACCAATTCAGTTTAGCATAAGTACACAATTTAGTTCTATTTAACCCATAGATAGGACCCTATCCAATCTGGGCAAGAGTGGACGTGGGAGTGATAGAAATAAAGGGGTATTCCGCATTCCTCAAAGCTCCAGCATTACTGGAATCTGGCTATCAAACTGTTTACTGACATATCAGGGCACTCGTTGTGGGGGGGGGTCTTACCCTTCTGCAGAGAAGCAGCTCCAGCCGATTTGGTATACGAAATTTAGAAAACCAGTTTCAAAATTATCGGTCGGTAATGACACCTTAGCCACACAATAGATTTTCTTAGCTGTTTGCGTAGCGTTTTTTTTTAAGTATTGCTATGTAATGCTAATATTTTAATTTAGGCAAACTGTTAAAGAGTTTCAAGTATTGCTATTTAATATTGATAATTCTATTCCACATTACTCATTCGTTTACAGTTAAATGGTCCCATCACTAACAAGTCAATTAGACATCAGTAATTTGTACTGACTGAGTAAAAACAACTCTATTTCTAACAAATCAATTTAACATAAATCCCTTGTTTGCACACAGTTTAAATGTCTAACATTTCCGCTGTTTATGTGTATATTTCTGTGTTTGTCAGTGTGTTCATACACACACACGCACACACACACACACACACACACACACACACACACACACACACACACACACACACACATATATATATATATATATATTGATAGATAGATATGAACTGAGTGATCAGACCTGAACGATAAAATGAAACGCAGTTTCTTCCAAGCAGCAGTCGTGTCGATACTGCTGTATGGATGCACCACTTGGACGCTAACAAAACGGCTGGAGAAGAAGCTAGACGGCAACTATACAAGAATGTTGCGAGCAATATCAAAAAAGTCCTGGCGGCAACACCCTACAAAGCACTAACTATACGGCCACCTGCCTCCCATCACGTAAACTATCCAAGTTAGACAAACCAGGCACGCAGGACCTTGCTGGAGAAGCAGGGATGAGCTCATAAGTGATGTCCTTCTATGGACCCCCACATATGGCCGAGATAAAGCAGGACGACCAGCTAGACCATACATACAGCAGCTGTGTGAGGATACGGGATGTAGCCCTGAAGACCTGCCAGAGGCGATGAACGATAGGGAAAAGTGGCGAGAAAGTGTCAGGGATATCCGTGCTGGCGGCACGACATGATGATGATGATGATATATATCACTCAGTGATATATATATATATATATATGAGCTGAGTTATATATATATATATATATATATATTATTCAGTTCATATCTATCTGTCTATCAATCAATAAATCATCTTTCTTTAAAACCAGCTACAAGAACCCAACCAGAAATCTAACTGTATATTAAGTGGTGCATCTGTATTATCATATGCGTCAACCCAATTATTTCTTGGGGGCCAGACTTCAACCCAATTATCTACATCAAAGAAAACATCATGCGAATAAAACCCACGCTTCACTGATAGCCTCCGATCACTAAGTCCGGCGGACAAATAACACAGGAGAGAATTATTCAAAAAGGTTACTTGGAGATGCCCGGGATGCTAGACAACTCTTTTAAAAGAAGTCAGCTATCTGATTAATTATGTTTCCATAGGACTCTTTTTTTCATCAGTTAAGTTTTTTAAGTTTATTTTTCTTTTGCTCATTATAGTTTTTATGTCATTGGTTCTTTCTTCGGTTCCATCAGGGGTGGGAGGCTGTGAGGTATTATACTTAGTATACCCAGTAACACACACACACACACACACACACACACACACACACAAATATATATATATATATATATATATAAATTAAGATAGCATAGACATAGACTCGACACAAAAATGTCTATACTATCCGAAAGAACGACAGAAGAAAAAAAGAAAGAACTGTGTGAGAAAGAAAGAAAGAAAGAAAGAATTTAACGCAGAAAGAAAGAAAGAAAGAACTGTGTAAGATAGAAAGTAAACAGTGAAAGAAAGAAAGAAAGAAAGTAAGAAAGATAGAATTTTAAGCCAAAAGAACGAAAGAAAGAAAGAATTTAAAGCAGAAAGAAAGAAAGAAAGAAAGAAAGAAAGAAGAAAAACAGAAAGAACTGTGTAAGATAGAAAGCAAAGAGTGAAAAAAAGAAAGAAAGTAAGAAAGAAAGAATTTCAAGCCAAAAGAACGAAAGAAAGAAAGAATTTAAAGCAGAAAGAAAGAAAGAAAGAAGAAAAAAAGAAAGAACTGTGTAAGATAGAAAGCAAAGAGTGAAAAAAAGAAAGAAAGAAAGAAAGAAAGAAAGTAAGTAAGAAAGAAAGAATTTCAAGCCAAAAGAACGAAAGAAAGAACGAAAGAAAGAAAGAATTTAAAGCAGAAAGAAAGAAAGAAAGAAAGAAAGAAAGAAAGAAAGAAGAAAAAAAGAAAGAACTGTGTAAGATAGAAAGCAAACAGTGAAAGAAAGAAAGAAAGAAAGAAAGAAAGAAAGAAAGAAAGAAAGAAAGAATTTAAAGAAGAAAGAAAGAAGGAAAAAAAAGAAAGAACTGTGTAAGATAGAAAGCAAACAGTGAAAGAAAGAAAGAAAGAAAGAAAGAATTTCAAGCCAAAAGAACGAAAGAAAGAAAGAATTTAAAGCAGAAAGAAAGAAAGAAAGAAAGAAAGAAAGAAAGAAAGAAAGAAGAAAAAAAGAAAGAACTGTGTAAGATAGAAAGCAAACATTGAAAGAACGAAAGAAAGAAAGTAAGAAAAAAAGAATTTCTAGCCAAAAGAACGAAAGAAAGAAAGAAAGAAAGAAAGAATTTAAAGAAGAAAGAAAGAAAGAAAGAAAGAAGAAGAAAAAAGAAAGAACTGTGTAAGATAGAAAGCAAACAGTGAAAGAAAGAAAGAAAGAAAGAAAGAAAGAATTTCAAGCCAAAAGAACGAAAGAAAGAAAGAAAGAAAGAAAGAAAGAAAGAAAGAAAGAATTTAAAGCAGAAAGAAAGAAAGAAAGAAAGTAAGAAAGAAAGAATTTCTAGCCAAAAGAACGAAAGAAAGAAAGAAAGAAAGAAAGAATTTAAAGCAGAAAGAAAGAAAGAAAGAAAGAAGAAAAAAAGAAAAAACTGAGTAAGATAGAAAGCAAACAGTGAAAGAAAGAAAGAAAGTAAGAAAGAATTTCAAGCCAAAAGAACGAAAGAAAGAAAGAAAGAATTTAAAGCAGAAAAAAGAAAGAAAGAAAGAAAGAAGAAAAAAAGAAAGAACTGTGTAAGATAGAAAGCAAACATTGAAAGAAGGAAAGATAGAAAGTAAGAAAGAAAGAATTTCAAGCCAAAAGAACGAAAGAAAGAAAGAATTTAAAGAAGAAAGAAAGAAAGAAAGAAGAAAAAAAAGAAAGAACTGTGTAAGATAGAAAGCAAACAGTGAAAGAAAGAAAGAAAGAAAGAAAGAAAGAATTTCAAGCCAAAAGAACGAAAGAAAGAAAGAATTTAAAGCAGAAAGAAAGAAAGAAAGAAAGAAAGAAAGAAAGAAAGAAGAAAAACAGAAAGAACTGTGTAAGATAGAAAGCAAAGAGTGAAAAAAAGAAAGAAAGTAAGAAAGAAAGAATTTCAAGCCAAAAGAACGAAAGAAAGAAAGAATTTAAAGCAGAAAGAAAGAAAGAAAGAAGAAAAAAAGAAAGAACTGTGTAAGATAGAAAGCAAAGAGTGAAAAAAAGAAAGAAAGAAAGAAAGAAAGAAAGAAAGTAAGTAAGAAAGAAAGAATTTCAAGCCAAAAGAACGAAAGAAAGAACGAAAGAAAGAAAGAATTTAAAGCAGAAAGAAAGAAAGAAAGAAAGAAAGAAAGAAGAAAAAAAGAAAGAACTGTGTAAGATAGAAAGCAAACAGTGAAAGAAAGAAAGAAAGAAAGAAAGAAAGAAAGAAAGAATTTAAAGAAGAAAGAAAGAAGGAAAAAAAAGAAAGAACTGTGTAAGATAGAAAGCAAACAGTGAAAGAAAGAAAGAAAGAAAGAAAGAATTTCAAGCCAAAAGAACGAAAGAAAGAAAGAATTTAAAGCAGAAAGAAAGAAAGAAAGAAAGAAAGAAAGAAAGAAAGAAAGAAAGAAAGAAAGAAGAAAAAAAGAAAGAACTGTGTAAGATAGAAAGCAAACATTGAAAGAACGAAAGAAAGAAAGTAAGAAAGAAAGAATTTCTAGCCAAAAGAACGAAAGAAAGAAAGAAAGAAAGAAAGAATTTAAAGAAGAAAGAAAGAAAGAAAGAAAGAAGAAGAAAAAAGAAAGAACTGTGTAAGATAGAAAGCAAACAGTGAAAGAAAGAAAGAAAGAAAGAAAGAATTTCAAGCCAAAAGAACGAAAGAAAGAAAGAAAGAAAGAAAGAAAGAAAGAATTTAAAGCAGAAAGAAAGAAAGAAAGAAAGTAAGAAAGAAAGAATTTCTAGCCAAAAGAACGAAAGAAAGAAAGAAAGAAAGAAAGAATTTAAAGCAGAAAGAAAGAAAGAAAGAAAGAAGAAAAAAAGAAAGAACTGAGTAAGATAGAAAGCAAACAGTGAAAGAAAGAAAGAAAGTAAGAAAGAATTTCAAGCCAAAAGAACGAACGAAAGAAAGAAAGAATTTAAAGCAGAAAAAAGAAAGAAAGAAAGAAAGAAGAAAAAAAGAAAGAACTGTGTAAGATAGAAAGCAAACATTGAAAGAAGGAAAGATAGAAAGTAAGAAAGAAAGAATTTCAAGCCAAAAGAACGAAAGAAAGAAAGAATTTAAAGAAGAAAGAAAGAAAGAAAGAAGAAAAAAAAGAAAGAACTGTGTAAGATAGAAAGCAAACAGTGAAAGAAAGAAAGAAAGAAAGAAAGAAAGAATTTCAAGCCAAAAGAACGAAAGAAAGAAAGAATTTAAAGCAGAAAGAAAGAAAGAAAGAAAGAAAGAAAGAAAGAAAGAAGAAAAAAGAAAGAACTGTGTAAGATAGAAAGCAAACAGTGGAAGAAAGAAAGAAAGTAAGAAAGAAAGAATTTCAAGCCAAAAAAACGAAAGAAAGAAAGAAAGAAAGAAAGGAAGAATTTAAAGCAGAAAGAAAGAAAGAAATAAGAAAAAAGAAAGATCTGTGTAAGATAAAAAGTAAACAGTGAAACAAAGAAAGAAAGAAAGTAAGAAAGAAAGAATTTCAAGCCAAAAGAACGAAAGAAAGAAAGAAAGAAAGAATTTAAAGAAGAAAGAAAGAAAGAAAGAAAGAAAGAACGAAAGAATTTAAAGCAAAAAGAAAGAATAAAAGAAATTAAAGCCTTAAAGCCAAAAGAAAGAAAAAAAATTAAAGCCAAAAGACAGAAAGAAAGAAATTAAATAGAATTTAAAGCAGAAAGAAAGAAAGAAAGAACTTAAAACAAAAAGAAAGAAAGAAAGAAGGACAGAACAAAATAGTTTAAAGCCAAAAGAAAGAAAGACAGAAAAAAGAATTTAAAACACAAAGAAAAAAAAGAAAGAAAGAAGAACTGAAAGCCAAAAGAATGAAAGAAAGAATAAAAGAAAGAAAGAAAGAAGCAAACAAACCTTTGATATTGTATAAAAGAAGCGACGAAAAACGATTGTCAACTGAACCACATGTCCTTACCTTGCTAGAAGGTCGAAGGATATATCGGCCAAAAAGTTGTGAGTATAACAATAAAGATGATGTCAATAGTCCGAACATTCTAAATAATAACAATGGATATCATAATACTGAAATCAAAAGGCATATAAAGAAGAGTGTCAACAATAATAACAATAGAAAAAATATCTGTTACAGAGATAGACTGGCGAAAATCGGTCCATTAGACGAGTGGGTAGAGTATTCGCCAATGGTCTAGGAAACCGGGGTCGAGTCACACCAAAGACTCAAAAATGTAACTTGATGCCTACTTGCTTAACACTCTGCCTTTTAAGTTACAGAACAGGGGCTGATCAATTTAGAAAAAAGGAGTAACGCCCTCCTCGACACGTCGGTGTTGTAGCTATTGAAAAGCTAGCCTTCGGGTCACCCTCGACAACGGTCACCAACTTTACTTACTATAAAAGAAAGAATAATGAGAGGTGACATAATAAAAACTATCAAAATTATCAATGTAATTTCCAATTATTTCCAATTCATTTCGTAAAATGAAAATTTTATAAATAGAGTAGAAGGGGTTGAAAAGGAAAAATAACACTGACATCCCATTTTACCAAAATTACGGGAAAATATCTCGAAATACAATGGATTAAATCCAGTCAAATGAATCGCCATTGTCTTCAATCACAGCCTCGAAAAAAGCATTTGATATTTTCTGCAAGCCTTTCTGACAATCTCCTAATTTAAATATTGCCGTTATCCTTGCCTTCAGTTCATCTTTAGTATTGATAAGAATTCTGTTGGCCCTTCGCTCAATTGCCCCTCACTCATAACAATTAAGAGGATTGCAGTCTGGGGACTTATGGGGTAAGATGTTTAGGGATGAACTTATCCCAGAAATGTTCTGTAATATAATAGCTGAGGGATTTCATTTTATATATCTTGCCTTTGGGTTTAGTTTTAGTTAGGCTGAGAACCTTCCGGCTCAGCACATGGATTAGTTAGGTGCAAACTTGAGCACAGGTGTTGACGCACGCGCGGAGAGGATGTGTCGTTCACAGATATCAAAATAAAAATCCCAGATAGAGAGGTTGACCAGTGGATGCGAATGACGTCATGCACTGGAAGCGCGCGCGGAGGATTTTGGGGATTTTGAAAAAGTCAGTTAGTTGAGTTGAGTCTTGCGGTCCGAAGAAGAAGGGTGACTTTCGCTAGCTCGCAGTGGCTTTTGGGCGGGTGCCACACTTGTTGGGCGGGGGCAGATGGAAAAGCCAGGATAGAAAGATTGTGCCTCTCTCTCCTTATATCGAAAAAACCTTTAAACTCAAAGGTAATAAAAAGTTTCGTACCTGAACTAAGAAGTCGTAAGTGTTTTACGTGTTTCGAGATTCCTATGTTCTATGTATATATGTTACGACCGTTTCACATATCCGTATTCATGTATGGCTATGTTACAGTTCTCCCAGCCAGGACTGGGTTTTCATAGTCGTGTGGCAAGGCGCAGAGGTGTGTTGCTAGATGAAGGTTCACTAAATCTCAGTAAGTACTACTTCCCACAGGAACTTGATATAGGCCTCTGTGTTGAGAGTATGGGAAGATGAATGGAAGTAAAACTTCACCATCGCAAGAGACCTCCTAAACACCATGGTAGGAATAGAGTATTTGGTTTCCATCAATATGAATATGAATCTGTCTTCGTACTGGAACTTCTGGCGTGACTGTCAAACTGTACAGCATGGTTTTTCCAAATGTCTGGGGAAGTTAATTACGTTATGGTGTTGCTTTCCTAACAGACAGTGCTGAAAAGGACTTGCTGTACAGTAGACAAAACATGAAAAAAATAAAGTGCTTGCAATAAAATAATAACTTAAAATGTTACCCTATATATATATATATATATATACACATTATACATACAAACATTTATATATATATACATATTACATACATATATATATATATATATATATATATATATATATATATATATATACACACATTGCGTACACATATATAAACATACATCAAACAAACATATATACATATGCACACAATACATAAATACATACACACACATTACACATATACACACATTACAGATAATAATGTATATAGTAACATTACACAATATACACACATTTTATATATATATATATATATATATATATATATATATATATATATATATATATAAACACATCAAATATACACATATACACACATTACATACATACACACAACACATTACATAAATATATATACACACATTACATATATATACACTTATTACATACATAAATATATATACACACATTAAATAGATATATTCATATATATATATATATATATATATATATATATACCGTACATACATATATATATACATACACACACATAACATATATATATATATATATATATATATATATATATATATATATATATATATATATATATTTGATTAAAAGGTAAAGAGGCTGATTTTTTTAATTTTAAAGTTTTAAGTTAAAGAAAAAAAATTTAACACATTTGATCATCTTATATAATAAAGGGATAAAGTATAGTAGTCTAGATTGCGGTCTAGACTTGTAGGTACTCAGTGCTTGTTCTAGATACACCTGTCTTTTTAATTGTAGCTATATTTATGCTGAAAAAGCGAAGGAAGACACATAACCAATGATAATCACCCACTGGGAAATTACTCTGTGAAAACGGGGTTAACGTGTTTAGAATTCTAGTTTCCGGGAAATAAGCAGAACATTTTGAAAGGAAATTATATCCCAAATAAAATTTGCTCATTTACAGCTGTTTGTTTTACTGCCCCCCCCCCCAAAAAAAAAGGTTCGGAGAAACGATCTACATTTAGAAAGCGATAAAACCTATTTTCCCACTTTTTTTTTTTTTTATTGCAGTTGATATAATAGACAAAGAGATTGAATTTTATGGAAATTTCATGACCTTGAATGCAGGTATTTGTGTGAGGATAAATATTTGCATGGATGATTCACTGATTCCAGGTTCATATAAATACGGATTAATTTTTCTTGCATTTTTTCAACACTTGCAGGAATTCCTTGGGGCAAGCTCCAATCAGATCAGAATAGAAAACTGAACCAGCTGGGAGGGATTTTTCGTATATCTAATTGATATTTCGTACAAAGTGAGTGAATGAAGAGATGATTAAAAGGAGTTAAGCAGAGAAGAAAAGAAGAAAAATGATGGAAATAGAAAGAAAGAAAGAAAGAAAGAAAGAAGATAATAGGCAGAACCAAATAAAAGAAAGAAAGAAAGAAAGAAAGAAAGAAAGAAAGAAGATAATAGGCAGAACCAAATGAAAGAAAGAAAGAAAGAAAGAAAGAAAGAAAGAAAGAAAGATAATAGGCAGAACCAAATAAAAAAAGAAAGAAACCAAACGAGAAAGAAAGAAAAAAAGAAAGAAAATAATAGGCAGAACCAAATAAAAGAAAGAAAGAAAGAAAGAAAGAAAGAAAGAAAGAAAGAAGATAATAGGCAGAACCAAATAAAAAAAAGAAAGAAACCAAACGAAAAAGAAAGAAAGAAAGAAAGAAAGAAAGAAGATAATAGGCAGAACCAAGTAAAAGAAAGAAAGAAAGAAAGAAAGAAAGAAAGACAATAGACAGAACCAAATAAAAAAAGAAAGAAATCAAACGAGAAAGAAAGAAAGAAAGAAAGAAAGAAAGAAAGAAAGAAAGAAAATGGCGTGAACTTGCTGTGGAAACCGAAGTTTGAAAAAAAGAAAGCAATAACTTAAACAAGTAAAAAAGAAAGCGAGAAAGAAAGAAATAAAGTTATCTGAACGAAGAAAAGACGGAAAAAAGAAGAAAGCAACTTGAAAGAAAAGAAAGAAAGAAAGAAAATGGCATGAACTAGCTGTGGAAACGGAAGTTTGAAAAAAAGAAAGCAATAACTGAAACAAGAAAGAAAGAAAGAAAAAAGAAAGAAAGAGAGAAAGAAAGAAAATGGCGTGAACTAGCTGTGGGAACCGAAGTTGGAAAAAAAGAAAGCAATAACTTAAACAAGAAAGAAAGAAAGAAAAAAGAAAGAAAGAAAGAAAATTATCTGAAGGAAGTCAAGACGGAAAAATTAAGGCAGCTACTAGAAAGAAAAAGAAAAGAAAGAAAGAAAGAAAGAAAGAAAGAAAGAAAATTCAATGATTATCAGCTGATAGATGAAAGTTTGAAAAGAAAAGAAAACAAGTTGAAATGAAAAGAAATAAAAAATAGGAAGACAGAATGAAAGAAAGAATAATGACCAATTGAAGGAAAAAGGCTGAAAAAAAAAGAAAGGAACAAGTAGAACCAATACTAGACAAATAAAGTTTGAATCAATGAGAGAAAGACACTGACAAACCTACCGAAGCCAGTTGAAGGAGAATCGCTTAAATCGAACTGAACAGCTATTCATGAAAATGGAACGATGGAAATATAATTTCAGTAAAAGAAAAAAAGAAAATAAAAAAAAGAAAAAGGAAAAACAGGAAAGCGAATAAAAACAACAAGAAGAAAAACGCCAAGGAAAAGAAAGCAAAGCAAAAGCGAAAAAAAAAAAGATCGACACAAAAGAGTAAAACGGAGAAACATATAAGTAAAAAAAATCCCCCAAAACTATTTAAGAGTGAGATGATACGCTGAGTTGCAAATGTTTTCTGAGGCAAGAAAATTCGATAAGTCACCTCTTTCTCTGGGTTAATAAATTCTAATTTTATAAATGGGAGTCTCTCTGGTTCAGCTGTGCCGACAATAGACATTTTGAAAATGGCGTCATTACGACTAATCGAAAACGAGGCTCAAGACAGTCAACCGTCGAATGTCATGGCGAATAAATCTTGACCAGGGCCGTGAAAGAAGAGGAATTCAATTGGTTACATTGATGTGGAGATTGTCAACCCAGACATATCTAACTTTGTTGGTGACGTTTGGGCGTGAGGCTAAAACGCAAAGTGAATTTTAAGTGACCGTCGACTCTTAAGTGAATTTTTTTAAAGAATTGTTTCAGCCACGTCACTTTGAGTGATAAGTCAACAGCAAGTTGACTCATCGGGTTTTCTGAGATGTTTCTTCCTAAGTTTATTATATATAGGCGTCTAAAGACTGTCCGTGGCACAACATAAAAAATATAACAACGACAGCAGTAATAATAATTTGGTTTAGTTTGGTTTGGTTTATGGCATATCAACCATTGTTGGTTATTTAATGCCAAATCCTATTTTTACATGTATACTAAATATTTGATTTTTAAACACAGTTAAATGATTAAACAGTTCTATTTCTACAATTCAGTTTAGCATAAGTCAACAAAACTATTTGGTTTCAAGTATTTCTATGTATCACTAACAATTGAGGTAAACATCACCCATTTGTTTACACACGGTGAAATGATGAAACAGTTCTATTTCAAGCTATTCAGTTCAGCATAAGTCATTTTTTGCACACATTTTAAGTGTCAAAAACTTCCTTTGACCCATAGATAGGAACCAATTAGGTGTTACAACTCCGAGCCAAAGTGGAGCTGGGAGTGATGGCAATGAGGGTACTGAGATGCAGTCGGTGTATTCTACAGCCCCACCCAACATTGCTATATTTACAATTTGTGCCCTGGAAACAATAGGTGAACAAAAAATGATAGTGAGAATCGCGACCATCCAGAAGACATCACTTTTGATATCAGAGTGAAGTTTCTTCCAGGAAGCGGTCGCATCGATACTGCTATATGGATGCACTACATGGACTCTAACAAAACGGTTGGAGAAGAAGCTAGACGGCAATTACACAAGAATGCTGCGAGCAATCTTGAACAAGTCCTGGCGGCAACACCCCACAAGACACCAACTGTACGGTCACCTGCCTCCTATCACGAAAACTATTCAAGTTAGACGAACCAGACATGCAGGACACTGCATGAGAAGCAGATACGAACTCATAAGTGATGTACTCTTATGGATCCCCACACATGGCCAAGCAAAGACAGGACGACCAGTACGAACATACATTCAGCAACTATGTGAGAATACGGGATGTAGTTCAGAAGACCTGCCGGAGGCGATGAACGATAGGGAAAAGTGGCGAGAGAGTGTCAGGGATATCCGTGCTACCAGCTCGACATGATGATGATGATGATGATGATGATAAAACATGAAAAGAATTATATTCATTCAAACTTCTGTGGATGTTCACCAAGTAAATGTTGTGCAAAAAACTCAATAATAATAATAATCAGCCATCAGAAACGGTAAGGACAAAACGAGAGATGATAGAATGACAACAACTAGGAAACAAAAAGGAAAAAAAAAAAAACCCAACTCTATGGCCGCTTTAAACGACTAATAAACAACATTTCACCCCAGAAAACCTGGATCTTACTAAGAAAAGGAAATCTTAAGAGAGAAACGGAATCTCTCCTAATAGTAGCGCAGGACAACGCCACAAGAACCAATCATATCAAAGCGAGAATAGATAAGCTGCAACAAAACAGTAAATGTAGGCTATGCGGTGACAGAGACGAAACGATCAATCACATAATAAGCGAATGTAGCAAATTGGCACAGAAGGAGTATAAGGCGAGACACGACTGGGTTGGTAATGTGCAGGACATTCAAATTTAACTATACTACCAAATGGTATACGCACAACCCAGCACCTGTCTTAGAAAATGACACACATAAACTCCTATGGGACTTTAATATACAAACGGATCACTTAATCCCAGCGAGAAGACCAGACCTTATAATAATCAACAAAAAGAAGAGAATTTGCAAAATTGTCGAATTTGCTGTCTCGGCTGACCACAGAATAAATCTAAGGAATGTCAAAACAAGGATAAGTACCTCGATCTTGCTAGAGAATTGATAAAGCTGTGGAAAATGAAAGGGACGATTGTAAAAATTGTGAGTGTCGCTTTTGGCACAAATCAAATCAAAGCGAGAATAGATAAGACGAAACAAATAGCAAATGTAGGTTATGTGGTGATAGAGACAAAACCATCAATTACATAATAAGCGAGTGCAGCAAATTAGCTGAGGAGTATAAGACTAGACACGATTGGGTGGGCAAGGTGATCCACTGGGATTTGTGCAAGAACTTTAAATTTGACCATACGAATAAATGGTATATGTACAACCCAGCAGTTGTCCGGGAGAATGACACACATTAACTCCACAGGGATTTTGACATACAAAAGGATCACCTAATCTCGGCCAGAAGACCAGACCTTATGATAATCAACAAAAAAAAGAGAACTTGCAAAATTTTGAATTTTGCTGTCCCGACTGACCACAGAATAAAACTGAGAGAATATGAAAAGAAAGATGAGTACTTGGACCTTGATAGGGAATAGAAAAATCTATGGAACATGAAGGTGACGAATATACCAATTGTGATTATTGCTTTTAGTACAGTCCCCAAAGGACTATTAAAGGAACTGGAGGACTTGGAAATAAGAGGACGAGTGGAGGCCATCCAAACTACTACATTATTGGGAACGGCCCCAATCCTGCGAAGAGACCTGGACACTTGAGGAAACTTGCTGTCACTCAAACTTCAGTGAAAGACCATCAGCTAATGCTGATGTGAAAATCTCTCAAGGATTAAATAATAATAATAATCAAAGAAAACAAAACTTGGGCCAGAGGACTAAAAAAACTTATGGAACATGAAGGGGACGGTGACACCAATTATAATTAGTGCACTCGAAACGGTCTTCAAAGGTTTGGTAAGGGTACTGGAAGAGTTGGAAATCGGAGGAGAGCTCAGACCATCCAAACTACAGCATAACTAATATCGGCCAGAATACTGAGAAAAGTCCTGGAGACTTATGGCGATTGCTCTCACTCAGACACCAGTGAAAGACCATCTGCTAACGATGGCGCGAAAAACTCGCAAGGAATAACATAATAGTAGTAATAATAATGGTATTTATAATATTAATAATAATAATAATAATAAACAGAAAAACAAAAAGAAATTAAGGAAACAGAAATGGAAAGAAAAACAACTGTATGGATATTTCAAGCGAAAAACTGGTGCGATTTTACGCAAGAAGACCAGGACATTGGTGTGAAAGGGAAACCTTAAAAGAGAAACTGAAGCTTTTCTAATAGCCCAACAAAACGACATAAAGACCAACTATATTGGCCTAGTGAGTAGAGTGTTCACCAATGGTCCAAGAGACCTAGGTTCAATCCCAGGTGCGTCATATCAAAGACCTTAAAAATGGCTCTTGATACCTCTTTACTTAACACTCAGCATTATAAGGTACGTATCAAGGGTAAAGTGGAGCAATCCCGGGAACAAAGTAGTGCTCTCCTCTACACGTCAGTGTAGTAGCTATTGAAAAGGGAGCCTTCTGGTCGCCCTCGACTACGGACGCTAACTTTACTAATACTCTTGTGAAAATCGATAATTCGCAATCGAACAGCTAGAATAGGTTATGCGAAGATTGTGATGATAAAATTCTCTTGGATGTTGAAATAAAATACAGGACTAGATCTAGTGTTAATTACCAAGAAAAAAAGAACTTGCTCTCTTGTCGATCTTTCCATTACAGCGGACCACACAGTAGAAATAATCATCATCATCATGTCGTTCCGCCTGCACGGATATCCCTGACCCTCTCTCGTCACTTCTCCCTATCGTTCATCGCCTCCGGCAGGTCTTCTGGACTTCATCACTTTATCTTCACATAGCTGCTGTATGTATGTTCGAGCTGGTCGTCCTGCTTTTGCTCGGCCATAAGTGGGGGTCCATAGGAGTATATCTCTTATGAGCTCGTCTCTGCTCCTCCAGCAGTGTCCTGCTTGCCTGTTTCGTCTAACTTGGATAATTTTCGTGATGGGAGGCAGGTGGGCGTATAGTTGGTGCTTTGTAGAAATAAAAGAAAGCAAAATGATAAAAAGATTTTTGACCTTGTCAGAGAATTAGGAAAGCTGTGGAGCATGAAGGTGATCGGTGCTAATAATTGTGGTAGGTGCTCTTAGAACAGTCTCCAAAAACTTGGAAAGGGAACCCGAAGAATTGGAAATTGGAGGAAGAATCGAGACTGTCAAGACTGTAGTATTGCCGAAGTCGAGAAAAGTCCTGGAGACCTGAGGAGATTTGCAGTCATTCAGACACAAGTGACACACCTCCAGATAACGCTGTGGTGAAAAACAAAAAAATAAAATGATAATTAGTCAGAAAAAAAAAGAAGACCTGCCGAATAGTAGACTTTACCGTCCCGGTAGACCACATAGTAAAATTTAAAAAAAAATGAATGCCTACATCTTGCTTGAGAACTAAAACGCAACAACTATGGAACGAGGTGACGGTGATACCAGTTGTAATTGGAACACTCGGAACAATCCCCAAAAGACTAGTAAAATGACTGGAAAACTCGGAAATAAGATAAAATCAAATCCAGAACACAACATTATTAAGGTCAGTCAGAATATTGAGGAGAGTCCTGGTGACTTGAAGAGACTTGTTTGTTACTCAAACTCTAGTGAACGACCACTAGCTGACACTGGTGTGAAAACTCTCAAGGAGTGACGATAATAATAAATTAAAAGAACAAAAACACACACACACACACACACACACGATTGATTTGTACAAAGAATTATAAATGCCGATATAGATATTGTAAAAACGAATCGATAATTGAAAATCACAAGGCTAAAGGCGGAGACAGTGGGGTTAATAATAGCAGCACATGACCAGAGCCTAACAAATAGAAACTATTTGGTAAGCAAAAACGGATATATAGAATGCTTGAACCAAAAAATAAAAACCAATTGACAACTTTGAGTCTGGTTACCCAATCCAAACACTAATGAAATATAATGAAAGGCATTTAAAAAGAGGACATTGTATTCTTTGGAATGTATGTAAATCCTATGGAATATCGGATTGTGAAAATTAGTATAAAAACTAACCAGAACTAATAACAGAAGCAAAAGCAGACACTATTCTCTGAGAGTTTCCTACCCAAAGTTGACTGACCTTAGTTAAGAGCGACTCGAAGGCTCCCTTTTCAATAGCTTCAACTCTAAGGTGTCGGGAAGAGCGCTAGTCATTTCCCAGGATTGCTCAACTTAGAAATAAGATGATGAGTGGAGACAATCCAAGCTACAGCATTACTGAGATCGGCCAGAATACTGAGAAGTGTCCTGGAGACTTATGAAGATTTGTTGTCACTCAATATCTAGTGTGAACCATCAGCTAACGCCGATGTGAAAAACTCTCAAGGAGTAAAAATAAAAAAAAAGTAAGTAAAGTCGGCGATCGTAGCTACTACACTAAGGTGTAGGGAAGAGCGCTAGTCCCTTCCCTGGATTGCTCAAGTTACTCTTGATCCATACCTTATAATGCTGAGTGCTAAGCAAGAAGGCATCAAGTACTTTTTTTTTTTTTTGAGTTTCAGCAAGACTCGACCAGGGATTGAAACCCTGGTCTCTCGGACACTTGGTAAACACTCTTACCATTATGCCAATTGATATAAAAATAAATTATTCTCCCTCCAGTAATGGGTAAATAGTAGGGCAGACTAGGTTCTTCAGCCTTGGTGAGGCAACTAGTCTAGGAGAAGGAAAACTCTGGATTCAAACCTGTTAAACTCCGCTTAAAAATTGACCTTGTGTCATATCCTGCCCGAGCGGAGTGGTTGGGTAAATATGATATAAAAATAAATAACCATAGACAAGATATATTAGGCAATGACTTTCTAAGAAAAATATATCTTCTAATTGATATGTCAGTATCAACAGATATTAAAATTTCGGTCAAAGAATATATTAAGTAAATACAATGACACAGAAATGGAAATTAAAAAAAAAAAACTTGGGGGACTTGAAACTACCAACGTACCAATAATAGTAGGAAGACTCGGTATGCTAAAGAAAAGGTAGATAAACACAAAATACCAGACAAAAAATCGAAATACAAAAAAAAAAAAAAAAAAAAATGCACCCAGCGTACCTGCTGATCTCTTTTGGAAAGAACTATAAATCAGATTAGAAAAGTTAGGATGGAATATAGATTAAATAAAATCAATACCTTACCTCACGTAAGGTCTTTGTTAAAGATCAGTTCAAGCATTGTAAGAAACAAAAATGATTGCAAGATACTTAATAGTGTTCTGGAGAGAGAGAGAGAGAGAGAGAGAGAGAGAGAGAGAGAGAGAGAGAGAGGAGACTTGTTATCACTAAGACTCCAGTTTAAACTGGCGTGAAAAACTCGCCAGGCACAAGATAGAATTGGTAACATCGAGAAAATTGTGAAAAAGAGTTTTTGTAACTTTTCGGTATCTCGTCATAATTTGTTCATCTTGTCTTTTTCAGTTCGACTCCCACACTTTCATCGAGATACCCGCTGCAATAATATATATATATATATATATAAGAAAGAAAGAAAGAAAGAAAGACGATGACCAGGTGAAGGAAGAGAGACTGTAAAGAATGAAAGCATATGAGTCAAAGAGAATAGAAAGAAAGAAAGAAAGAAAGAAAGATGATGGCCAGTAGAAGGAAGAGAGTCTGAAAGGAATGAAAGCAATAAGAAAAATCAAATAGAAAGAAAGAAAAAAAGAAAGAAAGAAAGAAAGAAAGACGATGATGACCAGTTGAAGGAAGAGAGAGACTGTAAAGAATGAAAGCAATAAGTCAAAGACGATAGGAAGAAAGAAGGAAAAAAGAAAGAAAGAAAGAAAGAAAGAAAGATGATGACCAGTTGAAGGAAGGGACTCTGTAAGGAATGAAACCAATAAGTCAAAGCAAATAGAAAGAAAGAAAGAAAGAAAGAAAGAAAGAAAGAAAGAAAGAAAGAAAGATGATGATGACCAGTTGAAGGAAGAGAGACTGTAAAGAATGAAAGCAATAAGTCAAAGAGAATAGAAAGAAAGAAAGAAAGAAAGAAAGAAAGAAAGAAAGAACGATTTAAATTTGAAGGAAAAGTGACTGTTACGAATGAAAGTGAATAGAAAGAAAGAAACAATAAAAAAAGAAAGAAAGAAAGAAAGAAAGATGATGATGACCAGTTGAAGGAAGAGAGACTGTAAAGAATGAAAGCAATAAGTCAAAGAGAATAGAAAGAAAGAAAGAAAGAAAGAACGATTTAAATTTGAAGGAAAAGTGACTGTTACGAGTGAAAGTGAATAGAAAGAAAGAAACAATAAAAAAGAAAGAAAGAAAGATGATGATGATGACCAGTTGAAGGAAAAGAGACTGTAAAGAATGAAAGCAATAAGTCAAAGAGAATAGAAAGAAAGAAAGAAAGAAAGAAAGAACGAACGATTTAAATTTGAAGGAAAGTGACTTTTACGAATGAAAGTGAATAGAAAGAAAGAAACAATAAAAAAAGAAAGAAAGAAAGAAAGAAAGAAAGATGATGATGACCAGTTGAAGGAAGAGGGACTGTAAAGAATGAAAGCAATAAGTCAAAGAGAATAGAAAGAAAGAAAGAAAGAAAGAAAGAAAGAAAGAACGATTTAAATTTGAAGGAAAAGTGACTGTTACGAATGAAAGTGAATAGAAAGAAAGAAACAATAAAAAAAGAAAGAAAGAAAGAAAGAAAAATGATGATGACCAGTTGAAGGAAGAGAGACTGTAAAGAATGAAAGCAATAAGTCAAAGAGAATAGAAAGAAAGAAAGAAAGAAAGAAAAAACGATTTAAATTTGAAGGAAAAGTGACTGTTACGAGTGAAAGTGAATAGAAAGAAAGAAACAATAAAAAAGAAAGAAAGAAAGATGAAGATGATGACCAGTTGAAGGAAAAGAGACTGTAAAGAATGAAAGCAATAAGTCAAAGAGAATAGAAAGAAAGAAAGAAAGAAAGAACGATTTAAATTTGAAGGAAAAGTGACTGTTACGAATGAAAGTGAATAGAAAGAAAGAAACAATAAAAAAGAAAGAAAGAAAGAAAAATGATGATGACCAGTTGAAGGAAAAGAGACTGTAAAGAATGAAAGCAATAAGTCAAAGAGAATAGAAAGAAAGAAAGAAAGAAAGAAAGAAAGAAAGAAAGAAAGAACGATTTAAATTTGAAGGAAAAGTGACTGTTACGAGTGAAAGTGAATAGAAAGAAAGAAACAATAAAAAAGAAAGAAAGAAAGATGATGATGATGACCAGTTGAAGGAAAAGAGACTGTAAAGAATGAAAGCAATAAGTCAAAGAGAATAGAAAGAAAGAAAGAAAGAAAGAAAGAAAGAAAGAAAGAAAGAACGATTTAAATTTGAAGGAAAAGTGACTGTTACGAATGAAAGTGAATAGAAAGAAAGAAACAATAAAAAAGAAAGAAAGAAAGAAAGCTATACACAAAAGCAAAAAATGTCGAATTGAATGAAAGGAAGAACGGACGATGACCGATTACAATCTAAAGAAATAAAATAATTGAAAATGCTCAAACAACGTCTCACCAGAAGTAGGATAAAAAGAAAATGGCTGCCAACGGAAGGGCTTGACCCGAACGAAACGTATGAATATGTTAAATAAATGACTTTTGAAAAAAAATAAGTAAATAAAGTCCTTCATTCCAGAGGAGAATCAAAACTAAAAACAATCTTACGAAATTGAATTCTCTTTACTGCAACTCGATTTTCGAGTATTTCAAGTGAAGTTTGTATCGAATAATGTAGAGTTACAGTGAAGAGATGACAAGTTTGCTTTTCGCTTAAATATATATATATATGTAAATATAAGAAAAGGAATAATTCCAACGGTGAGTAAATATGAGAAAATGAAAACACAAGGTATTCAAAGGATAAGTTTACTTATAAGTGAATATTATGCCGTCGTTAAACGTTACCTTTTTGTCGTTTTAACAATGAAACCATCGTCAATACAGGGTTGTGTCTTTTAAATTATATTCAAATTAAAAAAAAAACGACACGAAAAATTAAGAAAAATCTAAGAATTACTAAAGATAATCTCATCATCATGTCGTGCCGCTAGCACGGATATCTCTGACCCTCTCTCGCCACGTCTCCCTATCGTTCATCGCCTCTGGCAGGTCTTCAGGGCTACATTCCGTATCCTCACATAGCTGCTGTATGTATGTTCGAGCTGGTCGTCCTGCTTTTGCTCGGGCATATGTGGGGGTCCATAGGAGTTCATCACTTATGAGCTCGTCCCTGCTTCTCCAGCAGTGTCCTGACATGTCTGGTTCGTCTAGCTTGGATAGTTTTCGTGATGGGAAGCAGGTGGCCGTGTAGTTGGTGCCTTGTAGGGTGTTGCCGCCAGGACTTGTTCAAGATTGCTCGCAGCATTCTTGTGTAATTGCCGTTTAGCTTCTTCTCCAGCCGTTTAGTTAGCGTCCGAGTGGTGCATCCATACAGCAGTATCGATACGACCGCTGCCTGGAAGAAACTGCGTTTCATTTTCTCGCTTTTTTCTTGTTTCATTCTAAAATATGATTTAGAAGATATAGCCCTGACGATTGACAGAAATTGAAATGAAACGTCAACAGAATAAGCAATAATAAATAGACACATGCTCCGAATATCTTTTTGTCTTCCAATTCTTATATTCACACACACACACATTCATACACACATACATAAGTACACACACACACACACACGTACACACACACACGCACCTAAACACACACGCATACGTACACACACACGCACACACATAAGCACACTCACACACGCACACGCATACGCACACACACATGCTAATACATACACGCAAACGCACACGCACACGCCCGCATACGCTTTCACATAGACACACATACACAAACGCGCGCATACACACGCACATACAAACGCATACGCAAGCATACACTTGCAAATACAGACATGCGCACACTCCCACCCACTCACATACTCACACATATATACGCACACATATATATACACACACACACACACACGCATAGACACGCATACGCAAACACACGCTCATATATATACACACACACACAAAATCACGCATACGCTATCATACGCACACATATACACACTCACATAAGCAAGCACATATGTGTACACACACACACACACACACAGTCGCACGCATATATAAACACATATACGCAAATGCACACACTCGCACATACACACGCACGCGTATACGCACTCATTAACCCAACCACACAAGCACACTCAGTCTCACACACACGTATATGTACGCACACACAAACACACATACGTAAACGCTCACGCACGCATACACTCGCACATACAGGGACGCATACGCAAACACACATATGCACACATACAGACTCGTGCACACATACGTACACACATTCACATACGCGTACACACAAATACACACACATTCACATACGCGTACACTGATACGCATGTTAAAAGATATACGTAAAACTTCCTTCATTTTACGCGGGTATGATAATGGCTCTGGGTTAAGATACCCGACTAACTTCATGTCATACGGGTTTCGATCTGGTCTTAATGCATCACACATGTCTAACCAAACTGAACACATGTGATACAACGAAACTGTGTGAATGAATATATTCATAGCTGTAAAAAAAAAAAGGTACAAAACTATAAAATCCTATTTACAAACCCCTCCGCTCGGGCAGGATATGACACAAGGTCAATTTTTAAGCGGAGTTTACTAGGTTTTAATTCAGAGTTTTCCTTCTCCTAGTTGCCTCACCAAGGCTGAAGAACCTAGACTGTCCTACTATTTACCCATAGCTGGAGGGAGAATAATTGGATTCATACCTTTCCCAAGTGTATTAGTGCTATGTGAAATGCAATCAGTCTCGTCCAGGATTTGAACTCGTGTCGCCGTGTTCATTTCCTACGACGATAACAATTACACCACGGGCACCTCCACTAAAACTATAAAATGCATGATAAAAAGCAAGCTGATGGGTCATGCCTTTATTCCAAAGATATTAGATAGATAGAAAAATAGGTATCTGCTTAAAAGATTGCCTGCTGATTTAGGATTTTTTTAAACTGGCTCCTTCTATAAATTTCTACCCTCTCGTAAGAACATTTTTTTAAAATAAATTTTGCTTGTGTATAAATTGATTCGTTTTTACCATCCGATTTGTATCGAAGTTTTTCCAGATCTTCCTTTCTGTGAAACCTTAGCATTTCTTTTAATCGTAAAACCTGCTCGATGGAAATATCGAGCACTTAAGTATCTTGTCTACCGGACATTGGCCTAGGGGTTAGAGTGTTCGCCAATGGCCTGGGAGACCTGGGTTCAATCCCAGGTCGAGTCATACCAAAGACTCAAAAAATGGTACTTGATGCTTCCTTGCTTAGCACTCAGCATTATAAGGTACGGATCAAGGGTAAAGTTGAGCAATCCAGGAAAGGAGTAGCGCCCTCCCCTACACATTGGTGTAGTAGCTATCGAAAAGGGAGCCTTCGGGTTACCCTCGACTATGGTCGCCAACTTTACTTACTTACTTATATAAGTATCTGATAGTTCGATGACCGATTAGACTTTCTTTTTCTGTTCTTTTGTCAGAATCTGTCACTTTACTTTTACAATACACCCTTATATATATATAGATATATATATAATTAACTTAAATCGCGAGTCGGAAATCTCCTACTAAAGTTTCACCTTAACGGATCATCGTATATATATATATATATATATGAGGGTATATTGTAAAAGTAAAGTGACAGATTCTTGCAATTGAAGTAATCGCGTTGCCATTAGCGTTTATTGCAAGTCTCTTCATATATGAATTGAGATCTCGGTAGCCGTTAAACGGATGTATGTAAACAATAGTAATTGTGAATCATAACCGTTTAAAATTTACTTCGCTGCTACTGGCTACTCGTGGCTGAGGGTTAGAGGCTTGGATTGGCGTTTGCGTCAAACGGGTTTCGATCCCAGCTACGGGAAGCTAGTATGTCTAGCCACACTGATGAGTTCTGATAGAACAAAACAGATCAGTCTGTGGATGACTATATATATATATATATATATACTGATCTATCTGGTCAATTCGATAAGATAAAAGGGGGTCTTTTTCCAAGCTATGGCAGTGTCAATACTATTCTATGGATGCACTACGTGAATGCTAACGAAATGTTTTGTGAAAAAGCTAGATGGAAACTCCACAGGAATTCTCCGAGCTGTTTAGAACCGATTCTCAAAGCAGTACATCATAAAACAGCAATTGTACGCCCACTTGCCTCCCATTTCATCAGTTTGACAAATGATACCCGTGTGGACCACAGCTGGAGAGGCAAAGGCAAACTAATGAGCGACATGGACACACGAGTGTTGACCAACCAACAAATACTTTGGAGGCAGTCTAGAACACCTTCCAGGATAGATGAAAGATAGGGACGGAAAGTTAGAGAGAGTCAGGGAACTCTGTGCTCCATTAGCGACTTGATGATGAGGATATATATATATATATGCAGAGAGAGAGAGAGAGAGAGAGAGAGAGAGAGAGAGAGAGAGAGAGAGATAGTAGATTCGGAAAAATCTAACAAGATGAGAAAAATAAAGAGAAAAGTTGATAAAAAACAAACAAACAAACAAAAAAACAACGGATTCAAATTAATACTTCGTCTTTATTTTGTCAAACACTTATCGATTTTTCTATTTATTTTCGACATATATATATTTTTGAGAGTGAATATTTATGCTGCAAGTTATTATCCAAGCAAATTTTGTTAAAGATAATGGAACACTGTTTATTATTTTTAATTCTTTTAAGACTCCTTATTATTTTTCAAATGTCGAGATCTAGTGGGTAAAGGAATCGTCCTATATTTTCTGCCCAAGCGCTTTCGACCATACTTTGGATCTTCATCAGGGGTAGTGTAGTTTTGAGTTGACAGTTTCAGTTTTTACTGTTTTAAATATTCGTAGCGTTTTCTTTTGAAGTTGTCGGTTGGAACATTTTCAGCGTTTTGTTTTAAAATGTTCGGTTGATAAAGGTTTACAAATAGTGATTTTTACTTATTAGAAATATTTTATATGTTAGTGCCTGTGTTAAATGCGATTTTATTTATGTTTTTTTTTAATTTTATGCATATTGCTTCTAGAAATGCGCTTGGGCGGAAGAAATGGGGCAATTCCTTTACTGTCTATATACTGAAACCAGAAAAATAACAAGGAGACTTAAAAAAATAAAATTAAAAATAATAAACAGTATTCCATCGTCTTTAACACAACAGGTTTGAATATATATAGTCATCCACAGACAGATCTGTTTCGTTCTATCAGAACTCAACAGTGTGGCTAGACAGTATCCCCCCGTAGCTGGGATCGAAACCCGGTTGATTCATACGCCAAGCCAAAGCTTCTACCATTTAGCCACGAGGAGATATTAGCTACGAAGTACATTTTAAACGGTTATGAATCACAATTACTATTGTTTACATACATCCGTTCAACGGCCGCCGAGATCTCAATTCAAATACGAAGAGACTTGCAAAGGCGCTAATGGCAACACGATTACTTCTTCGCGAGAGAACTCGACCCTATGGGGGTAGGGGAGTATATATCTAGAGTCATCCACAGACAGATTTGTTTCGTTCTATCAGAACTGATCAGTGTGGCTAGACAGTATCTCCCCGTAGCTGGGATCGAAACCCGGTTGACTCAATATATATATATATATATATATATATATATATATATATATATATATATAAAGTAAGTAAGTTAGCGACTGTAGTCGAGGGCGACCCGAAGGCTCCCTTTTCAACAGCTACTACACCGATGAGTAGGGGAGGGCGCCACCCGTTCCCCTGAATTGCTCCACTTTACCCTTGATACGTACCTTATAATACTGAGTGTTAAGCAAGGAGATATCAAGAACCATTTTTTAGATCTTTGGTATGACTCAATCTGGGATTGAACTCTGGGCTCCCGGATCATTGGGAACAATCTACCCACCAGGCCAATGGGCCAGTTATATATATATATATAAAGTATGATTGTTTAACTGCCTGCATAGAGATGGGCGATTCATAGAAATATAAATCGCCTCAAGATATTTGAGGTGGAATTTATCTCTAGCTCACTGCATAAGTATGGCATGGGTCGGGGTGTCTTGGACCTCTGATGAACCTGTTTAAAAACCTGCCTCGAACTGCCAAAATCTGGTTACTTGATTTCTTATATAGAGATTTGATGGATCAATTCGAAGGTTCCAGAAGGCTCGGTGATCACCAGTGAAAACAATAGTGTAGCACGTGAAAGTTCACGCGTGGTTATATTAAAATCACGCTTGAACTCTACTGGTCATTCTGCCCGCACGCGCTAGGTTCGTGACATTTTTCAATGATTGATGACAACTGATGTGCTCGTGCGTTCTCAACGATAGCACCCGTCCGTAATATTATAACACCAATGGAATACCTTTAATCTTAATTATTCTCGAAAGTTCTTAGTGGCTGACTAAATTAAATTCATGGTTTAATACTCGGTTTCCGGGAAGGATAAATGAAAGTTTCTGGGAAACATTCGGTAAGGATCGAACTGCCAAAGCAGTTGTCATGCCAATAAAATGAAAGAAGAACCTATATCGTCACCATTAACACTAGCAACATTTTCAAATATTTTTCTTAAAACAAAAAAAAAATATAATTATTAAATCTATCTGATGATCATATTTACCAACCCTTCCGCTCGGGCAGGATATGACACAAGGTCAATTTTTAAGCGGAGTTTAACAGGTTTCAATTCAGAGTTTTCCTTCTCCTAGACTAGTTGCCTCACCAAGGCTGAAGAACCTAGTCTGCCCTACTATTTACCCATAGCTGGAGGGAGAATAATTGGATTCATACCTTTCCCAAGGGTATTAGTGCTATGTGAAATGCAATCAGTCTCCTCCAGGTTTGAACTCGTGTCGCCGTGTCCATTTCCTACGACGATAATCATTACATCACGGGCACCTCCTAAATTTATCTGATGATGGTCATAAAGATCGAAACGTCATGATGAATATGTAAACACTGCACTAAAATATTTTTCATTACTTTTTCTCTGATATGTAATTAATTGATTAATTAATAACAATTAAGTTATATATAATTAAATTATATATAATTAATATTCGCTATGTAGAAAATATTGGAATCAGTCTTATCTATCTATCTATCTATCTATCTCAGTCTGTTTATAGGTATGTTCCCCTTTATATTAGAATAGACCTGCCATCACTTCTCGGCTATCTATCTATCTCTCTCTGTCTCTCTCTCTGTCTCTCTGTCGTCTCTCGCTCGCCCTTTCACTCCCTCTCTCTCTATCTCATTCAGTTCATATCTATCTATCTATCTATCTCAGTCTGTTTATAGGTATGTTCCTCTCTATATTAGAATAGACCTGCCATCACTCCTTGGCTATCTCTCTCTCTCTCTCTTTCTCGTCTCTCGCTCGCTCTTTCACTCTCTATTTCTATCTCATTCAGTTCATATCTATCTATCTATCTATCTATCTATCTCAGTCTGTTTATATGTATTTTTCTCTCTGTATCAGATTAGACCCACCATCTCTCTCATCTATCTATCTATCTATCTATCTATCTATCTATCTATCTATCTATCTATCTATCTCATTTAGTTCATACCTATCTCAGTCTATTCATAAATATCTGTCAATGTATTAATCATTCCATTTATCTCAGTCTGTTTATATATATCTTCTTCTGTCAGCCTTGATCTACCAGCTTTCCTTCGCTCTTCTCCCCTCTTTCTCTCTGTCTTTCTCTTTATATATATATATATATATATATATATATATATATATATATATATATTTAAAATGAAAATAATCCATACATGGAGTGAGTTTTCAAAGCTTTAACCTAAACGGGCCAATGCGATTCTGAAGAGCCGTTTAGGTGGAATCTATGTAGACTCGCTCTTGGCCATGAAGGAATTATTTTCATAATATCAGCTGTGTCACATATTGACCCTCGACCGAGCCGTCAATCAAAAGATGTCCCTGTGTAAATAAGCGGAAGAACAGCAGAAGCAGGTGTATGTTAGAAAATGATATAACCAGGTGTCCGAGGCGGTTCGAGCCTGTTGAAGTCAGTTGGGGACAGGATGCCGAATTGAGAGCCAGCGGCAGATAGAGGGCTTTGGACCTTCAGTGACCCATGGTTGAACAATCCCAGCCAAGATGAGAAAGAAGTGTTGCTATGGTCCTAAGAACTTTGGGTCAATATGTAGCCGTCTGTCCCCGTATCGAACTCACCTCTCACACACAACGAACGTCAACCCTTTCGAGAATAAAGTGTGAGAGATATATTTTTATAAAGAAGTGCGTTAAAAGGACAGAAGCAGAAGGTACCCCGCACAAACAATTACGGACGCCGATTACGCAGATGACATAGCGCTTCTGGCAAATGCAGCCGAAACCTTGCTACGTAGTTTGGAACGAACCGCTGCAAGCATCAGCCTCCATGTCAATGCAGACAAGATGTGCTTCAATCAAACAAGCGACATCTCCACACAAAACGGTAGCTCTCTGAAACTCGTAAAGTTCACCCACAGTGAAACAGTGTCTCATCACCCGAGGCAGACATCAACACGCGATCCACAAAGGCATGGACAGCGATCGATAGACTATCGGTCATAAAGAATTCAAACCAGACAGATAAAATAAAACGCAGTTTCTTCCAAGCAGTGGTTGTGTGGATACTGCTGTATGGTTGCACTACATGGACGCTAATTAAACGTATGGAGAAAAAGCTTGACGGCAACTACACAATATTGAACAAGTCCAGGAGGTACCACCCCACAAAGCCGCTGCTGTACGGCCTCTTACCACCTATCACGAAAATCATCAAAGTTTGACGAATCAGACATGCGGAACACTACTGGAGAAGAAAGGATGAATTAATAAGTAATGTACTCCTGTGGACCCCTTCACATGGACGAGCAAAGGCAGGACGACCAGCTAGAACCTACATACTGCAGCTCTGTGCCGATAGGGGATGTAGCCCTGAAGACCTGCCGGAAGCAATAGATGATGGAGAAGAGTGACGAGAAAGGGTCAGAGATATCCTTACTGATAGCGTGACATGATGATGATGATGCTGGTTTAAATCTATTTCAAGAAATGCAAAAATTACACTAATGGAAAACTTATGAAAAACTCTATTTTGACATTTTCAAAAAAAGAACTTATTTAAATGAATGTCGTCTACGTGTGTGTGGTAATTTACTAAGCTTTTTGCTTAGATGTAGCACAAGGCCGCATGAATTGGGCACCCAATGAGAATCGAACTCACTCGTGTACGTTTGTTAGTCTACCTTGCTAACCATTACACCACCCGAGGTGCCCTTGTGTGTGCGTGTGTGTATGTAAATGCGCTTGTGTGTAAAAAATACAGTGTTGAAAATCAGATTGACATGTTTCCCTATGTTCGATATAATTTTATAAAAAATGTTTTCTTTTTCTTCCATAGTGGCAGGAACATTAGAGCCTGCTTTTGAAGACTTTGTCTGGTTTTGTGTTTAATAGTCCAGAATGAATTAAGAAGAAACGAAATGGCACTGCGGGAAATTTTTCTGGCGACACACAAGCCTTTCTTATAAAACAGGGAAAACTAATTCAGATTTTTCTAGTTTTATGAGAAATGCTAATGTTTTGCCAGGATAAAAATATTCAGTTTAGAACTTTTTGAACGACTTTCGTACACACACACACACACAAACATATATATATATATACTTCTCTGCAGTAGGGTAAGACCCCTCCTCAAAGAGTCTCCTGATATGACATTAAACATCTGATGGTGACGTTCCTGTAATGATGTGATTTGGGGAATGCAGAGTATCTTTTCATTGCCATCGCTCCCAGGTCCACTCTGGCTCGGAGTGATAGCACCTCATAGGGTGCTACCATAGGGCCCTATCTATGGGTCAAATAAAGCTAAAATGTGTACTTACGCTAAACTGAATTGTTTGAAATAGAACTATGAAAATAAAATAGACATATGAAAATAAAAATCTGCATTCGGGATAAAATAACCTTAAAAAGGTCGACATTCTGTAAAATCAACTTATCAACCAACCAACCAACCAACCAACTACGATATACAAACGCACACATATATATGTTTACACATACACATACGCACACTTATGTACACACACTTATATATATAGACACATATATATGCGGTCACACACACACACACACATATATATATATATATATATATATATATATATCGAAGTAAATATGGAAATAAATCGATGTTTCTGTCATCTTCCGTTGTATCCTTTCGAAATACAACAAATTCTGAGCATCATTTCACGTGACAGTTACGTAATAATATTTTCAAAATTAGAACGCTGAATATATTTTTTTTTCAACTAGCAATAACCACGCCTCGGAAATTTTAGAACGCTGAATATACAATTAAATATGAGTCTTTCTTTCCATTCCGGACCTTAAAGACCTGATGAAGGTTATTAAAACCGAAACGTTTATGGTTGGCTTTACATCATAATAATGTAATAAAATTTGGATTTTTGGGGTTTAATTTCTTCAAATATATATATATATATATATATATATATATATATATATATATAATATTTCAAGAATATATGCACATATTATTTCATGAAAAAAACAAACATATTCTGTCACATTAGGACAATAAATTTATTTCCATCTTGTTAAAAGCATTGATATGAATAAAGAATCTAAAATAATTTTTAACAGGACTTCATCAGATCCAATAAGATAATAAAATACATTACAACCAGATAGGAGGAATAGTCAAAGGAAGGAAAGAGAGGGAGAAACGAAATTCATTTCAGTTATGTATCACCTTTACCCATCTAAGATTTGTTCCAGTCTCCTTTCGTTTCTTATTAAGACAACTACAAAACCAATAAAATTAGCACTTTATCAATTATAGTGATATGGACACAGCGACACGAGTTAAAATCCTGGACCTGACTGATTGCATTTCACATAGCACTAATACCCTTGGGAAAGGTATAAATCCAATTATTCTCCCTCCAGCTATGGGTAAATAGTAGGACAGACTAGGTTCTTCAGCCTTGATGAGGCAACTACTCTAGGAGAAGGAAAACTGTGAATTCAAACCTTTTAAACTCCGCTTAAAAATTGACTTTGTGTCATATCCTGCCCGAGCAGAGGGGTTGGGTAAATAGGATCAATTATAGTGATACATATTCACATTTCAACCATTTCAAACAAAAATTATCAATTTTAATTCTAGTATGTCACCACGTTTTACCTGTTTGAAAGGTACCAAAACACCTGCTGTTAATAGTACCAAATCACCTTTTTGAAAGTTACCAAAACACCTGCTGTTAATAGTACCAAAACACCTTTTTGAAAGGTACCAAAACACCTGCTGTTAATAGTACCAAAACACCTTTTTGAAAGGTACCAAAACACCTGCAGTTAATAATACCAAACACTTTTTTGAAAGGTACCAAAACACCTGCTGTTAATAGTACCAAAACACCTTTTTGAAATGTACCAAAACACCTGCAGTTAATAGTACCAAAACACCTTTTTGAAAGGTACCAAAACACCTGCAGTTAATAGTACCATTACACCTTTTTGAAAGGTACCAAAACACCTGCTGTTAATAGTACCAAAACACCTTTTGAAAGTTACCAAAACACCCGCAGTTAATAGTACCAAAACACCTTTTTGAAAGGTACCAAAACACCTGCAGTTAATAATACCAAACACTTTTTTGAAAGGTACCAAAACACCTGCAGTTAATAGTACCAAAACACCTTTTTGAAATGTACCAAAACACCTGCTGTTAATAGTACCATAACACCTTTTTGTAAGGTACCAAAACACCTGCAGTTAATAGTACCAAAACACCTTTTGAAAGGTACCAAAACACCTGCTGTTAATAGTACCAAAACACCTTTTTGAAAGGTACCAAAACACCCGCAGTTAATAGTACCAAAACACCTTTTTGAAAGGTACCAAAACACCTGCAGTTAATAATACCAAACACTTTTTTGAAAGGTACCAAAACACCTGCAGTTAATAGTACCAAAACACCTTTTTGAAATGTACCAAAACACCTGCAGTTAATAGTACCAAATCACCTTTTTGAAAGGTACCAAAACACCTGCTGTTAATAGTACCAAAACACCTTTTTGAAAGGTACCAAAACACCTGCAGTTAATAGTACCATAACACCTTTTTGAAAGGTACCAAAACACCTGCTGTTAATAGTACCAAAACACCTTTTGAAAGGTACCAAAACACCTGCAGTTAATAGTACCAAAACACCTTTTTGAAATGTACGAAAACACCTGCTGTTAATAGTACCATAACACCTTTTTGAAAGGTACCAAAACACCTGCAGTTAATAGTACCAAAACACCTTTTGAAAGGTACCAAAACACCTGCAGTTAATAGTACCAAAACACCTTTTTGAAAAGTACTAAAACACCTGCTGTTAATAGTAAGATTTTTTTTAACTATTTAAAATATTTAAACCAATTTAATAAATTATAGTTAAATATTCACTTTGACTATCTATTCAAATTTTTTACAACAGTTTAAATTTATTTCTATGCCTACATCTAGGTATTAAATCACATCTCTGATTTAATAAGTTACCGGGATCAGGATACAACATAATTTGTATCTTTTCTTCTAGACACAAATTACATCTACCATCAAAGCAGCGCGGAGTATTAGAACTATTTTATATACTCCATTGAATTTCTGGGCTTAAAACCTTCTTTTTCAATTTCCAAAAATTTTTGGATAAGACTGTTTGAGTTTTTAAGCGTTCATGAGAAAACGAATGAATGTGGTTATTAAACCATAATTTCCATCTCGTCGATGAAATTCCAATATAAGTTTTTATTTTTCTATTTTTAATGTTTTCTTTTGGAAAAAATAATCCCTTAGTATACTACATTTTTTGAATTACATAAACCTTTCATAGGATAATTAATTTTAATTTCCCAATTGCAATCGTTTTCTTTACTTGTATCATTATTATTACTATTATTGTCCTTATTATTTTATATTATTATCATAGTTTTTTCACATCAGCTAACGCTGATGGTCTTCCACTGGAATTTGAGTGACAGCGAGTCTTTTCAAGTCTCCAGGACTCTTTTCAGTATTCTGGCCGTTCTCAATAATGCTCCACACTTCCACCAACTTCCAAGTCCTCCAGTCCCTTTAGTAATACTTTAGTACTGTACCAAAAGTACCAATTACAATTGGTATAATTGTCAACTGCATGTTCCACAGTTTTTTCAATTCCCTATCAAGGTCGAGGTACTTATCCTTTTTGCAAATTTTGCAAATTCTCTTCTTTTTGTTGATTATTATAAGGTCTGGTCTTCTGGCAGTTTGGATGTTAAAATCCCAAATGAGTTTATGTGTGTCATTTTCTAGGTCAGTTGCTGGGTTGTGCATATACCATTTGTTCGTATGGTCAAATTTAAAGTTCTTGCACATTTCCCAGTAGATCACCTTGCCGACCCAGTCGTGTCTCGACTTATACTTCTTCTGTGCTAATTTGCTGCATTCGCTTATTATGTGATTGATCGTCTCGTCTCTGTCACCGCATAGCCTACATTTGCTATTTTGTTGCGTCTTACCTATTCTCGCTGTGATATGATTGGTTTTTATGACGTTGTCTTATGCTGCTATTAGGAGAGATTCCGTTTCTCTCTAAAGGTTTCCTTTTCTTAGTAAGATCCAGGTTTTCTGGTGTGAAATGTTGTTTATTAGTCGTTTAAAGCGGCCACAGAGTTGTTTTTTATCCATTTTTGTTTCCTTGTTTTCATTCTATCGTCTATCGTGTTGTCCGTATCGTTTCTGATGTCTGTAATCAGTCCTCGCACGTGTTTTTCTATGAAGTTTCGGGCCATTGTATCATATATATGATTTTGTTCGGTTTATTTTTTTGGCATATCAACCATTGTAAGTCATTTAATGCTATATCCTCCATATACATATATATTAGATATATATGATTTGGTTTGTTTGGGCTTTATGGTATATCAACCATTGTAGGTTATTTTTTATGGAATATATCTGTTTTAATCAAAGAGGCGACATCTCCACACTAAACGGTAACTAGTAGACAAGTTTACCCACCTAAGAAGCAGTGACTCATCAATCGAGAAATACATCAACACGCTACTAGCAAATGCATGGACAGCTATCGATAAGCTATCGGTTATATGGAAGTCAGACCTGACCGATAAAAAAACGCAGTTTCTTCCAAGCAGCGGTCGTGTCGATACTGCTGTATGGATGCACTATATGGACGCTAACTAAACGTCAGGAAAAAAGCTTGACGGCAAGTGCACAAGAGTGCTGCGAGCAATATTGAACAAGTCCTGGAGGCAGCACCCCACAAAGCTGCAGCTGTACGGTCACCTACCACCCATCACAAAATCTATCAAAGTTAGACGAATCAGACATGCGGGACACTGTTGGAGAAGTTAGGTCTAGCTCATAAATGGACTTCTTCACATGGACGAGCAAAGGCAGGACGAGCAGCTAGAACCTATATACAGCTTCTTTGTGCCGATACGGGATGTAGCCCTGAAGATATGCTAAAAGCAATGGACTATAGAGAGGGGTGGCAAGAAAGCGTCAGGGATATCCGTGCTGATGACGTGACCTGATGATGATGAAGACTTTTTTGGTGACTGTCCAAATTCTGAATGCTGGGAAAACATGTCTAAAATGGCCAGCCGGTATGGGTGAATTCTACGTATATAAGAAATTCTTTAAAATATAATATAAATATTAAGATAATACAATCTGATAATTTGAACGAATATGATAAAACGTTGTTTAGACAAAAAAAAAGAGAGATTATATATATATATATATATATATATATATATATATATAGAGAGAGAGAGAGAGAGAGAGAGAGAGGAGAGCGATAGGGAAATTGATTCATCAGAGGTCTTCAGGGTTGATTATCTTTGATCTTTTTCTAACAAACATTGGGACTGACCAAGTTCATCATCTAATATATTTTCCCGCGTGTATGCAAATGCATGAGTGTATATAAAACTATATTAAATGTGTTTTATACACACATGTGTGTATATAAAATGTGTTTTACATACACATGTATATATATAAAACTTCAAAGAATTCTACAAATTCGAAGCCAACATTATTTGCTTCTAGGAAGACTTCCCGAAATACATTTGACAAGTGAACTTTGACATTTAGCAAACAATCACTTCAATTACTTCTGTATCTATCACAACCTCTCTCTCTCTCTCTCTCTCTCTCTCTCTCTCGTACTCTCTCTTTCTCGTAGTCTCTCTCTCTCTTTCTTTTTTTCCAATCACCTGCTCGACACTTATATACATATATACGAGGGTCATTCAATAAATAAGGTGGATATTGCAATAAGATACACCGTTTATAAATGCACTTTTTCAAGGAAATCAGTGGTGATGTATCTTTTCATGTCCCAGAAGACTGTCAGTATCACATTCTGTACTAACAGCTGCGCCCGGAAATTTTTCTTTACTGGAGAGTCTCTGTTTCCGACTTAGGCTCTTGGTGGTAGAACCATGTTTTGGCAATTTGTAAATATTCTTTTGACTAAAACATTCGGATTTATGTGGAAGAGCCCTACCAAAAAAATACCCCCCCCCAAATTAGACGAAATGAGTTTTAGCAAAAAAACAAAAAACAAAAATATATTTTATTAGTTACTGAAGAGAATGAAATTCATTCGTGTCATTGAGTATATGCATTAAAATATCATTTTCCGCTATGAGATTTACAGTGACGTTTATTCTGCATTTTCTTCAGATACTAGAAAGATTTATTGGTTTGAATGTGGGCCTCAAATCCTGATTTGACAAAATTGATCGTACTGTTAACAGTTTGGTGAGTGTAATCCATTCTCACCATAACCCTAACTGTAATCCTAACCCAAATAAATCAATGACACGTTGCTCGATTTACCTAAGGGAAAAAAAAACTATGTCTCCATCTACTCGATGACATTGAGAGGTGCATTTCATTACTGCTACGACCAAGTCGTTGATTGGGAATAATTCAATGGGTTTGTAAAAAGCGAATTGCTGACTGCTTGTCCTGAACACAACTTGAAAGCATAAGGAAATTCATCACTAACAAAAACATTTCAAATAAATCTAATGAGGATGTGGTTGATGCAATTATCGATGGGTGGAGCTATTTTTTACAACTCATTTTCTCATTAGTATTGGGGGAGGGGTTTCCAAAAAAATCAATTTTTTTGCACACAGCTCTTGTTCTTCTTGAAATTTCATATGGCTTGTACTTCTCAGCCAGTAAAATGTTGGTTACAGATCTCTGTTCAAGTTTAAAGCATTCTGTTTTATTTGCCAATATTCCGATTAGCCTAAAAACATTCTTGAGAGATTAAAACAATTTAAACGAATTCTAAACAATGAAGATCTTATATTCATGGAAAAATTGGCTTAAAAAATTATTTTGCTTTATTCTTATTTATTAAATGACCCTCGTATATATATATATATATATATATATATATATATATATATATATATATATATATATCATCATGTCGTGCCGCTAGCACGGATATCCCTAACCCTCTCTCGCCACTTCTCCCTATCGTTCATCGCCTCTGGCAGGTCTTCAGGGCTACATTCCGTATCCTCAGATAGCTGCTTTATGTATGTTCAAGCTGGTCGTTCTGCTATTGCTTGGCCATATGCAGGGGTCCATAGGAGTACGTCACTTATGAGCTCGTCCTTGCTTCTCCAGCAGTGTCCTGCGTGTCTGGTTCGTGTAACTTGGATAGTTTTCGTGATGGGAGGCAGGTGGCCGGAGAGTTGGTTTCTTGTGGGGTGTTGCCGCCAGGACTTGTTCAATATTGCTCGCAACATTCTTGTGTAATTGCCGTCTAGCTTCCTCTTCAGCTGTTTAGTTAGCGTCCAAGTAGTGCAGCCATATAGCAGTATCGATACGACCGCTGCCTGGAAGAAACTGCGCTTCATTTTATCGGTCAGGTATATATATATATATATATATATATATATATATATATATATATATATATTGTTATCCACAGTTTCGTTAAATCACAAGTCTTCAGTGTGAGCTAGACCAGTTAGATGCTTCAAGCTGAGATCGAAAT
>OY757947.1:32819810-32849810 GCA_963585895.1 Sepioteuthis lessoniana | reverse complement strand
ACAAGGGGGAGTTCTTATTGATGTGGACCCGATTTGGGACCACGAAAAGATAACTCGGAACACGGTATAAGTTTACGGATATATTGAAGTAACAAGACACAGAGAAAAGTGATGGCGAAAGCTAGGATTACTTGGAGGTGCCCGTGGTGTAATGGTTATCGTCGTAGGAAATGGACCCGGCGACACAAGTTCAAATCCTGGACGAGACTGATTGCATTTTACATAGCACAAATACCCTTGGGAAAGGTATGAATCCAATAATTCTCCCTCCAGCTATGGGTAAATAGTAGGGCAGACTAGGTTCTTCAGCCTTGGTGAGGCGACTAGTCTAGGAGAAGGAAAACTCAGAATTCAAACCCGTCCATCACAAACAAGATGTGACACAAGGTCAATTTTTGAGCTGAGTTTAACAAGTTTGAATTCAGAGTTTTCCTTTTTATAGACCAATAGTCATGCCAAGGTTAATTAGCCAAGTCTGACCAACTATTGATTCATAGTTGGAGGGAGAATAGTTGAATGCATACGTTTGCCAAGGGTAGTAGGACTACGTAAAATGGAAACAGCCTCATTAGGGTTTGAACTTGGGTTGCTGGCTCCATTTCCTATGAAAATTACCATTACTCTATGAATGACTTCATACAACTTCTAAACGAGTATCTTTGATATTATGGTAATTTACTAAGCTTTTTGCTTAGATGTGGCACAAGGCCATATGAAAGAGGCACCAAATGAGACTCGAACTCACTCGTGTAGGTTTACTAGTCCAGCTAGCTAACCATTACACCACCAGAGGCGCCTAAATCTTTGATATTATGATTTCAATCTTCATCAGAACATTCTTGGAATCTTCAATAGATATTTTTCTTAAATATTAACACTTCAATGAAAGTAGCTTTATATGTGTTATGGGACTGTTACCTACCCATTGATGGACTCTTCCAAATCCTATATTAATCGAGAGCCAAGTACTCTTGTTGTTCAGGTCGGTTGGTCGTGTGAGATGGGATAAAGATTGGATCTTCGACTGACAAGTACACTTAGCTTACCATATTTACCAACTCCTCCGCTTGGGCAGGATATGACACAAGGTCAGTTTTTAAGCAGAGTTTAACAAGTTTAGGTTTTCTTTCTTTAATATTGGTTGCCATATAAAGTTTAAAGCGCTCTTGATTCTATTATCAACCCATAGCTGAAAGGAAATAGCTGGATCTGTATCTTTCTGAAGAAATCGCATTTTGAAAAAATAAACAGCCACGTCTAGGGTTTGAACTCAGGTTTCCGTTTAGATTTCCTTCGGTGGTACTCATTACAGGAAGAGTTAAAGAAACCCTATCATAGCTTAAACAAATGATCGTTATCAAATAGAAGCGGTAACTTGAAATCGCATAAATTTTGTATAGATTATAAGTATTAGAGAAGAATACTTGAGACAATATAATTATCTATAAACTTATAGTATTAGATAAAGATACTTGAAACTATATTATTATCTGTAACTTATTAGTGTTAGACAAGAACAGATAAGTTACTTGAGACTATAATTGTTTAAAAAGTATTATTATTATAAAGTAACTTGAATTCATGAAGCTGTAAATTATTTGTATTGTGAATAGTTACTTGAAGCTCTAATTGTTTACTAAGGATTATTATTATTATTAGTTACTTGAAAGCATATAACTGTAAATTATTTGTATTAAGAATAGTTACTTGAAGCTCTAATTGTTTACTAAGGATTATTATTATTATTAGTTACTTGAAAGCATATAACTGTAAATTATTTGTATTAAGAATAGTTACTTGAAGCTCTAATTGTTTACTAAGGATTATTATTATTATTAGTTACTTGAAAGCATATAACTGTAAATTATTTGTATTAAGAATAGTTACTTGAAGCTCTAATTGTTTACTAAGGATTATTATTATTATTATTAGTTACTTGAAAGCATATAACTGTAAATTATTTGTATTAAGAATAGTTACTTGAAGCTCTAATTGTTTACTAAGGATTATTATCATTAGTTGATTAAAACCATATAAATGTGTACCAATAAATGACTTATATCGAATTGAATATTGCTTTCGCTTATTTATGATATCAAAAAGTAACTAATAATACCCCTAAGTAACCAATAATGCTTTTATGTAACTATTCTTAATACCAATAATTTGCATATAGTTATAGAGTTACATGGATTCCTAATACTAACAATATAGTTAGTATTCTGGCCGCCATTTTGTCCTCCAGTTGTGGAATTTTTAATGCAGAAGATACATCTTGTTAGCCGAAGGCTGCAAGACGGTAAGATAACGCGGATAATTTGCCCCCTCCGCTTATATGCGTCAAGTTATCGTTGATTGGTTGATTTCCTATATTTACTAACAGGCAAGTCGATAAATACAATGGACTATACTATGGACGTCTTATACCCAGGATCAGCCCAACAGATTTATTTGACACTTTGGGGTGTTTTTATGGCATATCGAATCTTGTTAATTCCCATGTTTTTTTTTCGAGTTGCAAGGTTTTAAATACCTATATCTTTTAATAATAATATTCATTTATTTGCACACACTTAATTGGTTTAGAGTGTTCTGGTCTAATAATTTCCGAAAAAGATCTATTTGACACTTTGTCAAAGTGGACCGGGGATTTATGGCAATGGAGTGATTCGATATTCTTCAGGGCCCCAATTAAGTGCCATACCGAGGGCTCCTTCGGTTTTACTTTTCTGTTTTTTAGGGAATCTTAACCGACAGCAATCTATGTATTGTAAGCCATTTTATCAATTGTTTTGCTTAATAATTTAAATGACCTATTGATTTTAACAACTTATGGATTTTAATGGCACTGTCATTTTAAAGACATGTTTATTTTACCATTATTTATTGATTTTTACAAGATTGATTTTTACGATATATTGATTTTAATGACATGTTGATTTTACCGACATATTGATTTTAATGGCGTTTTGATTTTAATGGCCCAGTCGTTTTAAAGACATGTTGATTTTACCAATATATTGATTTTTACGACATTGATTTTTATCGACATGTTGATTTTAAAGATATGTTGATTTTACGGACGTATTGATTTTACCGACATTGATTTTACCGACATATTGATTTTAAAGACATGTCGATTTTAAAGACATATTAATTTTACTGACATATTGATTTTAAAGACATGTTGATTTTACTGACATATTGATTTTAACGACATTGATTTTACCGACATATTGATTTTAAGGACATGTCAATTTTAAAGACATGTTAATTTTTAACGACATATTGATCTTAAAGACATGTTGATTTTAGCGACATTGATTTTAAAGATATGTTGATTTTACCGACATATTGATTTTACCGACATTGATTTTACCGACATATTGATTTTAAAGACATGTTGATTTTAAAGACATATTAATCTTACTGACATATTGATTTTAAAGACATGTTGATTTTAACGGCATATTGATCTTAAAAACATATTGATTTTAAAGACATGTTGATTTTAACGGCATATTGATCTTAAAAACATATTGATTTTAAAGACATTGATTTTACCGACATATTGATTTTACCGACATATTGATTTTGAAATCGAAAAATACAATCAGACGAATTTTTACGTTGAGATTGCGTATAACTCTTTTTTGGGTGTGTTTAAGTGTTAGTCTAGCTTATATTTGCCTATTATTGTGTGTAGTCATATATGTGATAGTTTGTATGTGTGTGTATGATGATACATGCGAATCGCGGGAGATTTGAGGTTGTCTTCTAAGTATAAGTGAACGATTTGTAGCAAATGTCGCAGGATAAACAGGGATTTGGGCAAATGAAAAAATCTTTTTGTGTAGTGATGATTTTAACAAAGGAAAAAATTACGAGGTGCATACGATAAGTTTCCAGACTTTTTTCGTATGAGCATTTAAAATCTTCGTAGACTCTTGAAAATTCACTCTGTTATTGCTATACATCTTATGAGATGACTGGCGAATTTTTATGATTTTAGGTTCAAAGGAACAACTACAGCCTGAATTGGAATACATCCTACTAAAGCCTGATTGTCACAGCTGGTGAATTTCAAAAATGCAATCTGACACTTTAGAAGAACGATATGCAATACAATTCGGTTTTAAACTAGGAAAAAATGCCACAGAAACCTATGGAATGCTTCAGACTGCTTTTTTGACCATCTTGCATGAATCGAGCATCAGTTTTTGAGTGGCATAAGAGATTCAAGGAAGGCAGGGAGTCTGTAAAGGATGATAAGAGGTGTGGGAGGAGTAAGGAAGTCAATAGACCAGAGTTGATTGGCCAAAGGGTTAGGGTTAGGGTTACTATGTTGAGGTTTTTAAGGGAGTTCAGGAAGAGATTCCGTCGGGAGGCATTTTCACCAGGACAATACACCAGTCTACAACTCCATCCTTGTCACAGACTATTTGACCAAGATGGGCGTCCAGACAGTTGCTCAGCCTTCCTATAGTCCATATCTTGCTCCTTGTGACTTTGGTTATTCCCTAAGCTCAGAGGCTGTCGTTATAAGACAACTGAGGTGATGAAAGAGGCTGTGACGAAGGTCATTGACACGCTCACACAAGAGGACGTCAAGGGGGGTTTCGTGAGTTGTTGGAACGGTACAACAAGTGCATTGCAGCCTGAGGAGATTACTTTGAAGGAGACTTGAGTTTCATGTGTGCACCATCAATAAAAGTGCCCATTCGAAAAAATTCTGGAAACTTATCGTATGCACCTCGTATCATCATCAAAGTATGATGAAGAAAGTATTTTTTTTATTTAACATATAAGTATAATAGACGAAAATGGATGCTGGATCTAAAACTTATGAATAATAGGTGAGGTGGGAATATCGTGGTGTAAGATGGTTGGTTGGTTGGGTTTTATAGCATATCAACCTTTGTAGGTTATTTAACGCCAAATCCATTTTTATGCAAATAGTCAGCTCTATTTCAAACAATTAAGTTTAACATGAGCACACCGTTTAATTGTCAAAAACATATCTATTTCAAGCTATTCAGCCCATTCAAACAGTTCTAATTCAGCTTTTTCAGTTTAGTATAAGTACAGATTTAGTTTACACACATTTGAATGTCAAAACATTTCGATATTAAACAATTCTGTTTAGCGTAAGTACAGTTTCAATGTCAAAAACAGTTCCATTTCAAACAAATCAGTTTAGCATAAGCCCGCAGTTTAAATGTAAGCACAGTTTTGAAGGCTACTCTGCATTTCCCAAAGCTCCACCATTAATGGAACCTCATCATTAGATTGTTTAGTCATATCACGGACACTCATTAGGAGTGGGTCTTACTCCTTTGCAGCGGTGCAGTCGGTGTATTCTACAGCCACAGCCGACTGGGCAACGTGGGATAAGAGGCATGTTATATTGTAGTGTTATGCAGTACTTGTATTTATATGTTGGAATATGTTCTGTCTTAAATTACGATAGCAGTTTGTATTAGTTGACAATGTTGTGTTAATACCATATTACGTATACGTTGTTGTAATCTATGGTGGTATATGCATCAGGAATATGGTAAATATGCTATCTGCCACTAACCCAGGAAGTGAAACAGTGACAACCCTATACTGCTGTTATATATCTTTATTCATTCCCCTCGACATGCTATGATGAAGTTTTGTTCCTTCGCTATAGTCACCTATACATACAGAAATAAAATAATGTAGCGAAAAATTAAGATACACCGATGAATTTACATCCTGTTAAAACAACGCGCTGCGTGTGTACCTTCACTTACACTCAAACATACACACATTAATAGGAGATTCCGTCGGAAGAGGCCAGCACTCTTCAAATCGGGTCAATGGCATTTCCACCAGGACAATTCACCAGTCTACAACTCCATCCTTGTCACAGACTATTTGACCAAGATGGGCATCAAGATAGTTCCACAGACTCCCTATAGTCCAGACCTTGCTACCTGGGACTTTGGTTATTCCCTAAGCCCAGAGGCTGCCGTTATGAGACAATTGAGGAGATGAAAGAGGCTCTGACGAAGGTCATTGACACGCTCACACAAGAGAACTTCCATGAGGCCTTCCAGAAGTTGTTGGAACGGTACAACAAGTGCATTGCAGCCTGAGGAGATTACTTCGAAGGGGACTAGAGTTTTATATGTGTATTATCAATAAAAGTGCCCATACGAAAAAGTCTGGAATCTTATTCAATGATCCTCGTATATATATATATATATATATATATATCAAGATTCTGTGGTACGTGTAAAATTTTAAAACGGCTTTAAAAATCGTGTTCATTTTTTAAAAAAAAACACAGTTTTTTCAAACTAGTGGATAAGTTTACCTACCTCGGTAGCAATATCTCATCAACCGAGACAGACATCAACACGCCACTAGCAAAGGCATGGACAGGCTATCGGTGATATGGAAGTCAGACCTAACCGATAAAATAAAACGCAGCTTTTTTCCAAAGAGCAGTCGTATCAATACTGCTATATGGATACTCTACATGGACGCTAAATAAACATCTGGAGAAAAAGATTGGCAGCAACTGCACATGAATGCTGCGAGCAATATTGAACAAGTCTAGGAAGCAGCACCCCACAAAGCAGCAGCTGTATGGCAACCTACCACCCATAACAAAAACTATCCAAGTTAGACGAACCAGACATACGGGACACTGCTGGAGAAGTAAGGACAAACTCATAAGTGACAATCACCTGTAGACCCCTTCTCATGGACGAGCAAAGGCAGCACGACCAGCTGGAACCTCTATACAACAGCTCTATGCTGATACAAAATGTAGCCTTGAAGACCTCCCGGGAGCCATGGAGGATAGAGAAAGGTGGCAGGAGTGGGTCAAGAAGATCAACGGTGGCTGTGCAACAGGATGATGATTTTTAAAAAATTGCCTCTCTTTCCCCCCCTCCTCCCGGCCAATATCACATGGCTGTTTCGTCATCACCACTCATATATCACAGTATTTTTCTCTGATAAGACGTGATTAAAACGAAGGTTTCCTCTTTTTTAGACTTTTAAAGTATTTTGAAATGTACATGCTTTTTAAAGCCATATATATATATATATATACAACTGTTCTGTGCGGATACAGGATGTAGCCTTGAAGACCTCTCACTGCAACAATCCTATACCATCTGCATACCACCTACTTTATATACACACGCACACACTCACACACACACGCACACACACACACACACACACACACACACACACTTACAATATATATTTCGAATTTATTCTTAGTACGTCAAGAACTATAACTTTTAGCACTTAAACGAATCACTTAACCGCTTCTGGTATATCCCAATTGGCAGCATCATTATTTTGTGACTATTATAAAATACAAATGGTTTATTTCTGGTAAGTGAAACTGAAAGATATTGAGGATTAGTTTATTTAATTTTGGAGAAGTAATTATTCTATATGTTAAAAGTTTTTTTTTTATCTGTCCACATGACTTAGACTGCTAAGAAGTTTCGATATTGAAAAAAAAATCTGATTATTTCGAAGAAGTGGGTGAGGGTGAATATTTCCACAGAGTACCGTAAAAATCTGTCTACATCATTCAAATAATCTCTCTCGTTCCTTTCTCTCTCTCTCTCTCTCTCTCTCTCTCTATATATATATATATATATATATATATATATATATATATATATATATATATATATATATATCACTCTGTCCATAATTATCTACATATATATATATATATATTTATATATATATATATATATATATATATATATATATATATATATCAATCTGTCCATAATTATCTACACACACATATATATATATATATATATATATATATATATATATATATATATATATATATATATATATATATGTCCATGAATATCTATTTATCGATTGATCTCATTATATTCATGCTTATTACATTCTCTCTCTCTCTCTATATATATATATATATATATACATATATATATATATACATGTATCTCAATATATTTATGTTCATACATATGTATCACTTTGTTTTTACTATCTATCTATCTATCTATCTATCTATCTATCTATCTATCTATCTATCTATCTATCTATCTATCTATCATACCCTGTTTTTATCTATCTATCTATCTATCTATCTATCATACCCTGTTTCTTTCTATCTATCTATCTATCTATCTATCTATCTATCTATCTATCACATTCTGTTCACGTCAATCCATCTATAAATGTGAACGTGACTAGTTTTGATAATATCTATAAAAAAAGAAGACAAGATTTAAAAAAAGAACCGACAAATGTATGGAAAAATCTAAGCTGTAAAATAAAAGTGATTAGTAGCAGGTGTTTATAGTAGCTTTTTTTTAACGTTGGTAGTTGCGGGTGAGTGAATATTTGTGCGCTTCTATGCATTCGTTGTTGTCGAATTCGGCACAAGTGCCACTGTTTTTATTTTCATGCAAATACCAACACACATATTTTTTTTATCGGCAAGTCCAGGTCGCTCTCCGAATAAAGACGAATACGCGCGTGCGTAGCGGATGTCTCTTTCAACGTACTCGAAAGCAAATGAATCATAAAAATCCAATCACTGGCATTTTAGCCGTCACAATTATAGGCAGAAGCGGCAAACATTTAACTACAATGAAATCATTGACGAATCGATAAAATATGCGTAAGCCGATTTTTATGACCAATACACAGATCAGTTTAATGAGAATTTGTCTCTAGACCAACGAATAATTCATAGAATGTGTCTTTCTAGGTTTGTCTTTCGAGAGAGTTACATTTAAAGTTGAGTGTTAACTGTTTATCATTATTAATACGCACACAAACACACACACACACACACACATATATATATATATATATATATATATATATATATATATATATATATATATATATATACATGTGGTGTAATGGTTAGCATCGTAGGAAATGGACACGGCGACACGAGTTCAAATCCTAGATGAGACTGATTGCATTTCACATAGCACTAATACCCTTGGGAAAGGTATGAAACCAATTATTATCCCTCCAGCTATGGGTAAATACTAGGGCAGATTAGGTTCTTCAGCCTTGGTGAGGCAACTAGTCTAGAAAAAGGAAAACTCTGAATTCAAATATGTTAATCTCCGCTTAAAAATTGACCTTGTGTCATATTCTGCCCGAGCGGTGGGGTTGGTAAATATATATATATCCATACATACATATATATATATATATATATATATATGTATGCATCTAAGTATGTATGTATGTCTAGTTCTATAAAGCATGTGTTTTGACGTCCCTCTTGCACGTAAGTGAAACATGTACGCAATAGAAACACCAACAGATAACTCTTGAACGCTTACCTCAACCATGTCTGCGACAAATACTTTGTCTTTGATAGCAATGAAACATAGCCATTCGAAATATGGAAAACGTACATAGAATGTTCATAACATATATACATAGAACATAGGAATCCCGAAACACGAAAAACACGTAACGACTTCTTAGTTCAGGTACAAAATCTTTTATTACCTTTGAGTTTAAAATTTCGACATAAGGAAGAGAGATGCACAATCTTTCTATAATGAATTTTCCATCTGCACACCCCCCATCACGTGCAGCGCCCGTAGCACACAAATTCGTCTGGCCTCAGCGTGCCCCGAAAGTCGACCGTTCCCGTTCGGAGTCTGGTTCTCAACTACTGACTTTTTCAAATCTCCCAAAATCCTCCGTGCACGCTTCCGGTGCATGAAGTCATTCACATCCCTGGTCACACCCCTCTCTCTGGGATTTTTATTTTGACATCTGTGAACGTCACATCCTCCCTGCACGCACGTCAACATCTGTGCTCAAGTTTGCACCTAACTAACCCATGTGCTGAGCCGAAAGGTTATCAGCCTAACTAAACCCGAAGGCAAGATATATAAAACGAAATCCCTCGACCATTATATTACAGCAACACCATATTCCAGATACAGAGGTATTTGAGAGAACTAGATTACCAAGCATTGAATCAATGATAATCTTCGTTGAGCTTGTCATGTAATTCGAATAGATGACAGTGAAATGTATAAAGAGAAGAGAAAGGCATCAAAACCAAAGACTCAGAGAAAATTTGCCAAAGACAATTCAGCATATCGGTGGACCAATGGGGAAAAATGGCACTGGATTAAAATCAGTGGCTCAAACCAATTAATGTCGGCATAGATTCCTTTGAATGTTCAATATGCTGCTTATAAACAATCAGTTTTTAAGGGTGAACAAGGATCAGCATCACGTCCCCAAAGTCACTATGTCAACAGTGAAATATGTGGAAAACTCTGTTTTTCACTTAATAGTCTTAAAAGCCAGATGTGCAAACATTTCCAACCTGCTGTTCCACATCATGACATTCATGTGAGCCAAAGCGATTGACAATGCTTAGTTTGTGTTAGAATTTGCCGCAATTTGGCTGGCTCGAAGTCATCCGTTGGTACATACAACTGAAAAAAAAAAAAGAAAAAAAAAACGAGAATTGATTCACAGAACTTAATATGTGGTCGTTCTGGAAACCGTGAAGGCAGTCCATATGTACAGGTACCATTTTCTCTTTTAATCATGTTTAAGCGTTCTGCTATTTCCTGGGGACCCCTTCACATGGACAAACAAAGGTAGAACGACCAGCTAGAACCTACGTGTAAAAGCTCTGTGCCGATACAGGATGTAGACTGCAAATACCTCCCGGGAACGATGGACGATAGAGACAGATGGTGAGAGAGGGTCAGGGAGATCCATGCTGGCAGCGAACATAGTGATGATGATGATGATGTTTTAATCATCTTTTGTGGATAACATTCTTAAATGAGCCTGAGATTTTTTTGTACACTGTTAAATGATTTCAAGAATTGCTATATAATTGTCACGATTTAATTGAATAGAGTTTGTTCTATTTGACCCATAGATAGGACCCTCTCAGGTGCAACAACCCCGAGCCAGAGGAGACCTAAGAAGGTTTATAATGGTGATGTATTCCACAATCACCAAATTTCCAAGACTGGAGGGTCACCATGAGATTGTTTAATGTCATATGCAGGACACTCGTTGGAGGAGTGTTGTATAGCCATAAAGATATCAATTACAGCAATAATACAAATACTTATACAAATACAGGTGGCCTGTCGTTTCGGATATGAACGGGTTAATTTCTGGTGCCAGTGCTTGGCGAAACGAAGTGAGAGACACAAATCATAAAAAAGTCTATGCTAACCATGATATGCTGACCCCACCCCCAACGCGCGGTGCATCTTGTGGTGATTAAGATCTTAATTCATCTCTGCCGGTCGAGATCCGAAAAACTCAACTGCTACCTTCCTCAAATTCTCAGGACCTGCTTTTCTGGGCATGTCTTTATCCACCCTCCAGCCTCTTTTCTTTTCTCGGGGGTTTATTCTGACAGATGATAATTGTCGTATTCTTTCTGCGTGCACGTAAGTCTGTACCATCTGACTATGCACCTGGACTAAGAGACCTGAGTAATTCAAAGCCTTACCAAACTAAATAATAAAATATAATCACCGAAAAATGATTAATAAAAAAAATCATTTCTTAATTATATAACAGGAGTCTTACCCCTTTGCAGAGATGCAATCGGTGTATTCTACAGCCCCAGGGGACTGGGCTGGCAATCAAAGAATTGAACAACCTCTACATTCAAAATAGGCTGTCAATTTTCATTATTGAGATGATAAGTTGTTTGGTTTTGTTGGTTGGTTGGTTTTATGACATATCAACTTTCGTGGGTTATTTAATGCAAAAGTAATCCTTATAGAAGTTGTTTTGGTTCGGTTTCTTTGTTTAATGGCATATCAACCTTCGTGGAGGCTATTATCTTTATTTCCTTCCCAGGGGTATTAGACCGAAAATAAAGACACTAACGCGATTATAGTTCGAACTCAATAACTACGATGTCAGCATACTGTACGTAAACCACAGCACTACGTGAACTTCTCCAGTTAATGCCTCGTTACCGGTTTTAATCTCTTTGTGAATCTCTCTGTCTTTTGTAAACACGTTGTATTTAATATTCTGTTACTTCCCGATGCGAAACGCCCTACCCGTCCCTTTTTACCACGTGTTTTCATTACCTCCTCTTTCCTGAAGCCAAAGCCATACACTTTTCTATTCATTTACGATGTTTTGTCGCTTAATGGACTCTCTGAATGCCAGATAAGTCTTTCTGCTCGGCAAGTATCTGGTAAATAACACAATTTGAGACCTGAAAGCATGCTTTAGTGGCGAGAAAAAAAAGAATTAAAAATATGAAAAGTACTTTGCGTTATTTTAAATACACCCAACACACATCGTTTTGATTTTTCATGTACTCAGACACAAGGTCCTTAGATTAACAAACCAAAAACCAAACAAAATTCCGGACATGAGATCAAATCATCAAATTTCTTCAGTATTATGACAAATCGAAAGTATCATTTCCAGATTTTGTAAATAAAGATTTATGGAACAAGGAAATCTATTGGAAACAATTTTTAGTATAAAAATGCATTGGAAATGATTTTTGTTATATAAATGCATTGGAAAAGATTTTTATTATGATAATGTATTGAAAATGCTTTTTAGTATAAAAAATCATTGAAAATGATTTTTATTATAAAAATGAATTAGAAATGATTTTTATAATAAAAATGCATTGGAAGTGATTTTTACTGTAAAAATGCATTGGAAATAATTTTTAATATAAAAATGCATTGGAAATGATTTTTACTGTAAAAATGCATTGGAAATAACTTTTAATATAAAAATGCATTGGAAATGATTTTTACCGTAAAAATGCATTGGAAATAATTTTTAATATAAAAATGCATTGGAAATGATTTTTACTATAAAAATGCATTGGAAATAATTTTTAATATAAAAATGCATTGGAAATGATTTTTATTATAAAAATGCATTGGAAATGATTTTTATTATAAAAATGCAAAGGAATTGATTTTTATAATAAAAATGCATTGGACATTATTTTTATTATAAAAAATGCATTGGAAATGATTTTTACTATAAAAATGAATTGGAAATGATTTTTATTATAAAAATGCATTGGACATGATTTTTATTATAAAAATGCATTGAAAATGATTTTTACTATAAAAATGAATTGGAAATGATTTTTATTATAAAAATGCATTGGATATGATTTTTATTATAAAAATGCATTGGACATGATTTTTATTTTAAAAATGCATTGAAAATGATTTTTATTATAAAAATGCATTGGAAATGAGTTTTATTATAAAAATGCATTGGAAATGATTTTTATTATAAAAATTCATAGGAAATAATTTTTATTATGAAGATGCATTGGAAATGATTTTTACTATAAAAATGCATTGGAAATGCTTTTTGTATAAAAAATCATTGAAAATGATTTTTGTTATAAAATGCATTAGAAATTATTTTTACTATAAAAATGCATTAGAAGTTATTTTTATAATGAAAATGCATTGGAAATGATTTTTATTATAAAAATGCATAAGAAATGATTTTTACTATTAAAAGCCATTAGAAATGATTTTTATCATAAAATGCATTAGAAATGATTTTCACTATAAAAATGAATTGGAAATGATTTTTATTACAAAAATGCATTGGAAATGATTTTTACGATAAAAATGCATTGGAAATGATTTTTATTACAAAATTGCATTGGAAATGATTTTTTCTATAAAAATGTGTCAGAAATGCGTCAGAAATGCATTTGAAATGAATGTATTATAAAAAAAAACACTGGAAAGGATGTAACAATTAAATTTCCTTGTAAATGATTTTTACTATAAAATTGCATTGGGCATATTTTTACATTGGAAATCCACGGGAAATGATTTTCGTGTAAAAGCTCTGACTGAATAATTACAACTTTTTATTTAATAAAAAGTTAATTATGTTCGTGTATCCATTTTCATGTCACCGATGTGAAAAAAGAAAATATCATTTGTTCTCCGCAATCTTTGTGGAAACCATAAAATAAAAAAAGTAATACGCAATAAGTTGGTTGAAAGATAACAGTATTCAACAGGGTCGCAGAAATTGCATGTCGGAATAATTATTCTTATTAGAGTAGGGAGATAACTCTGCTACTCCCTCCCCCCCCAAAAAAAACAAAGAAAAAACAATTAAAAACGTAAAGCTCCCTTGATTACAAAGTTAATAATACATTTCCATCGATGCAATATAGGGTACACTCAGCCTTTTTGGAACTGGCATTTTACCGTTTATATATGCAAGACAAGCTTTTCAAACATTTGCTACCAAACTCAAGAAAATCCCTATTGGTAGGGATGAAAATATGCTGACTGTATTCCTTGCAAAGGAGAAATAACTTCTCTCAAGGAAGAGTGTTGTGATATTGCCAAAAGAAAGACACGCGGAACACAAAAAAGGGTTGATAGAAAAATATATATTCAAGTAACAGAAACAAGATAAAAGTGAACTTGGTTAAACAGTAGGTAGTTGATAGGAAGCTGAGAGTCCATTTGAGTAGTGACTATCCGTCCACTACGCAAATGGTATCACGTGATTGTGTCACGCTGATCGGTGAACTCCGTCTGACGCTCTCGTTGACGTGTATTTATAGAGGAAGACGAGTCTGTTATGTAGGGAGTACAACAAAGAGTGACCTTGGTATGACACTAAAATGCATCTAATGATGAGGTGCCTCTTCTGAACCTCCGGGGATTGTTGAGTACCATTACATTGCTATTACTCTTTGATCTGGCATAATACTAAATCGTAGGGTTCTACTTAAATATAATTCATATTTGAAATTAAAACTCTAAAAAATAACTATACAGTCTCTCTCTCTCTGTGTATATATTTGAATATAAGTTGGATATTGGCTAGAAGTCCTCTTTGACATCTGCCAAAGCTGCTGCGGAAGTCGGTCATTGGGAACAAAAATAACAGGAAATGCATCTGGTACCTAAGACAAACAGGATGCAGTTGTTCTCAGCGTAAACACTACGTAGATTCCGTGGGTGACTTACTCGAAGGAAGCGTGATCACGCACATTATGTAGGTGGGGGGCTGGAGGTGTGACCACGAAAATTTAGGAGGGTGTCCAGGATATTATATAACCGGGAATGTTTTGAACAAAATCAGAAGTGGTTTAAGCGAAAATTTTTACCTCGGCCCCTGTGTGTGCAACTCAGCCGTCTTCGGCGCTCTCTCACTCAACTCATCCATATATTTTGGGTAATAAAAGTAAAACAAGTTAATTATATTTTTATACATCTACGTTGTCGTCTTTCTTTTCTATACAATTTTTAAATTATGAAAATCTGATATAGGAAAATAAGGTCAAGAGACATTTAGATTTAAAATAAGAAATTTCAGTTCAGTTTTTTATAAGTATATTAGTATTCATGCTAAATTTTAAAATTCTTTTTTGACATAAATATAAAATCACCCATAAAAAAAAACGAAGAAAAAAGGACTTAATTTAATTGAAAATGTTATTATATATAATCTACGTAATATAAAAGCTATTAAAAATGTAATACTTTAAATACTAAAAACATAAAATACTAAAAAGAGTCGGGAAATCTCAGAGAGAAATTTCGTATGTCTTAGGACGCAGTAAAACCGTTATCTGCAATTACATGAAAAGTCCAAATAAATATGGAACAAAAAACCAACTGACAGTCCAGGAAAGTTATCACCGCAATTCAAGAGAAGAAGAATTGTTCTCGAAGTAAAAAGAAAACTTCAACATCAAAAATATTGAAATCTCTTGTGGATGCTCCTTGCAGTACGGAAACAATTAGAAGGCATTTAAACAATGACAAAAATAAGCATTAGAAAAGAATTCATCGTCCATGGTTAACTATGAAGTACAAAGAGAAACGTCTGGAATATGCTCGTCAATATCAAACCATGAGTGCTAAAGTATGGCGAAAAGTTGTTTTCTCGGACGAAAAGAAATTCGGATGTCTTTCAGAAGTATTGGCACACAAAAAATTTTCCAGAAGAGAATTACTCAACAAGACACAGTGAAGGAGGATCTCTTATGATCGGGGGCGGTAGGGGGCGCTTCTCATCTTCAGGAAAACTTAAATTACAATTTGTCAGTGGTCGACAAAAAACAGCAGATTATGTGAAGATGCTAAGTAATTTATCTCCCACACGAGAAGGGCGTTTTCGATGTGAAGAACAATGGATTTTTCAGCAAGATAATGCTGCTATCTACAATGCATCCATAACAAAGAAGTACTTGCTTGAACAAAAAAAATAGGACTTCTTGACCACCTATCGTGCTCTCCAGACCTCAATCCTATGGAAAATGTGTGGGGATTGATTGTTGAAAAAGTTTGTGAAGCAAGTGGACAGTACTCAGCATTTCTGAACTCAAAAATGCAATCTTAGAAACTAGTTGATAGTATGTCTTGCCGAACTTTTGAGATTATCAAAACTAACGGCAGATCTTCAAAATATTAATTTAAAAAATTGCATTTATATTTTATAGTTCTGCTCATTAGTCTTATACTTATCTCAAAACAAAACTTTCAAATTAAGTATAATTGCTAATATACATATAAAAAAATAAATTGAAATTTCTTCCTATTTTAAATTCAGTTGATTTATGCCTTATCTTTAATATATCTGACTTGCATAATTTAGAAATTGTAAATAATATCTTTTTCTTCATTTAAGAAGGTGGTCTTAGACCGGCTCATTGGTCTAGTGGGTAGAGTATTCGCCGATAGTCCGGGAGACCGGGGTTCAATCCCAGGTCGGGTCATACCAAAGACTTAATACTCAGCAATATAAGGTACGTATCAAGGGTAAAGTGGAGTAACCCAGGGAAAGGAGTCTCGCCCACCCCTACACCTTGGTGTAGTAGCTATTGAAAAGGGAGCCTTCTGGTCGCCCTCGACTACGGTTGCCAACTTTAGCTTTTATATATATATATGCAGTGATCGTGATCCCTTCACCTATGTGAATAAAATAATTCTAGACGGGTTAATATGCTCTTAAAATCAATCTATCAATAAAACTTCTGAAATCAAATATTTCAGGAAGAAAACAAAGAAGAATGTTCGCTCTTAGCTTGAAGGAGAATTTCTAGATTCATGTCTTTCCTATCGTTTTCTATCATTTGATTACAATAAGCTTCATGTATCAAATATTAAATGCGAGGGGCACCATTTTTATCCGTTAGAATATCTGGACTAATGTCTTCATCTTCATTGTAATACTCCCAACGTTTCAGCCGATATATTCTTCGACCAAAAAGTTGAAAAGGCCGAAGAACACGTCGACCAAAACGCTGTGTGTATACCAATGAAGATAAAAACAAAAGTCCGAATATTCTAAGTAATGAAATAATTTCAAAAGAATTTTTATTATAAAATGATTTTCAATGCATTTTTATAATAAAATTATTTCCAATGTATTTCTATAATAAGAATAATTTCCAATGTATTTTAATAACAAAATCATTTCCAACTTATATCGTTTAATTACTATAAGCTTCATGTATCAAATAATGTATCATCAGATAAAGCTTTAATAAACTTAATTGCTTTCCAACAACTTCCAACTATTGAATTGACGACATCATTTTTATGACTTAGAACATTTGAACTATTGTCATCAACCTCATTGATATATTCACAATGCTTTGGTCGGTGTGTTCTTCGGCCTTCTTCAACGTTTCGACTGAAGGACAAATCGGTCGAAACGTTGTGACTATTACAGTGAGGATGAAAACAATATTCTGAATATTCTAAATGATGAAATAATTTTGATAGAATTTTCATTATAGAATGATTTCCAATGCCTTTTTATAATAAAATGATTTCCAATGTATTTTTATAACAAAATCATTTCCAACTTACATCGTTTAATTACAATAAGCTTCATCTATCAAATAATGTATCATCAGATAATGCTTTAATAAACTTAATTGCTTTCAGTTTTTATGCATTTGAGCTTGTTAGTAAGATACTCAGCACGGGGTGTTCTCGAGGTGTTCTCGTGGTTAAAACGGAATCGTAGTAAGAACTCCAGTCGCGCTATGACGTTCACTTTCGGATAAATACCCTTGGGAAATATATGAACCCACGTATCCTCTTAATTATGGGTTAAATAGTACTACAACTGTTTTTCTAGAAGGGTGGCTTTGACATTAATTAACTTACAAGGGGTGATGTGCAAAATAAGCAACCAACTTTATCGAAATGTGAATATGAAAAATGTTAAGTATGTATCAAAAATTAAATTGAGGAAGCATTGAGAAATATTTAGTATAATACGATAATTTAAAATGTTGACGTCAATAATTCAGGGTGAGGTGTCCTCGTGGTGTAATGGTTAAAGCAATGGACTGCGGAATCGAAGTAAGCGAGTTCGAACACTAGTCGCGCTATTAAGTTTACTTTCAGACAAATCATTATTATCATGTCGTGCCGCCAGCAGCGATATCCCTGACCCTCTCTCGCCACTTCTCGCTGGTAGGTCTTCAGGGCTACATCCCGTATCCTCACATAGCTGCTTTATGTATGTTCGAGCTGGTCGTCTTGCTTTTGCTTGGCCATATACGGGGGTCCATAGGATTACATCAGTGATGAGTTCGTCCTTGCTTCTCCAGCAGTGTCCTCTGTGTCTGGTTCGTCTCACTTGTATAGTTTTCGTGATGGGAGGCAGGTGGCCATATAGTTGGTGCCTTGTGGGGTGTTGCCACCAGGACTTGTCAATATTGCTCGTAAGATTCTTGTGTAATTGCCGTCTAGCTTCTTCTTCAGCCGTTTAGTTAGCGTCCAAGTAGTGCATCCATATAGCAGTATCGATACGACCGCTGCCTGGAAGAAACTGCGTTTCATTTTATCGGTCATTTTATTGGACAAATACTCTTGTTAAAAAGGTTTGAATCCGTTATCATCCTTATTATGGGTACCACTACTGTTCTTCTTGAAGGATGGCTATGGCATTAAATAACCTACAAAGGTTGATATGTCATTAAAACATAGAAACCATACAAACTCCGACTTCATAAATCTGTGGAGGTAAATAAGAATTTCCCGTTGGTGGTAAATGTTACACTGAGGGTATTGTTGTTTAACAAGAGACTGGGTCAAATATCGTATATTTAGGGCCCACCGAAAGACCTGAAAATAGAAATTTTATTTTGATAAAACCTCTTAGTGAGAAAGTCAAGCTCAAACCGCTTGGTTCACCATGAGCATTCGTGTATGCTCTATAGTAGATATCAAACGGTCCCTGTAGAGATACAACAATAATTATAATAACCGTTCTACCATTTGCAGGATGCGACACAAGGTAAAATTTTGAAACTGTGAGCAAGTGGTCTGAATTCAGAGTAGTTCTACTGCGAGAACAAAGTTAAAGAGCCCACTCTGTCCTTCTATCTACCAATAACACGAAGGAGAATAATCTAATTCACATTTTTAGAAAAGTATGGTGAAATGCAAACAGCTCTGTCCAGGGTTTGAACTCAGATCACCGAGTCCATTTTCAACGACAATAACCGTTACGTCACGTAAGCCCTATCTCAGATATCGATCGCTGTTTGCAGAGATTCTACAATTATCATGTGTATTTATACAACATTTTATTGCAGCTCTAATAAAATGTCACGGTCTATGGCTTGGAAAATGTAACATCTAAATGAAAAAAATTCTTCTTTTCTTTTTCTTTCTCTTTTTTGTCCTTTTTCTTTCTTTTTCTTCCCTGCTCGTTCTTTTTTTTTTTTGTAAATTGAATTCAATTGTGAAAGAGTTTGTATCCAATGTATCTGAAAATTTTTCCCGAGTGGAGATTACAATGACGAAACGACAGTGCTTCTTGAAAGATTTGCAAACAATTAATTTCGAATGGCTTGGTTCAGAAGACTTAATGGTTCCTGAAATCTTAGGCAGTAAGCAGGGATTCTGTGTTTGTTCAAATACTTATGAGCTGAACTTTCTATTAGGTAATGCTTATAAAGGTTTATATGATTCCTGAGTACTGACGGTGAATAGAATTACATTTAAAAATCATCAATAAAAAATCAATTTTTCCCTGTTTTAAAATCTCTGAGAAAGTTAGAAGCCAACTTACATTTCATTTTGAAAGAATGACCCCACTAATTATTCGGATTCCCTTTCTTAAAATCCTTAATGGGCTCTGCAGTTATAAATAATAAAACTCAGATTTGTTTAAATACAAGACTCATACAATAAATAAAGTAAATTTTGCCTTTAGGACTGGCAATAAGTCACACAGTTTATGGTTGCTACTTTTTCAAGGTAATCAATCATGATGGGTCTTTTCATCTTCCAGAAAACTGTCACCCTTACTTTCTTTATCAACTGCTGCGCCCGGAACTTTTTTCTACCAAAGAGTCGGTGTGCTTCCACTCCATCGTTTTTGTCTTTTCGACTCAGACTTATTGAGACGCACATAATTTGAAAAGAAAAAAAAAACCCTAAAAGAATCTTCTTCGTACACATCACACGTTCTTCTGTAAATTGCACATGGTTTGCAATTTTCAGCCAGCAAAAATCTTTTGAAAGACCACTGTTCAACCCTGGAACCCTCTGTTTGATTTGCTGACATTTTGAATAGTGTCTAAAAATACTTTTGTGCGATGAAAATAATTTTTTTTATTAATGTTTTACTTTTGTCTCTAAAAATCCCCTCATCAATTGAATGCCCCTAGCGTGTGTATATATACTTTTGACTTGACTGATATATATATATATATATATATATATATATATATATATATATATATATATTGGTTTGTTTCCAGGAAGCCTTTCCCCAGGCAATACCTGTGAGCAGAGGAGAGTTTATTGCCTGGCACCCGAGGCGCACCTCAGTCTCGAATCTCAAGAGGATAAAGCAGTCTTTGAGACGGCCTCTCATGAGTGCCGATTTTTCCATCGTCCTCTCTTTAAAAATATCTTATTTCCAATCTGACCAGTTAGAAGTTTGGGTAAAAAACCTTATATCTATCTATCACTCCTATATCTATCTATCTATCTATCTATCTAGATAGATAGATAGATATAACACCAGGTTTTCATAAGATGATTCTATTTGAAGATAGAAATTTTCAATTTTTAGACTTTCATCAGGGCTTGTGAGTGATGAAATAAATTAAAAAAGATTAGCAAGTTTTAATACATTCTCTTTCCGTTGGGAGCATTCTGTTTTAAATTTGTGTGATATGATTAACGTTCGAACGCTACCAACGGAATTAGAATATTTTAAAACTTTCTCCCCTTTTTCGTTTCATTTAATGACTACGAACAAAGTCATCTTCTAAAGATCTTGATCATTTCCATACAATTTCATAATTTCAGATTTACATCCAGTTTTCCCATATATTTCGGGTCTTCCAACATCATACTTGCTCTCCCAAGTGACCCTACCGAAACCATTGTTCCAGCCGGCGATCCAGCAGTAAAAATATGCCCAGCATGCAAAATCACACAGTTCACACCTCAAAAGAAAAAAAAATTACATGCTACTGCTAATGAGTTTTTAAAATGGTATTGGCCAATGAGAAACGACTTACGTCACTTCCCTTCCAGTCGCTGCGAATTGTATTTAATATATGAATGAATGTCTATCTCAAGTTTTCCGTATTTTGCTATATATTATCTGATGCATTTTGCTATATATTATCAGATAGATATTATCAGATAGATATATTTTATCAGATAGATAGATATGAAAAGAATGAGATAGTTCATAAATACTGGTTTAGATTCACTTAGTCTGGCACAAGGCTGTGAGAATAGAACGAAAATAATAATGTAGCTTGCTAACTGCATCCGTTGACGATTTTCTAATCATTTATTAATATGTTCTTTTCGTTGAAGCCATTAGATTATGCATGCTTGAAACAGTACGTCGAGAAAAAATACCCTTCTGTCAGCTTTTACCAATACCCAAGAGAATGGTTACTCTTTTGTTAGGCTTATCCAATTATTACTCTGTTCTAAAGTCACGCAAAAACGTTCTCTCAACAGATTAGTGTTTGGGGGCTGTGAAAAAATTTTATCGATTGATTTATTTTCTCTTTTTTGATTTTCTATGACCCCCCTACTCTTTTTTCTTCCTTTCTTGTCATTTTTCACCTGGGAATTTTTCATGAACTGCATTAAACAGAAACGAAACAAAAGATATGGAGGTTTTTCACAGAACAAACATGGCCATTTCCTTTTTTTTTATATAGTGGACTGTTAAAAAAACGAACGAAAAAGAATTAGGGAAAAAGATTTCGAGAGTTCTTTCTCTTCTTCTAATTGGAAGAAGAAGCGATTCGGAACACCATTATATTTACCTATGGCAGCAATAACAACAAAAGAAAAGTAACAGTTAATGTTTGATTGGTCTGGTTTCTTTGTTTTAATGGCATATCAACCTTTGTAGGTTATTTACTGTCAAGCCATCTTTCTAGAAGGGCAGTAGTAGTACTATTTAACGCATAGCTTGGAGGATAAGGGGGTTCATACCTTTCCCAAGTGTATTTGTCTTAAAATGAACGTAATAGCACGACTGGAGTTCGAACTCGCTTACTACGATTGAGCAGACTCACGCTTTAACCATTGCACCTCGAGGACACCAACTTAATATTTGAAGTGGATTGTATCAAGCGACTGAGAACCAGCTAGAGTAATGGGAACTGTTGAGATGTGCTGTCACTTGGATGTCAGCGAAGGGCAAAGTTGGTACCAGTTCGATAACTCATAAATAATACAACTACTACTAATAGTAATACAAGAAGAAGAAGAAGAAGAAGAAGAAGAAGAAGAATTTACAACTTGTGGATTTTGCAGTTCCCTCGTACCAGACACTGGAAATGAAAAAAAGCTAACACATAGACAAATACTTGGATGTTGCCCGAAAGTTAAATAAAAGGAGAAATCATGGAACGTGAAGATAACAGTGGCAATAGTTGTTGTTGGCGCACTTGGAACAGTCCCCCATAGACCTGGAAAAGAGAGTGTTGAAGACTTGTTTTCACACGACTTTTTGTGAAAAATCATTTTTCAGACCGGTGGCAAAAAAAAATCTTGCAAGAATCAACTGAGAATTATGCAACAAAACAAATCTGACCATTCGACCAAATGGAATATGCACAAACCAGAATCTGTCCTAGATAAGGAGACCCTTACAGTTGTCTCGGATTTTGAAATATTAACAAATCACCAAATCTTAGTCTGTAGACGAGACTTAGTGTTAGTCAACAAGAAAAGAAAAAAAAAGAATTTTTGTGGATTTTACTTTCTGCAGAATCAAATGCAAAGGGACGGAAAAAAGAGGAGAAATACTTGAACCTTGTCAGAGGACAAAAACAAAATGTAGAAAAAACGAGTGAAACAGGAAATAAGGGGAAGAATTGAGACTATACTAACTACAGCATTCTTTTAAAATCAGCAAGAATAATAAGAAAAATCCTGGAGACCTTCAGAGACTTGCTCTCACTCTCTACAGTGAAAGATCCCTCGATAACGTTGGTGTAAAACATTTATAATAATAAGAAAAATAATGGAGGTGGTGTAATGGTTATCGTCATAGGAAATGGACACAGCGACACGAGTTCAATTCCTGGACCTGACTGATTGCATTTCACATAGCACTAATATGCTTAGGAAAGGTATGAATCCAATTATTCTCCCTCCAGCTATGGGTAAATAGTAGGGCAGACTAGGTTCTTCAGCCTTGTTGAGGCAACTAGTCTAGGAGAAGGAAAACTCTGAATTCAAACCTGTTAAAATCCGCTTAAAAAATTGACCTTGTGTCATATCCTGCCCGAGCGGAGGGGTTGGTAAATATGATAATCAGAAAAATGATAATTCGTGACCATTCCTGAAGTAGACCAGAGAAGAATTTAAACAAATGTACCAGAGAACAAGAAAACGTATGCCCATGCACAAGTATTACATTCCAAAAATGACGTTGACAGGTTATATGTGTTAAGAAAAGAAGGTGGAGGAGGACTTACCAGAATCTAAGACAGCGTTGATGCATCGATACAATGACTTGAAGACTACATAGAAAAGCACAGAGGAAGACTCATTACAGTCACCAAAAACAATCCTGACAACACCAGAACCAGAAGAACGGAAATAACCAGAAAACAAAAATTGGAAGAAAAACAACTCAATGAGCGTTTTAAGTGACTAGCAAGCAACATCTCACACAATAATACGTGGATATGTTAAAAAAGGAAAACCCTAAAAGAGAAAATAACGCCATGAGGACCAATCATATCAAACCAAGAATAGATAAGACGCAACAAAACAGCAGATGTAGGTTATGTGGTCATAGAGACGAAAGGATCAATAACATTAATAAGCGAATGCAGTAAATTAGCACAGAAAGAGTATAAGACAACTGGGAAGGCAAGGTGATCCATTGGGAACTGTGCAAGAAATTAAAATTTGACAAAACGAACAAACAGTATATGCACAAAGTGGCATCTGTCTTGGAAAATGAGACGTACAAACTCCTCTGGGATTTTGAGATACCAACTGATCACCTAATCTCGGCCAGACCACCAGGCCTTATAATATTAAAAGAAAGAATGTACAGAATTGTGGAGTTTGCTATCCCCGCTGACCGCCGAGTTAAATTAAAAGAAAGTGAAAAGAAGGATAAGTACCAGGATCTTGTTTGGGAATTGAAGAAGCTGTGGAACATGAATGTGACGTTTATACCAATTGTAATTGGTGCTCTTGGTACAGTCACCAAAAGATTAATTCAAGGACTGGAGGACTTGGAAATTAGATGACGGGTGGAGACCATCCAAACTACTATATTATTGAGAACGGCCAGAATACTGAGAACAGTCCTGGAGACTTGAGGAAACTTGTTGTCAATGAAATTCCTGTGAAAGACCATCAGTTAACGCTGATGAGAAAAACTCTCGAGGAGCAGCAATAATAATAATAATATTGGTGTGCTTGGTACAGTCACGAAAGGATTGATAAAGGGACTGGAGGACTGAGTGGGGACTGAGAATTAATTTAAAAAAAAATTGTGCGATAGAGAACAACTATGGAAGGCAGTAATTACTGGGGATACGGTTACAAGACTCAGCATTCCTATCCGAGGTCGCGGTTAATCACCTGAAGAAGGCCAGAGGCGAAATTTGACAGAAACGTAGTGAAAAGAAACAAAAAAAACCCTACCAAGATGAGGACAAAAAGTCCGCAATGAATAAAAAAATCAATTCTCTGATTAAGAAGCCTCATCTCAAAAGGATTCCCAATAAAAACGATGAGTGGAGACTATTCAAACTACCGCAGTAGTTGAATGGAAGACCATCAACTAATGCCGGCGTGAAAGACTCTCAAAGGAGTAAAATAATATCCCAAAAGGCTTGGTAAAGATACTGGAAGTGTTGGAAATCGGAGGACAGCATTACTAAGATTGGCAAGAATACTTAGTAGATTTCTGGAGAACTACGGAGACTTGCTGTCTCTCAGATTCCAGTGAAAGACCTTCAGCTAGCACTGGCATTGAAACTTGGTAGAGGTTATATAGTAATATTAAAAAAGGATTAAAATCCCTAATACACACTATTAGAATTTTCAGTTATGATATAGCAATGTTGATTTGATATTGAGAATTGTGCCAGGTCTTTAATGAAAATCAAAAATGCCTAATCAAGAAAGCATAAGGCCACTTGGAGAAAAAGAATTCTAGACAAGTGGATACCAGCAAGAAAAAGGAGATGAAAGGAAAAGCAAGAAGAGAGAGAAGAAGAAGAAGGAGAAGGAGAAGAAGAAGAAGAAGAAAACTTCTCGAAAACAATCCCTTCGGTAGAAATCTTATCAAAGTAAAAAATACATAGGCAGTCCCTTTGCAAGATACACTTATCAACTAAAGTTAGCGACCTTAGTCGAAGGTGACCCGAAGGTTCCCTTTTCGATAGCTACTACACCAAGGTGTAGGAGTGGGCGCTTCTCCTTTCCCTGGTTTGCTCCACTTTACCTTTGATGCGTACCTTATAATGCTGAGTGTTAAGCAAGATAACATCAAGTACCATTTTTTTTAGTCTTTGGTATGACACGACCTGGGATTGAACCCAGGTCTCCCGGACCATTGGTGAACACTCTAACCATTATACCAATGTCCAGTTACCGTAGTATACTCAGTTGAATTAAATTGAAAAAAAAAATGACCCAAAAAATAAAATTTTGATTTATGAAAATATTCTTAAAGGTGTAGGGGAGTGCGCTACTCCTTTCCCTGGATTGTCCCATTTTACCCTTGATGCGTACCTTATAATGCTAAGTGTTAAGCAATGAGGCATCAAGTACCATTTACGAGACATTGGTATAACATGACTTGGGATTGAACCCAGGTTCCCCGGGACATTAGCGAACACTCTAACCATCATGCCAATGTCCGGTGATAAACTATACCATTCTAAAAATGGATATATGGATCATAGAGCAAGAAAACTGATGACCATGCAGAAGGTCTTAACACCTAAAGAAATCTAGTTTTGTCGGCTGGGGCTGTTATGTACATCGACTATATCTCGGCTGAGGGGTAAGATCCCACCAACGAGTGTCCTGCTTATGACGCAAAACAATCTGGTCGTGAGGTTCCAGTAGTGCTGGAGCTTTGTAGAATGTAGAGTATCCCTTCATGGCAATCGTTCCCAGGTCCACTTTGGCCCGGTTGATAGTGTGTGATTGGGTCCTATCTCTTTGACATTTGAACTGTCGAGTTGCTAAAATGAATTATAGCAAACTGAATTGTTAGAAATAGAACTGTTTGATCTTCTAACTTTGTGTAAACAAACGACTGATGTTTAATTGAATTGTTAGTTATCCATAGTAATACTTGGAACCATTTAACTTTGTTGACATGCTAAAATCTATTGTGCTAAATTGAAATGTTAGAAACAGAACTGTTTGATCATTTAACTATGTGTAAACAAACGACTGATGTTTAATTGAATTATTAATGATATGTAGCAATACTTGGAACAATTTAATTTTGTTGACTTATGCTGAATTGAATCATTAGAAATAGAGCTGTTTGAGTACCATAGCCAGATACGACCATGTGTGAAATGGACATATAATGTTCATACTGGTACGTAAAACGTTCATAATGTTCGTATATATATATATATATATATATATATATATATATATATATATATAGAACATAGGATCTCGAAATTCGAAAAACACTTACGACTTCTCAGTTCAGGTACGAAACTTTTTATTACCTTTGAGTTTAAAGGTTTTTCAACATTAGGAGAGAGAGAGGCACAATCTTTCTATGCTGGCTTTTTCATCAGCCCCACCCCCACAACACGTGTGGCACCTGCCCAACGCCTCCGCGAGCAAGCGAAAGCCAACCGTCTTCCCTGGCTTCTGTTGGACTGTGCCGTACTCACATTGCTAGTCCAAGTCCCAGCAGAGTCATCTATCTCACATTGCACCAAGTGGGCCTGTGACCAACACAGTCCAGCAGGGGACGAGTCCCGGCTTGTGCCAGATTTCCTCCTTCCCTAAAACCCCTACAATAAAAAAGACCTTACGTCAAATCCTGTCAAGTTGGAGGCTGTGATAAATATCCATGCCTAAGGACCAGAGCATTAACTGGCGTTCGAAGATTGACATGCAATTATTATTCGAAATTTGTGTAGAATTTACGTTCCGTTTAAAGAAAGATTTCGAATCATTCCTTGTTTTCGACGAAGTTCAAATCCAATAAGTATGACTTTTTCAAATGTATATGCCTCAGAAAACTCGAAACCACGATTAGAAGTCTCAAAGCACAGACTTAAGCGCAGACTTATACAATCCAGGAAAAAAAAGTTGGGATGGACGAAGAACGCTGGACATGCTGGTAGGTATAATTTTTCTTGTATGTAGTTGGTTAGAAAAGTCCTCCTGTTTTTGAGTAGGTCTTTAAATCTGTGAACCATCTTGATGTAATCCATATGAAATAACGGAGTGGAAGAATGGATTTGGATCGTGTTAGTCACTGGGACAGAATGGAAGAAAATAATGGATTGTAATCCGAAAATTTGTAAAAAAAAAATGATCACAAGGTAATCCAAGTAGATGTGTTATCTAATAACCGAGGGATTTCGATTCATACCTTTGAGTTTAGATAGACTGAGAACCTTTCGGCTCAGCACATGGGTTAGTTGGGTGCAACCTTGATGCAGGTGTTAACGCGTGAGCGCGCACAGAGCGGACATGTCACTCAGATGTCACAATAGTCAAAGACGTAACGGGGTGACAGGGTGCGGGTGACGTCACGCACCGGAAGCGCGCGGAGGTTTTGAGAGAATCTGAAGAAGTTTGAGAGTTGGGTACTAGACGCCAAACGAGAAGGATCGACTTTTGGAGCTCACAGGCGCGAGGCGAACTTGCGCCCTATGGGGGCCGCTCGAGATGGGGGCCAAATGAATCAGACAGCATAGAAGATTGTGTCTCTCCTCCTTACGTCGAAACCTTTAACTCAAATTTAATAAAAAGGTTTCGTACTTGAACAAGAAGTCTTTACGTATTTTCGAATTCCGAGATTCCTATGTTCTATCGTTAATGAACATTCGATGTCCATTTCACCCATTTCGCACATGGCCATATTCGTGTATATGGCTATGTAACAGATGGAGAGATTTATTGAGAAACAAAGTCGACACTATAGCGTTTCGGTTCTAATATTCTAGTATTCTACACAATATTTCTGACGAGTCAAATGACGTAATTTAAAACAACAAACACTGATTCATTAATCAAACGGCCAACTTTTTCTTGTCAAAAACGGCCAACTTTTTCTTGTCACAAACGGCCAACTTTTTTCAAGTTATACAAATTTTCTCTGGGTTTTTATATTTTTCCCGTTTTACACATCCATCGTTGATTTAACATCACTAATATCATCCCTCACAGTCTTGATGATGGTTCATTAGAACCGAAACGCTATAGTGTCGACTTTGCTCCTCAATAAATCTCTCCTTCGACTTGGATTACCTTTGTTATCAATTTTTCTTTATACATATATATATATATATATATAGGGTCAGACAAAATGATCTGACACATTTGTAGGTTTAATAAAAGACAAATAAAGTAAAGAAACAAAAGAATGTTTTTATTTTCGAAAAGTACACATAATGCCATTCTGTTTCATTAGGTTTTGAAAATTAAATCAGTCAAATGGGATCCGTTATTGTCTACACATTGTCGAAGGCGTTCACGAAAGTTGTCTACCTCTCGACGGGTCATTTCATGCGGAATGGCAGTAATTTCTTGATGAAATGCATCTTTAAGTTGTTCAATAGATTGAGGGCGATTACTGTATACCTTTGACTTGAGGTATCCCCAGAGAAAAAAATCGCACTGATTTAAATCAAGTGCGTCAGATCATTTTGCCTGACCCTGTATATATAAGGTGCAATGGGAAATTTTCTCAATATATATATATATATATATATATATATATATACACACACACACACACACATATATATATATATATATATACATATATATATATATATATATATCGAGAGAGAGAGAGTGAGAGTACGATGGGAAATGGTTACCATTTTGCAGAAAATTCTTAAAAACGCCATGATGCAATTCACTTCTTCAGAAATTTGGTAAGTTCATCGGGATGAAACACAAACACTGATTCCGCATCATCGTGGTTCTCGTGATGGTAGCATCTTGCCTCCATTCATCTTCCCAAACAGTTTCATACTTCAACACCCTGGGGGAGGTAGAGCTGCCTTGAACCAAGAGCATGGTAAAATGCTATTAACCCGACTCCAAACCATTCCACAGAGGCATGAGAACCCAGTGTTGGCTGTAAGGAAATTTCTCTGACCATATCAGCCATAAAATCTGGCCCCCAAATTCACCAGATGGCCACCCCCCCCTTGTTAATTATGTGTGGTGAGCGATTGAGTGAGGCACCATTAAAACTCTATGCAACACCAAAGATGTACTG
>OY757947.1:32792310-32814810 GCA_963585895.1 Sepioteuthis lessoniana | reverse complement strand
TCATGTAAATTTGCTCAATAATGTATCTACTCATTCTCTTTGTCTGTATGTCTGTCTGTCAGTCGCTTTCTCAATCCCTGTCTTTGCGTCTTTCTGTCTGTCTGTTAATTCATTTCCAACAATCTCTCTCAATCTGTTCAAATCTATCTATATATCTATCTATCTACTTTCATTTTAATCCATCTGCCTGTAAATCTATCTACATATCTCGGTCAGTCTATCTATCTATCTATCTATCTTAGGTATATATCTCAGTCTTTTCATATCCATCTATCTATCTATCTATCTACTTTCATTTTAATCCATCTGCCTATCAATCTATCTACATATCTCGGTCAATCTATCTATCTATCTATCTATCTATCTATCTATCTATCTGTTCAGAGTTCAATAGACAGAGGCTCTTGAATACACCAACAGCATCTCTGCTGAGGGGGTAAAACCTTCCCCAATGAGTGTCCTGGGTGTAACACTAAACAATTTGATATCGAGTCTCCAGTAATGCCGGAGCTTTGGGGAATTCGGACTACTTCTTCATTGTCATCGCTCCAAGGTCCACTCAGACCAGAAGTGGTAGCACCTTATTGGGACCTATCTATGGGTCAAATGTGACATCCAAACTGAATACAAACAAATGACTTAGGTTAAATCGAATTGTTAGAAATATAACAGTTTGACTATTTGACTGTGTTTAAACAAACGACTGATGTTTTATTGAATTTTCAGTGATACATAGCAATGTTTGAAACCATATAACTTAGAGCAAACGAATGGATAATCTTGAAAAGAATTATTAGTGTTTAATATCAATACTTGAAACTATGTTGAAGTGTGCCTAAACTGAATTACTAGCGTTACATTGCGATGATTAAAACCATTTTACTGCGTACAAATCAAACTATTTATGTGAGCCAATTTTTGAAACCATTCAAGTTATTGCTGAAAAATGATTAATATTAAACAGAATTATTTCTGTTATATAGCAATAGATGAAACTATTTAAGTGAGTGCAAACCACTGATAAATTGCTGACTCTTCAGCGGACTGTCTGGCATCCATGCCCGACGGTCTTGTCTCCATGGCAGACAAGAGGCCGAAAGGCCCCCGGCTTCGGCTGAGCCACCTTTGGGTAGACGAGCTACATCATTGGCACCATTGGTCACCCTTGTATAGCACTGGACCTTGCTGACCAGTTTTAGCAATAATCAGGCGTACGTGCCTGGACCCAGATTTGGGTCCAAGTCCAGCTAGGCTCATCAGGCCCACATTGCACTAAGTGGACCGATGACCAGCATTGTCCAGCAGGGTTTGAACCTCAGCTCATGACCGACCGTCCCCTCCCTTAAATCCCCACTAAAATCGACCTTTTGGTCATTGACCTTGTATCAAGTTCTGACTGGTGGGAGGCAGAGATAAATATAGCGAACCACTGATAAATATTCAGTAGAATTATTCGTGTAAGAATATTTGGAACCACTTAACTGTGTGCAAACAATAGTAATACTTGTGTGCTAATAAATTAACCCCGACTCTATTAAAATTAAGATTACCAATAAACTATTGACTTACAAATCATACGTATAACAATTTAACTGTGTCGAAACAAATGAGGTGTGAATCGTTTAAATTGTTATTTACAAAATATGCGTTAAAGATTCTTATATAACATGCATTGATTTAGCATTAAATAACCTACAATTGTTGATGTCATGAAATGAAACCAAACCAAGTGAAATATAGTTGATATATATTTATGAAGAAGATTTAGCATTAAATTACCTACAATCGTTGATATACCATGAAACCAAACCAAACCAAACCAAACTATATATATTTAAAATATATATATAAAGAGGATTCGACATTAAATAACCTACAATGGTTGATATGCCATAAAACCCAACCAAACCAAACCAAACTATATATATTTAAAATATATATATAAAGAGGATTCGACATTAAATAACCTACAATGGTTGATATGCCATAAAACCCAACCAAACCAAACCATATATATTTGAAATATATGTATAAAGAGGATTTGGCATTAAATAACCTTCAATGGTTGATATGCCATAAAACCCAACCAAACGAAATCATATATATTTAATATATATGTATAAAGAGGATTTTGCATTAAATAACCTTCAATGGTTGATATGCCATAAAACCCAACCAAACGAAATCATATATATTTAATATATATGTATAAAGAGGATTTGTCATTAGATAACCTACAGTGGTTGATATGCCATAAAACCCAACCAAACGAAATCATATATATTTAATATATATGTATGAAGAGGATTTGTCATTAGATAACCTACAGTGGTTGATATGCCAGAACCCAACCCAATCCAAGCAAACAAAATCTATCTATCTATCTATCTATCTATCTATCTATCTATCTATCTATCTATCTATCTATCTATCTCCATCTTTCTCTCTCTCCCTGTCTCTCTCTAATTATCTGTCTATGTATATATATGTGCGCGTGTGTGTGTATGTGTAATTTCTTTTTATTAGATGAAAGTTTTGTTATTTTTCTTTCTTTCTAATCTATGAGTAAAAAAGATTTGATTGAATATTATTCGTATGAAATTGCACATAATGTGTATACATTTTTTGTATTAGACAGGAATACTTAAATCAAATTCTGTGTTAACATATTTTTGTCATCATTATTTTAGAATATATAATATTATTACGATATAGTATAAAAAAAGACAAATGAACGTTGAAAATAAAAAGTGATAACTGCAATTAAACATTTCTCAATAAATCAAATTTCTGCATTTGATAAAAATTTAATATGCTTTTAAATAGATAAAGCAAACGAAAACCTTTCAGTGTCTGTCAATATCTATCTATCTATCTATCTATCAATCTATCTCAAAGGTTTTTATCAATCTTCAATTGCCCAGTCGGCTGGGGCTGTAGAATACACCGACTGCTTCTCTGCAGAGGGGTAAGACCCCACCCCCAAGATTGTCCTGAATATGACACTAAACCATCTGATGGTGAGGTTCCAGTAGTGCTGGCGCTTTGGGGAATGCGGATTACCCCTTCATTTTCATCGCTCCCAGGTCCACTCTGGCCCAAAGTGGTAGCACCTGATAAGGGTCCTAGCTATGGGTTAAATAGAACTAAATGGTGGCTGGCGTTTACTGTTTTTATACATTTAAACTGCGTATTTATGCTGAGCTGGATTGTTTAAAATAGAACTGTTTTGACATTAAAACTGCGTACAAATGCTATACTGAATTGCTCGAAATAGAACTGTTTTGACATCTAAACTGAGTACTTATGCTAAACTGAATTTTCTAAAATGAAACTGTTGACATTTAACTCTGTGTATTGCCCAGTCGGCTGGGGATGTAGAATACATCGACTGCTTCTCTGCAGAGGGGTAAGACCCCCCCCACCTCAACAAGTGTCCTGGATATGACACTAAACAATCTGATGGTGAGGTTCCAGCAGTGCTGGAGCTTTGGGGGAATGCGGATTACCCCTCATTGTCATCGCTCCCAGGTCCACTCTAACCCGGAGTGGTAGCACCTGATAAGGGTCCTATCTATGGGTTAAATAGAACTAAACCATGCTTCTTTCACTTTACTGATTTTTGCATTTAAACTGCGTATTTATGCTAAACTGAATTGTTTAAAATAGAATTGTTTTGACATTGAGACTGCGTACTAATGCTACGCTGAATTGCACGAAATAGAACTGTTTTGACGTCTAAATTGTGTACTTATGCTGAACTGAATTATCTGAAATAAAACTGTTTGACATTTAACTCTGTGTATTGCCCAGTCGGCTGGGGCTATAGAATACACTGACTGCACCTCTGCAGAGAGGTAAGCCCCCCCTCCCAACGAGTGTCCTGGATATGACACTAAACAATCTGATGATGAGGTTCCAGTAATGCTGGGGCCTTGAGGAATACGGAGTACCCCTTCATTACCATTTCTCCCAGGTCCACCCTGGCCCGGCGTGGTAGCACCTGGTAGGGCCCTATCTATGGGTTAAATAGAACTAACAGCATACTTATGCTAAACTGAATAGCTCGAAATAGATATGTTGTTTTACAATTAAACTGTACTTACATTTAAACTGCGTGCTTATGCTAAACCGAATTGTTTTAGATTGAACTATTTTTGACACTGAAACTGCACTTATACTAAACTGAATTGTTACATATAACTGCTTGAATAGTTTGAAATAGAAATGTTTTTGACAATTAAACTGTGTACTCACGCTAAACTGAATTGTTTGAAATAGAACTTATTATTTACATAAAAATGGATTTGGCGTTAAATAACCTACAAAAGTTGATATGCCATAAAACCCAACAAACCAAACCAAACCATCAATCTTCAACTTACTTTAAAATATCTATCTATCTATCTATCTATCTATCTATCTATCTATCTATCTATCTATCTATCTATCTCAATCTTCAACCCTTTTTTATTATCTATCTATACAGCTCGCGGGAACATTTAGTAGCCGCTGTCGTAGAGGACTTGGCCACGCAGAGAGAGAGAGAGAGAGAGAGAGAGAGAGAGAGAAAGAGAGAGAGAGAGAGAGAGAGAGAAAGAGAGAAGAGTGAGAGAGAGAGAGAGAGAGAGAGAGAGAGAAGAGAGAAAGATGTCTGTGTGGGCAGAAGATGCTTATTTTGTGTTTCTTGCCATTTAAATTGATGATTATTCGTCGTGCTCGTCTTTGCTTCAGTGTATCTTTTTTTTTATTTAAGAAGCCCAGGATTCTGACGTCATCATTGGTCCCTAGTCCCCTCGTCAGGGGATCCTAGAAACTGTCAACAAGCCTAATGTCGAAACGAGAAGCATGGCTTTGTATGATTAGGGGATATAGAGTCGCAGCTCGAAGAGCTGTGTTAATTAAAGATGGCAGCTCGATTAAAAATCAGCAGATAGCAAAGTAATTGATGGGGGAGGGCTATGAAGATACAACGGGAAAAGGGACTTGTTTCGTGAAATGGGTTAGAGTAAGGAATTGAAGTTTAAGGGTCCTGGAGACCTTATGAAACTTGTTGTCACTCAGACTCCAGCGAAAAACCAGCAGCTAGCCCACTGGCCAGAAGAGTGATAATTAAAAAAAACCGTTTTTTTGACTTTGACGGCCCATTATGAAAATCAAAGAAAGCGAAGAAAGATAAAAGTATTTAGACCGTTCTAGAGAACTAAGAAACCTGTGTAAAATGAGAGTGACGGTGATACCAATCGTATTTGGCGCACTTGAAACGCTCCGAAAGGCTTGGAAAGAGGATTAGAAGAGTAGGAAATCAGAGGAAGAATCGAGACCATCCTGACTATAGCATTGTTGAGATCAGCCTTAATACTGAGCCCAGTCCTGGTGACCTGAGGACACTTGCTGTCACTCAGACTCCAGTGAAAAACAATCAGCTAACGATGGTACAGTCATCAAATGATTGATACAAGACCTGTAGGACATTGTGAATAAAGGGACAAATGGAGACCATCCAAACTACTAGGTTTTTGAGATCGGCCATAATACTGAGAAAAGTCCTGTATACTTGCTGTCACTCACTCCAGTGAAAGACCATCAACTAATGCTGATGTGAAAAATTCTCATGGGACAACTATAATAATAAAAAGTTGGCGACCTTAGTGGAGGGTGACCCGAAGGCTCCCTTTTCTATAACTACTACACCAAGGTGTAGGGGAGGGCGCTACTCCATTCCCTGGATTGCTCCACTTTAACCTTGATCCTTATAATGCTGAGTGTTAAGCAAGGCGGCATCAGGTACCATTTTTCGAGTCTTTGGTATGACTCGACCTGGGATTGAACTCTGGTCTCCCAGGCCATTGGCGAACACTCTAACCGTTAGGCCAATGAACTATAATAATAAAAGCCATAATAAACTTTATGTATCCAGAAAAAAGGTAGAGGAGAACTCACCAGCATCAAAAATAGCGTGGATGCATCAATACAAGGACTCGAAGACTACATTTAAAAAAAAACAGCAAAGAAAGACTGTTTATAGCGGCCTATAACAACAGGAACCAGGTGCCTGTGGTGTAATAGTTATCGTCGTAGGAAATGGACACGGCAACACGAGTTCAAATCCTGGACGAGACTGATTGCATTTCACATAGCACTAATACCCTTGGGAAAGACATGAATCCGATTATTTTTCCTCCAGCTATGGGTAAATATTAGGGCAGACTGAGTTCTTCATCCTAGGAGAAGGAAAACTCTGAATTCAAACATGTTAAACTCCACTTAAAAATTGACCTTGTGTCATATCCTGCTCGAGCGGAGGGTTGGTAAATATAATAACAACACGAATCACATAAGGACAAAAACAACAACAACAAAAAACCAATATGCAGAAATGGGAAGAAAAACAACTGTACGGATATTTCAAGCGACAAACTGGCAAGATTAAATAGAAAAGGAAACCTCAAAAGAGATACTGAATCTCTTCTAATAGCATCGCAAAGCAACGCCCTAAGGACTAAGAAAGCAAAAATTGATAAGACAAACAAAATAGCATTTGAGGATTATGTGTTGAGAAAGCGAATGTAGAAAACTAGCGTATAAAAAGTACAAGACTGGGTGGGAAAGGTTATTTACTTTGAATTGTGTAAGCAATTCAAAATTGATCATACAACCTTGTATGATCAATTAAAAAAAAGAGAGAACTTATAGAACTGTGCACTTTGCTGTCTTAGCTGACCATAGAGTAAAGTTGAAAGAATGCGAAAAGAGGGATAAGTACCTCGACCTTGCTGTCACTCACTCCAGTGAAAGACTATCAGCTAATGCTGATACCTCCAATCTTACTATCTATACTTTTACGGAGTTCATAGTTTCGAACATGCGCTTGCATGTACAAACTGGAATTTGTTCAAGAGAAAGGGATGCATGGAATTCTCTGATCACCTGATCCCGGCCAAGAGACCCGAATTTGTGTTTAAAAAAATTGCCGATTAACGGACAACTGAGTGAAGATCAAAGAAAGTGATAAAAAAGAGAAACGAGGAGAAATGATTTTGTGCAATATGAGGGTGAAGGTGATACCAATTGTAATTGGCGCACTTCGAACGATCCACGAATGCTCGGAAAAGGGATTTGGAAAAGTTAAGAATCTTTGGACGAATTGAGATCATTCAGGCTACAGATATGTTGAGGTCAGCCTGAATACTGAGAAGAGTCCTGGTGACCTGAGGACACTTGCTGTCTCTCAGACTCTTGTGAAAGATCCTCATGCTAGATGACCAAACCAAACTAGATGACGGCGATAGCAATTTTAATTGATGGGTTTGGTAGTCACCAAAGGATTGGTACGGGGATTGAAGGACTTGGAAATAAAAGGACGAGTGGAGACTATACAAACTACGGCATTCTTGAGATCAGACAGAATACTGAGAAGAGTCCTGTAGACTTGAGGAGACTTGCTGTCTCTCAGACTCTAGTGAAAAACCAATCAGCCAGCGATTGTGTGAAAAACTCTCAAAAAATAAAATGACTCGCAGGACTACAAAAAATTAAAATCAAGAGAATCTACGTAAGTAAAAAAGATAATTTGCAATTCTATTATATATAAATCCTGTTGTTGCCTTTTCAATAAAACATGCAAAAATAAACAATAATAAATAATACCCGTTGCATATAACTTTTATTGTTATCTAATTTTACTGAAATTATAAGATCAATATATCGTAGCATATTTTGTTTTATGGATAACGATAATGCTGATGTCGAAGAATCATGTCACATTTTCTCTTACTCAGGATACTCTGACATCCTATCTTACTTTCTAAACTATCAACTCCCCTTTTTCTCTCCATTTTCGAACTTCTTTTACTCTCCCTTTTCCAACTTCTTTTACTCTCCCTTTTCCAACTTCTTTTACTTTCCTTTTTCAAACTTCTTTTACTCTCCTTTTTCAAACTTCTTTTACTGTCCATTTTCGAACTTAGTTTACACTCCATTTTCGAACTTCTTTTACTCTCCCTTTTCGAACTTATTTTACTCTCCCTTTTCGAACTTCTTTTACTCTCCTTTTTCAAACTTCTTTTACTCTCCATTTTCAAACTTCTATTACTCTCCATTTTCCAATTTCTTTTACTCTCACTTTTCGAACTTCTTTTACTCTCCATTTTCGAACTTCTTTTACTCTCCCTTTTCGAACTTCTTTTACTCTCTAATTTCCAACTTTTTTACTCTCCCTTTTCGAACTTCTTTTACTCTCCCTTTTCGAACTTCTTTTATTCTCCTTTTCCCAACTTCTTTCACTTTCTATCCTCCAACTTCTTCTCATTTTTACACCTCTCACGTCTTCAATTACTCTCTATACTCCCACTTCTTTTACTCCATATCCTTCCATTTCTTTTCTTATTTTATATTCTTCTTTTACTTCTTTTTCCTTTACTTTCCATCATCCCACTTCATCTCTTCTTCACCCACCTCCCATGTCTTTTACTCTCCATCCTCCCTCTTTTTCTCTCATCCTCCCACCTCCCACGTCTTTTACTCTTCATTCTCATACTTCTTCTCTTCTCCCACCTCTCACGTCTCTTACTCTCCATGCTCCCACTTCTTCTCTCACTCTTACACCCTCTCAGATCTTCTCTTACTTTGCTCCTTCCACTTTTATCTCTCTTTCATTTTTATCCCCCTATTTGTACTTCTGCTTTGTGTTTACTTTCTTTCTCCTCCTTTTTTGGCACCTAGTTTCGACCGTCACAGCTCTGAAATCATTTGGACCAGTAAACGCTGTGTGTTTGCTATGGAAACATTTTTTAAATACAGGTAAATCTTTACCGGACATTGGCCCAGCGGTTAGAGTGTTCGCCAATGGCCCGGGAGACCGGGGTTCAATCCCAGGTCGAGTCATACCAAAGACTCAAAAAATGGTACTTGATGCCTCCTTTCTTAGCACTCAGCATTATAAGGTATGGATCAAGGGTAAAGTGGAGCAATCCAGGGAAAGGTGTAGCGCCCTCCCCTACGCCTTGGTGTAGTAAGCTATCGAAAAGGGGGCCTTCGGGTCACCCTCGACTATGGTCGCCAACTTTTTACTTTAAATCTTTAAAAATCTCCTTCAGTCAGGTTATGGTAGAAATACATCTTATTTTTAACTGTCACTGTTGTGATGCATAGGAGTTTAGCCAAGTGGTAATAGTAGCTCAATCTAGATCATGTCTTACCATTTTTTTTCAGTTATGATTTTTCATGACTCAGACCTGTGCATACTATTCAATAGCAGTTGATTTTCTATTCCAGGCAAAACTGTACTTACATTAGAAAGAGCTTTTTGTGCTTATTTCATATTTATTTGGAATGATGCTGTTTCGGATAGAAAATCGATACTGCTATCAGTTTATCGATTGAAGGAAAACAAACTGGAAGAATTAAAGAATACTATCCACCAAAAACATGAGTATTGGTCTTTTGTCAACCTTTGAAAATATAGCCTGTCGAGTTTGTTTCAGTTCACTTGCCGTACAGAGGGGACAGTCCTAGATGGGGATGGGGAGTATATCTAAAGAATAACAGCTTCAATAATCAAAGCAGTTTCTCTTTCTTTTAAGTTGTTTTGCCTTGAGTTAAGAACTTTTTTTCACTGAAATTTAAGAAAAGTTAGAAGACTACCATTGATGGTTTTGTCTCTTTTGCTGTGGCAGCAGCCAAAAAGTTTTCACTTTTGATAAACTAAATTAAAAAAAAGACGACGTGCATTTATTCGTATTAGCAAACAGAGGACAAAAATATTTACGTTTTTAGACCTTCTAGCAAATACGTCTGCTCAAGCCAAACATCTGAAGCAGGCAGCCAGAGGTATTGATCTCCACGCATACTCAGATAATACAGAATTCATATATTCTATCAAGACGCTCTTATTTCAACCTGAAAGTAGTAAACCAGTTCAAATGCCTCAGTAGCAGTATCTCATCTACTAAAAGTGATGTCAACATTTACAGAAGTAAAGCACAGATTGCTATCGACAGGCTTTCGACGATATAAAAATATGATCTTTGATAAGATGAAACAGGGATTCTTACAACCCGTAGCTATGTAAGTACAACTGGAAGGTTGGACTTTATCGAAACGCTTGGAGAAAAATCTAGATGGCAACTGTACAAAAACGCTGCGTGCAGTTTTGTAAAAATATTGGATGCAGCTAACAACAAAATTATGTTGTGTGGCCACTTACCTTCTATCTTAGAAACCATTTAAGTAACATGAACGAAATATATCGAGTTGTTCTCATGACCAACTCTTAAGGGGCATTCACCTATGGACTCTGACACATGAATTCATCAATATCATCCTACCATGAAAAACTTGCATTTACCAGCTCTGTGTGTTAAATTGGTGCCATCTAGAGAACTCTCAAAGAGCCATGACCAATAGAGATGAATGACAAGAAAGAATTAAACAAATTCGTACTGTCAGATTGTCTCAATGAGTTTGATAATTCTGGTGTTAATTATAATGGTGAATACATATTCTCATTACGAACAGCGAATTTGCTTACCGACACCGACTACGCCGATGACATAGCGATACTAGCAAATACACTCAACCAGGCCGAAACACTACTGCATAGTTTGGAACGAGCCGCTGCAGGCATTGGCCTCCATGTCAATGCACACAAAACGGAATATATGTGCTATAATCAAACAGGCGATATCTCCACACTAGACGGAACCTCTCTGAAACTATTAGACGAATTCACCTACCTAGGAAGCAGTGTCTCATCAGCCGAAAAAGACATCGACATGGGGCTAACGAAGGCATGGACAGCTATCGATAGACTATCGATCATATGGAAATCAAACCTAACCGATAAAATGAAACGCGGTTTCTTCCATGCAGCAGTCGTATCGATACTGCTGTATGGATGCACTGCTTTGACGCTAACTAAACGACTGGAGAAGAAGCAAGACGACAATTACACAAAAATGCTGCGAACAGTATTGAACAAATCCTGGCGGCAACACCTTACAAAGCACCAACTATACGGCCACCTGCCTCCCATCACGAAAACTATCCAAGTTAGACGAACCAGACACGCAGGACACTGCTGGAAAAGCAGGGACGAGCTCATAAGTGATGTGCTCCTATGGACCCCTACATATGACCGGGCAAAAGCAGGATGACCAGCTCAAACATACATACAGTAGCTATGTGAGGATACGGGATGTAGCCCTGAGAACCTGCCAGAGGCGATGAACGATAGGGAGAAGTGGAGGGAGAGGATCAGGGATATCCGTGCTAGCGGCACGACATGATGATGAGGATGATGATGATGATGTTCAAATAGTGTTCTGAATTTAAAATCTGGACGAAACTGCTTGTGTTTCATAGAGAGAGCTTTTTTTCTCGGGAAAAATGCATTAACAATTTTCCCTCCGGCAACCAACCAATGAGAAGGAAAATTTTAATTTTAAACATGTATAAATCTCCTTACAAATTGACATTGCGTCACATCCAGCGAGTGCAGAAGGGTTGGATACATACATTCGTTCAAGCATGCATACATACATACGTTCGTTTGTATAGTTTATAGAGTGCAGCCGGTTGGGGCTGTAGACGACGACGACTACTACTTCGCTGTAGAGGGGTAAGACCCTCCCTAACGAGTGCCCGAGATATAAGATGAAGCAATCTGATGGTGAGGCCCCAGTGTTGCTGGAGCTTTGGGGAATACGGAGTGCCCCTTCATTGCCATAACTCTCAGGTACGCTCTGACCCAAAGTAGCAACACCTGATAGGGTCCTAAGTATGGATTAAATAAAACTGTTTGACATATAAACTGTAAACTTAAGCTTATAGTAACGTTACTGTTCTTCAAGGAGAATAGCTTTGACATTAAATAACCTACAAAGATTGATATGCCATTAAACAAAGAAACCAAACCAAACCAAATATCGGCAAATGATTTGCATACTTGGGCCCAGAATACACCGGCTGTTTCTCTGCAGAGGGGTAAAATTGCACCCCACCACGAGTGTACAAGATATGACACTAAACAATCTGATGGTTAGGTTCCAGTAATGCTGGAGCTTTGGGGAATACGGGGTGCCCCTTCATTGCCATCACACTCAGGTCCACTTTGACCCTGAGTAGCAGCACCTGATAAGATCTTAACTATGGATTAAATAAAACTGTTTGGAATATAAACTGTAAAAATTAAGCTAAACTGAATTGATTGAAACAGAACTGTTTGATATTTAAACTGTATGCAAATAAATGACATGCAAAATGTAATTGCTAAAAATAGAATTGTTTGATCATTTAACTGTGTATGAACATAGGACTAATGGTTTATGGAATTGTTAGCGATACATAGCGATAGGTGGAAAGGTATAACTTTGTTGACTAATTCTAAATTAAATTGTTAGAAATAGAGCTGTTTGATTATCTAAATGTATGTAACTATAAAAATATCTAGAAATCATATCTTATATGTATATGTAAAAACACCGTTTGGCCTTAAATAACGTAAATTTGTTGATATTCTATAAAAACCAATCAAGCGAAATCATAGATATTTTAATATATTTATATATATATATATATATATATATATATATATATATATATATATATATATATAAGATTTGGTATTAAATAACAGACAATTGTTCATATGTTATAAAACCAAACCAAATTCAGATATTTGATGTATATGTATAAAGAGTATTTAGCAATAATTACCCTACAATGGTTGAAATGCCATAAAACCCAACCAAACCAAATCGTTTATATTTAATATACATGTATAAATCAAATGACCGGACCATTGGACTAATAGAAGGGTGTTCTCCAGTGGCACTGTCGACCAGGGTTCAATCACAAGTCGAGTCATACCAAAGACTCAAAAATGAAACTTGATACCTCCTTGCTTAACACACAGCATTATAAGGTAAGGGTAAAGTGGAACAATCCAGGAAAAAGAAGAAGAACCCTCCCCTACACCCGGGTGTGGTAGCTATTAAAAAGGGAGCCTTCGGGTCCCCCGGGACTAAGGTCATCAATATATATATGTATAAAGAGGATTTGGCATTAAATAACCTACAATGGTTAATATACCATTAAAACCCAACCAAATCAAATCATATATATTCAATATATATGAATAAAGAGGATTTGGCATTAAATAACCTACAATGGTTGATATGCCATAAAACCCAACCAAATCAAATCCTGTATATTTAATGTATATGTATAAAGAGGATTTGGCATTAAATAACCAACAATGGTTGATATGCCATAAAACCCCACACAAACCATGCGCTTGTGCGGAGGTAAACATCTACACAAGAGAAACGCAAGCTTCCACACTTTTTTTTGGCTTTTATGTAGAATCATATAAATGAAAAAAAATCACCCTCACACAAAAAAACCAAAACAAAAAAAAAAAAAAAGAAAAAATCACCTCATTTCCCAATTTTAGGAACCTTTCCAATTTTTTGCAGATGGCGATGAGCTGTTGAATGGTGTGAATTCACTTCTTCAGCTTATTCATTTAGCGTAAGACCAATATTTCCACACAGCAGAAGGCTTTCTTTCTTTCTTTCTTTCTTTCTTTCTTTCTTTCTTTCTTTCTTTCCCAGTCTTTTTGCATATCAGCTTTCTTTATTTCTTTCTTTTTTCTTTTTTTATTTCTTTTTTCTTTTTTTCTTTCTTTCTTTCTCGATCCGTTCATATCTATCTATCTATCTATCTATCTATCTATCTATCTATCTATCTATCTATCTATCTCAGTCTGTTCAAACACATCTACCAATCTCATTCTATTCGAATCTTTTAATCTATCACAGTCCATTCCTCTCTCTCTCTATCATTCTCGCCCTGTCATTTTCTTTCTCCCTTTCTCTCCCTCTCTTCCCCCACTCTCTCTCTCTTGATAACTATCTTTGTTCAATTACATTTACCAATTTTATTTTACTCGAATCTATCTATCTATCTATCTATCTATCTATCTATGTTTCTTCATATCTGTCTATCTATCTATCTATCTATCTATCTATCTATCACAGCTCATTCACTTTTCGCTCGCACCCTTTGTTTATCGCTTTGTCTCTCTCTCTCTCTCTCTCTCTCTCTCTCTCTCTCTTTCTCTCTCTCTCTCTATATATATATATTTCTCAGTCTGTTCATATACATTTATCTATCTGATTTTACTGGAATCTATCTATCTATTTATTAATTTATCTATCGATCTATCAATCTATGTATATCAATTAATTCGTCAAGATAAATATAAGCAGTCTGAGATAGATAGATAGATAGATAGATAGATATACAGATAGATAGATATTAACTTACAGAGAAAGACTCATGGATAGACTGCCCTTGACAGGTAAGCAGATTCTTTTTAATTTCATTTTCTTTCTTTGTAAATGTCCTTCCATCCTTTCGTCCTTCCTTTCTTCTTTCCTTTCCTCCCTCTCCCATTCAATTCTATACCTCTCTACACATACACTGCACTCCCAACCTCAACTCGAGAGTTCTTCCTCTCTCCTTCAGTTTAAATTTGATAAATATCTTCCGCTTCAGGTTTTAACCAAACTGTCCTTTTGCTAATAATTGGTCCTTAAAACAGGAAGCGGAAATGAAAGAAAAAAAATAAAAATGATTCCGTATTTCGCGGACGTATAAATGGCTGATGTGTCATAGATAATCGAATAAATGATGAAAGTAACAACAACAGCACCAACCAGCAAAAAACATTTATAAACGGGACAACATTGTTCTGATTTGCAATCGACAATTTCAAGTGTCAGCTCCTACTCTGAGAATAATATTTAACTATTAATAATTTCGCTATTTTTTGTTGTTTTTTTTGTGAATTCTTGATACAGTTTTTTAAAAAATCTTCCAATCGCCAATTTACTTTTGCCAGGAGATTGGCATTTTTAAGGAGGTTGTAAAATTCAAGTCCTAGATGCAACACTCCACAAAGCAGCAGCTGTACGGCCACCTACCACCGATTACGAAAACTATTCAAGTTAGACGAACCAGAAATGCAGGACACTGTTGAAGAAGTAAGGACGAGCTCATAAGGGGTGTACTCCTATGGACACCTTCACATGGCCGTGCAAAAGCAGGGCAGCTAGCTCGAACCTACATAGAGCAGCTCTGTGAGGATACGGAGTGTAGCCCTGGGGACTTACCGGAAGCGATGAACGATAAGGTGGGGTGGCGAGAGAGAGAGAGCGAGAGAGAGAGTCAGGGATATCCTTGCTGATGGCACGACAAGATGATGATTAATAATTTCGCTATTTTTAGTTGTTTTTTGTGAATTGTTGATAAAACTTTTTAAAGAATTTCCAATCGCCAATTTAAGTTTCCCAGGAGATTGGCATTTTTAAGGAGGTTGTAGAATTAACTTGTACGGTGATTGATTGGTTCGTTTAGTACCATTGTTGTACTAAATAGATATTTTCGAACACGTTGTGACCTCGATAGTAGTAACAAGTTGACGAACGTGAAAACTCTGTTAAACTACTCAAAGGTTTTTTACTACTAGGTAGCAAGTAGTCGCCGTGAGAAAGAAAGTATAGAAAGTAAGATGGCGGCATCAACTAGAATAAAATAAGCAACATATCATGGTGGAGAAAGGGAGAATAGAGGCAGAATTTGAATTTTAACTGGTTTTACTTGCTTGCCCGCTCGGTCTAACGCCCCCTTTGAAGTTCCCCCTTGAATTCTGGGCTCGTAAACTTTCGTCTCCATACATCTTCAACTGACGTCTTTACCTTATCACTTCGTACCCTCAACTCCCGAAAGGCCATGAGTCATCCCCTCATTTCCACCTGGTGTCGGTCAAAGGTACATCTGCTTCCCCTCACTTCCGCGCATGCGTATAAGAATTTTCAGTTTTCTGTGGTCATTTTTAATTACCATAAACGCCTGTCTGGTTTATTCATTTATTTATTCATTCAATTTTCTTTAACCCATTCAATTACGTTACAGTATCCGTTGCTAGGTCGCCTCTGGTGGTGTAATGGTTAGCAAGCTAGACTAGTAAACCTACACGAGTGAGTTCAAGTTTCATTGGGTCCCCCATTCACTTGTCCTTGTGCTACATCAAAGCAAGGAGCTTCGTAAATTACTACAGTATCCGTTGCTAACGCCGATGATTTTAAAGCTCTAATATGGTCTCAAGTAACCAATATTATCCTTTTTAAACTATCTGAGCTTCGAGAAAGTATTCTAAGCGTAAATTAATTAGCACATGCAATTTCAAATATTCTAATCTAATACAAATAATTTGTACACAACTATTTCAAATACATAATAATGCTATTCATTAATGCAAAATAAGTCGCATCCAGTTAAACTATTTCAAGTATTCTTATCCTATACAAATAATTAATACACCTCTATCAGATTTTAAGTGTCTCTTTGCTTTGAAAACAATTAGTGTTTCAAGTAAATTATCTTAATCCAAATAATTTGCACACAATTATACAGAGGGAGTTCACATTGTGTTGTGGCTAGCTGTGACGTTGTAGAACGCGAGTTCGAACTCCCGTTGAGCAATTACGTTCACTTTCGAAGTAATACACTTGGAAAAGGCATAAAACACCATAAGCTGGCAGCAATGGCTTTAATAGTATCACAACTGCCTTCTATAAGACTGACTTTATTATTAAATAACCTACGAAAATCGATAAGACATTAAACAAAGGAACCAAACAAAACCACCAAGTAATAAGGTTTCAAGTATTCATAAATAATACCAATAATTTGTATACAATTATAAAATTTCGAGTAATTTCTCATTCTATTCTTTGGTAGGTAGGTAGGTAGGTAGAGCTTTAATAAAAATTGTAAAATCAAAAAAAATTCTCATAATTATATGACTAGAAGCTGGTTGGTTGGTTGGGGTTTATGGCATATCAACCTTTGTAGATTATTTAACGCCAAATCCATTTTTATGTTAATAATCAGTTCTATTTCAAACAATTCAGTTTAGCATGAGTACGCAGTTTAATCGACAAAAAGATTTCTATTTCAAACCATTCAGTTTAGTCAAGCAGTTCTAATTCAGCAAATTCAATTTAGTATAAGTACAGATTTTGTTTACACACAGTTAAATGTCAAAACAGTTCTAGGTTAAACAATTCAGTTTAGTGTAAATACAGTTTCAATGTCAAAAAACAGTTCTATTTCAAACAATTCAGTTTAGCATAAGCATGCAGTTTAATGTTAGTACAGTTTAATTCTGAAAAACATTTCTATTTCAAGATATTCAGTTTAGTCAAGTACTTTTAATTCAGCTAATTTAATTTAGTATAAGTACAGATTTTGTTTACACATAGTTTAATGTCAAAAACAGTTCTATATTAAACAAATCAGTTAGTGTAAGTACAGTTTCAATGTCAAAAACAGTTCAATTTCAAACAATTCAGTTTAGCATAAGTACGCATTTTAAATGTAAGTACAGTTTGATTGTGAAAAATATTTCTATTTCAAGCTATTCAGTTTAGTCAAGCAGTTCTAATTCAGCAAATTCAATTTAGTATAAGTACAGATTTTGTTTACACACAGTTAAATGTCAAAACAGTTCTAGGTTAAACAATTCAGTTTTGTGTAAATACAGTTTCAATGTCAAAAAACAGTTCTATTTCAAATAATTCAGATTAGCATAAGCACCCTGTTTAAATATAAGTACGGTTTAATTGTCAAAACCATTTCTATTTCAAGCTATTCAGTTTGGTCAAGTAATTCAGTTTAGCATAAGTATACCGTTAGTTTTATTTAGGGCCCTATTAGGCGCTACCAATCCGGGCCAGAGTGCACCTGGGAGCAATGGCAATGAAGGAGTGCTCCGTATTCCCCAAGGCCCTAGCATTACTGGGACCTCACTATCAGATTCTTTAGTGTCATATCTAGGACACTCATTGGGGGGGATCTTGCAGTCGGTGTATTCTACAGCCCCAGCCGACTGGGCAATTATATGGTTTCAAGTATCTAATACTAATAATTTTTAAATAAATCTATTTGGTCATTGGATTTATTTGTCTGTCAATATAAGTTTGACATATCTATCTATCTATCTATCTATCTATCTTATTTGCCCCTAGTTAGGTAGATATAAATAAAGATAGATCGATAGATAGATAGATCCGATGGTAGAATTATACACATAGTGCTTCATTAACAAGCAGTATATGGAAGGGGTACAAAATGGCAAACGGTTAACTTGAGAAAGATGGGTATGAGAGAAACGTGAATTTACCATTTCCGGGCAAGTTGAGTGACAACATCATCTCTGTTCAAAGAACAAAACAAAACTATATCGATAGTTTTTTGTGATTGTCATGTGACCCATAATGTGCCTATTAATAACATTTGAATGATCTAAAACGGCTAATGTTTTTCATATCCCTTCTCTATTATAACAAGTCTAGAAAAAGAATATGTTTTAATAGCAATTGTGACGAAAAATAAATATTTAAACGATATTATCGCAAATCGGTTATATTGTAACATATTGACCCTCGACCAAGCCGTCAATCAAGAAACAGGTGCATCTGGTTGAGAATGTCGGAATATCACCTTGACCTCTGGACGTGGTTGAATTCGGTACAGATGCGTACGCCCACAGGAAGCAGGTGTGCATCAAACAATTATATAACCAGGTGCCACAGACGGCTTGAGTTTGTTGGAGATCAAGGCAGTGACTTCCAGTCAGTTAGAGTTCGAGTTCCAGTTGCAGTTGGAGAGGGGATGCCCGCGGAGTGAGAACCAGCCTCAGTCAGAGGGATTGGGCTATCAGGACCCCGGTTGAACTGCGACATTGAAGTGAGTGATCAAGTTCGAATTCCAGTGGCCCTATTAAGTTTACTTACAGACTAATACACTTTTGATAGATATATACCCTTCTTATGCCCACAGCTATGGGTTAAATAGTGCCACCCGTGTTCTTAAACATGGTTGATTGATTGTTTGGGTTTTATTGGAAGTAAATAACGGAGTATAATCCGACAATATACAAAGAAAAATTGATAACAAGATAATCCAAGTTGAAAGAGAGATTTATTGGAAAACAAAGTCGGCACTATCACGTTTCGGTTCTAATGAACCATTATCAGGACTAGGAGGGATGATTTGAGTGGTGTTAAATCAACGATGAATGTTTAAAAGTGCAAAATACAAAAACCTCGGTAAAATTTGTATAAAAAGAAAAAGTTGTCCGTTTGATTAATGAATCAGCGTTTTATTGCATATCAGCCTTTGTAAGATATTTAAAGCCAATACTATGCAGACTACAGCAACTGCTTCACTGCAGAGAGGTAAGACCCACCCTACAAGTAACCTGGATATGACATTAAAAAATCTGATGGTGAGGTTCCAGTAATGCTGGAGCTTTAGAGAATGCACAGTTTCCCTACGTTGCCAACGCTTCCAGGTCCGCTCTGAGTGATAGCACCTGCTGATCATGTCCTATCACTCGATTCCGGCCACAAATCAGGTTTCTTTTCCATATTTGGCATTTAGTAATAAAATTTAAAAAGATTATTTACAGGGGAAGATGGTGAAGTGAATATTAATTAAATTAGCCCTCTCAGCACATGAATGGAATTGAATAATTTCATTAATTGCTTTAAGTATACGTGGTCTGTCCAGAAATGTTCAAACATTTAATTTTAGCAAAAAAAGCAGCTTACCTAGGACAATGACTATTTACTCCTTTTCCTTAGAGCCATTAAGACTTTTCCCTTTTTCAAAACAATCTTCAAAGCTTTTAGGATCGCTATCACCTTCCTCATTAGATTGTTTTTAATGTCCACAGCAATTTTAGTTATGAAATTGACAGAATAACTGAAAGACAAACCAGAAAACTGAAAGACCAGGTCTGTACTCTCTTATACACACATACAGATGGTGGCTTGATGTTACATATTGACGCTTGACCGAGGCGTCAATCAGAGATGCACCTGTGTAAATAAGCGGAAGAAGATCATGTGATCTAATTGGAAGTAAGTGGGCGTTATGAAATAATAAATGCAGATGTTCGCAGCGGCTGGGACAGTTGGGGACAGTGAAGACCAGAGTGAGAGCCAGCTTGCGGTCAGTGAGAACGTCGTGCTGGGGGCTGTTGCCCTCTGCGGCCTCCGGTTGAGCAATCCAAGCCGAGATGGGGAAGAAGTGCTCAGTGGGTTCTTGAAGATAACACAGCGTGCTGTAGTCAAAAGAAGAAGTTATCGGTCAATATAGGAATCTGTCTAGTCTGTCCCTGTCTCCATCCGTCTCTCACACACCACAAAAACTTCAACCTCTTTCGATAATAAAGGGGGAGAGATACATTTTTAAAAAGAAGTGATGTTCTTCTCTCTTCCCTGATCAAGGTTTACAACACTGGTATGCGTGTTTTGTCCACACAAGATGGCCAAAAGCATTAAGATTTTTATTAGACTCTCTACAACTCTCTAAAATCGACATTGTCTTTTAGAGTACGCCAACTTTATCATCAATATTTATATATATATATATATATATATATATATAAATTGAGAGATGATTGGATAGACCTACGTTATGGCTATTTAAAGTGATATATATATATGTATATATATAGCAATAGGAAAATGATTTTTTTTAGTTTTTACGCTAGATAATCATCCAATCCATTATGAAACTAAACTGTGTACCTATGCAAAACTAAATTGTTTAGAAGATAACATTTTTTGACATTGAAACTGCAAACTTATGCAAAACTGAACAGTTTGAAACAGAACTATTTTTCAATATACCTACACTGGGAATTTATGCTTAACTAAATTGTTTGAAATAGAACTGTTTTAATATTTAACTGTTTGAAATTTAATACGGCCTTAAATGATCCTAAAAGGGTTGATGCCACTGAAACCAACCAACCAACCAACAGCAAAACAGTAACTTTTCAACAAAATGAGAGAAACAACGACAAAAATGGATGTAATCACCCCAAATTTATATATTGAATTACCGTGACTAGAAAATCCGGCAAACACTGGACAGCTGTGTCAACGTTATTATGTCTCATTAGCAGTTGATCTCCGACAATGGTGATCGAAGAAGCGACCACAGAATACAAAGCCGAAATTCTATCATTGATCCATTGGTACTCGCCATACACAAGCGATACCAAATAAACTAGTCATGGTAAATGTGCAGCTAATTAACCTGATGTGTCTTGTAGTTACATTCGTACTCTTAGAGGGACACGGTTGCCTCCTGGGGCAATCATGGTATACACTGCTGATGAGACCTAATAAGGTCATTACAGCTGTCAAGTGGGTCCTTATGTCGCGTTCTGTGCTTGCCGGATTTTCTGATCATGGTAATTTAATTTATAATATACATATATGTTCGTGTATTCGCAATCTTTAAAAATAGCTACCATCTTACCAGGGCGGACGGTGTAGATGTTGGTGCAGACTTAAGCAAACTTGCTCATAAGATTGCGCATCAGTTACCCATGTAGCAAATCTCCCATCTCTATAGCTCAAAGTGTTATATACTCACATACTAAATATGCTTATATACACATATACATGTTCATGCAGCATCACAACGACACAATAAATAATTAAACAGACGCACAATGATAAAGTCGCAGGAACAAACGACGCACGCAGGAAAGAAGACGCAGGAAGACTTCTTTATAAGATATTTTACCTCTCACTTTATTTGTAAGGTTTCGAAAAGGGTTACTCAAAGTTTGCGTGTGAGAGGTAGCTGGAGACCGAACATTACTGAAATATTTTGACCCCGAAGTTATGGCCGTCAGCGTTGTGTCTTTCTCGTTCTCCATGGTTGCTCAACTGGACCCTGGAGTAAACTCTTCTGTGTGCTGGCTTTCCCTACTACATCGCGTCTACTTCCGTCTTCCACTGTACTGCTTGCCCTCCTTCTCGCCTATCTCCAACTGTCCTCAATTCGTCGGCCTTATATTACCTTCAAACTCCCACGCAGTAATATAGACACGCTTCAACGCCTGCGCAACCTCTTCCGATTTCCAGCGACCGGGGTGTGTCACTTCCTTCCAGTGCACCACCTTGAATGGCATTTTTGGCCGGGTCAAAAGGTCAAAACATAACAAAAGTTGACGAAAGAACATAAGCTGGTACATCTTACCGTTAATATTGTGGAAGTCGCAATAAATGTGCTCCTGAAGATGGTTGTAAATCTAGACAAATTTTGTTCCAGTCAGCTTTGACTGTGCAATAAACCAACTGCATCACTGCATCAACGAATGTTCTGCACATGACATTGAACAATCTGATGGTAAGGCTTCACTAATGATGGAGCTTTGGAGAATATAGAGTACCCCTTCATTGCCATCGCTTCCAGGTCCACTCTGACCCAGAGTGGTACAATTTCATAGGTTCCTATCTATGGGTCAAATAGAACTTTGACATCTAAACTGTGTACTTATACTAAACAAAATTGTATAAAATAGAACTGCTTGATCATTTAACTGTGTGTAAACAAATGACT
>OY757947.1:32639810-32787310 GCA_963585895.1 Sepioteuthis lessoniana | reverse complement strand
TTGGAGAAGTGGATAAATAATATTGTTGCTTCTAGGTTTTTTGCACACACACCTTTAAGAATTCGACGGATAGTCAAAATTTGAGAGGTCGTGGAAAATTGAAACTGTGCTAACGCAAAACTAAATTGTTTGAAATAAAACCGCTAACATTTAACAGCTTGTAAATAAAAACTATACTTAGATGAAACTGAATTGTTTGAAATAGAAATGTTTTTGATAATTAAACTGTGTACTCATGGTAAACTGAATTGTTTGAAATAAAACTGTTTATTTCTATAAAAATGGATTTGGAATTAAATAACCCACAAAAGTTGATATGCCCTAAAAACCAAAGAAAGAAAGAAAGAATCTTTTAAATGTGGTTCACCTGGTTTGAATTGAGAATTTCCCATCTACACTGATAACTCTGTCAAGTCTGAATATACTAGTTGGTTCTATTATTTATCTCTCGCTGAAGAAAGAATTTTCCTTCTTATCGACGAGTTTCCCGACCAAATCTACAAAACCAAGTCTGCCCTACCACCTTATTTTTACCCCAAGTATATATATATATATATAAGAAGATAAGTTGTCCTTACATTTGTCCTTACAACCAATCTTAAAGGTCACATTAGACATCAGTCAGTGGTAACATTTTATATCACGTTTGTTTTGAGTAGTTTGGCCCAATAAGGGAAACGAAAAAACGATAAACAACCAAATTGTTGAAAATAAAAAAGTGCGTTACATGACGGCCAAAACTGCGTAAGTAAACGTGCATGTAAAAAGAATGATCGTTGATTACGATTTTCACGAACATATCTGAAATCTAATGCATTTAACATCATTACAAACTTAAAGGTAAACGGAAGAACTTTCGCTCTGTTTTCATACCCTGGCTGGTTGCAAAAGCTGCTGGTATTGTCAGGGGTGGCAGTGCCACGTTAGTCATTGAAACTCTAGTATCAACACAAGTTGCTTGATGATGACGACAGACTATCGCACATCTGCTCACACGTTGTACGATGAATATATATATATATATATATATATATATATATATATGTGTGTGTGTGTGTGTGTGTGTGTGTGTGTATACAAAATATTATTCAATCCAGTACATCAGCAATTAGGAATAATTCCAATCAGGACCAATAAAATATTCAATAATAGAATATTAGATTTAAATAATCCTGGTAAAGAGCTCAATGTAAATAAAATCCACAGAGCAAATAATTTTTTCCCAAAAATCTTATAAATTTCATGAAATCCATGGAGCAAAGAATTTTTGCTAAAAAAATATTATAAACTTTATGAAATCCTCGGAGCAAAGAATTTTTCCCCAAAATTTTATAAATGTTATAAATTTTGTAAAATCCACAGAGCAAAGAATTTTTTCCAAAAATAATATAAATTTTGTTATAAATGTATTTAATGTTATAGTAAGTAAATAAAGTTGGCGACCGTAGTCGAGGGCGACCAGAAGGCTCCCTTTTCAATAGCTACAACACCGAGGTGCAGGGGAGGGCGCTACTCCTTTCCCTGGATTAAATGTTATAAATTATATATATTATAATTATATATAATTGTTATAAATTATAGTTGTTATAAATATTTGAATTTTTGACATTTGTTACTATAACCTTTAATGTTGTCTCTTTGATTTGAAGTAGGATGAGACCGGATGAAGTTTTAACTGTTATAATTTTTGTATATTCATTGTTCCTTGAAGGTTTAGGCTCTTTTTAATACATAAGGGAAATAACGGTTTTTTTTTTCTCTACGTCTGGTTGTAAATGTGTTAAATTTATTTTATTTATATTTCGTGTCGGATCTGATGAAGTCCTGTTAATTTTTTTAAAGCATTGATTTGTATCAATGCTTTTAGCAGAATTGAAATGAATTTATTATCTTAATGTGACCGATTGTTGCCTATATATATATATATATATATATATATATATATATATATATATATATATATTAATATATTAATATATATATATGCACACACACACACACACACACACACACACACACACACATATATATATATATATATATATATATCAAAAGAAGAAGAGTTCGGTATGACTCTATTTGAGAATATATATAACAGAGGACCAAAATACGTTGTGTCTGAAAGAAAGGAGTTCGCAGGAAAGAAACACTCAAAACTCGAAATTTAAGGAAGAAAATAGTAGTCACTTTTATTCATGAGGACTACAGCGGGGGGTAGTTAAAAAAAAAAGGTTGTTCGATAGTGTTCTTCTTCCTTCCCCCTCTTGGGTTGATAGCAGGGTTGTTATAACGGCCTTGTTGATTCGTTCATAACTGTGGTATTTGACAGGCTGGATATGCACAGGTCGGGGTGTCCTGGACCTCTGACAAACCTGTTTAGAAACCTGCCTTCAACCCACAAAAACTCGTTACTTGATTTCTTATAGAGAGATTTTATGGATCAATTCGAAGGTTCCAGATGGCTCGGTGACACCAGTGAAAACAATAGTGAAGCACATGAAAGTACACGCGTGATTATATTAAAATCACGCTTGAACTCAACAGGTCATTCTGCCCGCACGCGATAGGTTCATGACATTTATCAATGATTGATGATAGCCGATGTGCTCGCGCGTTCTCAACGACAGCGCCCGTCCGTAATATTACATATATAAGAGGATTCTTATAAATCTCCAGGAGCACTCAATATATGATAATTATTATATAAATTCATATATATATACTGAGCAAAATCATATGTGGTAAAAAATCAACAGACCGTCATTTGGATATTATAAATTTATTTCAGCTGGACACGCTACATGAGAAACTAACTTCTTCAGATACCGATCACACAAGGGAGAAAGGAAAAAAATCATAAAACTATTTTTAAAAGGATTCTTACTTCTTAGAATAAATAGACAAAAATATATGAATAAATAAATAAATAGGGGGGCAAAATGACAGGGACAAAAAGTTGGCGTCAAAACTGGATGTGATGTCATTGTCCGGTGTCATATATCCTATGTATCTAAAAATATTTTAAACATGCGGGGCGCCCCTTCGTTGCCATCGCTCCCAGGTCCACTCTGGCCCAGAGTGGTAGTACCTGCTGGGGCCCTATCTATGAGTTAAATAGAACTAAGTTGCGGACTTAGGCTAAACTGAATTATTTGAAACAGTACTGTTTTTGACATTGAAACTATATTGCGCTGAAAGGAATTGTTCGAAATAGAACTGTTTTAACATTTAGCCATATGTAAATAGAAACTATACTTACACTAAAACTGTTTGAATCAGAACTATTTGACTAAACTGAATAGCTTGAAATAGAAATGTTTTTGAAAATTATAGAGTGCACTTAAGTTAAATTGAATTGTTTGAAATAGAACTGTTTATTCGTATAAAATGGAATTTAAATAGCCTACAAGAGTTGATATGCCATAAAACACAGACAAACACGCAAACAAGACTCACAGGGTCTTCACGTACAGAAATCTTGTCAATAGATTGACCTATTTCATTTTAAGAAAAATATCAACAGACCGTCAGTTTGTTTATTATTACTAATATCAAACATATCTTTAGTTAAATTTTTTTTGGAAATTTTATCAGCTTTCGATTTAAGACTGAAATTAAGTCTTTTTTTAATTTCTTAATATTTCATATATTTTTATTCTGCATACTGCAATTCTAATTACTGTTAAAATCATTAATATCATTATAATAATTAATCATAATTAATTATATCACTAATAATAAAATTGTTATAACATATATTAATAATTTATTATTATTATTATTATTATTATTATTTACTCCTTTAGAATTTTTCACATCAGAATTAGCTGATGGTCTTTCACTGATGTTTAGCAAGTCTCCTCAAGTCTCTAGGACTCTTCTCAGTATTATGGTCGTTCTCAATAATGTTGTCATTTGGATGGTCTCCACTCGTCCGCCAACTTCAAAGTTATCCAGTCCCTTTAGTAACCCTTTAGTTACTGTACCAAAAGCACCAATCACAATTGGTATAATTGTCAATTCATGTTCCGCAGTTTTTTCTGTTCTCTAGCAAGGTCGAGGTATTATTATTATTATTATTATTACATCTCCAAATAAGTATTGATACAAAGTATTTTTCCTTTCTTGTCCAAGGCATTGCGATGAAGGATTAATAGTTATTATAGCATACTATTTAAGGACCCAAAATAAAACAAAAAAGTGCACAACATTAGAGTTATTAACAGTCACACAGGTCCCACGTATATTGCAACACGCTGTATATATGCATATCCTGAGTGAGCAGAAATAATTAGGCAGTCACATGACTTCCCCTGATATACACTCTAAACATACAGAACATCCTACTATTATTATAACGATCAATTTTTCTAACCTATTTGATAAAAGTTTATGACGGTATTTCAATATATATATATATATATATATATATATATATATATATATATGCATGTCTGTGTGTATGTACTTTACCGACCCCTTCGCAGAGGTATGATTTGACAGAAGGGTAATTTTAAGTGGGGGTTTGAATTCCGAGTTTTCGTTCTCCTCGACTGGTTGCCAAAACAAAGCTAACGAACGCTGTCTGCCCTACGATCTACACAAAACTGGAGAGAGAATAATTGGATTTTTACCTTACTCAAGGGTATTCATGTCTAGTGAAATGCAACCAGTCTCGACCAGAAATTGAACTCGGGTCGTCGTGTCCATTTCTTACGACGATAACCATTGTACCAGTAACGCGCGCGCGCACACACACAAACACACACAAACACACACACACACACACATATATATATATATATATATATCGTGGCTCCATTCTAAGCAGGTGCCAAATTGTATACGGATTGAGTAAAGACAGACTGTCGGCAGCGTCTTTCAAATAAAAACCAATGTAAACGAACGTCTCGGAAGAACATCGAAATCCCGTCAGCGTTCGTAACAAGAACACTATGTTTACGCATGCGCATTTCGTTATTCTGACATGGCAAAGGCTTCTCATGGGGGTAGTGGGTAGAGATGGTTCCTGTGAAAGAGAAGTTTTTTGCAGTTTCGGGTATTTACACGTGGGCTCTACTCTATGGAAATAGGGGTGGATGAGCGCAGGGAATATAAACTCGACAAAGAATAAACGTGCCTAATCGTCTGTTAACGATCGGATTTATCTCAACAGAAGGCGGGTTGGTTGGTAGAGTACTCTTATAATTACTTGATATTTCTTTCTGGGGCACCACACAAAAGTGAAAGGGGCAGATTTCCAAAAAGATGTTTAGATCACGCCAGTGTTAGATTCATGAGGATCCAACTGATTTGAAAATCAGCATTCAAGAAAAAAGGATTTTAAACTATACATACGAAAGAGGGCTGAAAAAAAACCATAGGCTGAAAATTCATAAACTGAAATCTTCATATACTAAAAAGTTAATAGTCTGAAAATTTAATTCGCTGAAAAGTTCATTGGCTGAAAAGTTCGTATACTAAAATGTTCATTTGCTAAAAAGTTCATCAGCTGAAAAATTCATAGGCTGAAAAGTTCATATACTGAAATGTTCATTGGCTGAAAAGTTATTAGGCTACGAAGTTCATATACCAAAATGTTCATTGGCTGAAAAGTTCATATACTAAAAAGTTCATAGGCTGAAAAGTTTACAGTATAGCATCATATCTGTTCGATCTTCAGTCGGGATATCACACTATACACTGCTGATGAGACCTAATAAGGCCAAAACAGCTCTTTAGCGATTCTGTATATCACCCGCTGTGTTCATTGGATATTCTGGTCATGGTAAATCAATTTACAGTATAATTCCTCTACTTAAAACAGAAAATGTACATCTATTTCTCTGCCAATGGTGTTACGATTACCCGGATGCTTTATTTCCAGTCCTCTGGAGGTGACCGTGTCCTCTGTAAGAGTGCAGATGTAACTTACAAGACATATCAAGTTCATTAACCACGCATTTACCATGATTAGTTAATTTGGCATCGCTTGTGTCCGATGTGGACCAGTTGTTCAGTGGTAGAGTTTCGGGTCTGCGTTCTGTGGTCGCTGGCTTGATATCCAGAAGGGAAGATGATGAGACCAAATAAGGTCAAATATCTGTCCAGTGATTCCGTATGTTGCACGCAGTGCTAGCCAGATTTTCTGGTCGAGGTAATTCAATTTATATATATATATATATAATATAATTTCTCTATTTAAAAAAGAAAATGTATATCTAACATCACATCTGTTACTGATACTATTTTTGATCAATTAGGTCCAAGAATTATGACACTGACTGAAGAAGTGTGTGGACCGTAACTGTTATGGTACCCAACCTGCGAACTGTAATGAACTCTTCCTGTTGCGATTAATACCAGGAGAATATTTATCCCGGTGTGAAGTTTATTCCAGCCTAACACTTTAGCAGTCAGACTGACGTTCAACACCTTTTTATCTATGTTGTATTATACTTTCGTTAATATACTTTGTTCTACGTAAAACCGAGTTCATGTCTTTCCTCCGGGCCCTTTACTGGTCCACAACAGCAACAATGGGCAGTCTATGAATTTTTCAGCCGAGTCAGCAGTTTCAGATGCTCTACGGGACTGAGGAAAAACCATAGAGGATTGTAAGATACCGGGCTTGCCTGATACTCTCTGAGTATTACTGTCCAGACTTATTTTTATGGTTTGGAGCTCGACATCGGAATCTATGGTTTAAAGCCGACCTAACCTTGCCTAATCGCTGCAACCCGAAAGAAATTTTGTCCAAGAAACCCGGATTTTAAACGACATATAAAAGGGGGCTGAAAAGTTAGTCTTTGCTATTGATGACTTTCTGACCAATAAGATACAAGAACTGGGTCACAGAGGGAAGAAGTGTGTGGACCACTACGATGACTATGCTGAAAAATAAAAAGTTATTCACTCAAGTCTGATGTGATTGGTTTGCTTTGGTAGGGTTTTATGCTATATCAACCATTGCAGGTTATTTTACGCAAAATCCGGTTTACACTCCCCATATATATATATATATATATATATATATATATATATATATATATATATATATATATATATATGGGGGGTGTAAATATATACATAGATGTATGTATATATATATATATATATATATTAGATATAAATGATGAGTAAACATAAGTCATCAAAGTTAAATAGTTCAAAGTATTGCTACGTATCACTCACAATTCAATCAAACCTCAATAATTTGTTTACACACAGTTAAATGATCAAACGGTTCTCTTTCAAACAAATCAGTTTATCAAAAGTCAAAACGAAATTAAATGGTTCGAAATATTGCTATCCATCACCAATAGTTCAATTAAACATCAGTCATTTTTTGGCACGTACTTAAAGGCTCAAACTGTTGTATTTCTAACAATTACATTTAGCAATGAAGGTAAATGCTTCCAGATATTGCTGTCTATCACAAACAATTTAATCAAACGTCAGTCATTTGTTTACACACAGTGTAATGATGAAACAATTGGATTTCTGACTATTCAGTTTAGCACAAGTAATTTGTTTGCATGGTTTAAATGTCAAACAATTCTATTTGACCCATGGATAGGACATTATCGGGTATTACCATCCAAAGCCAGAGAAGACTTGGGAGCGATGGCCATCAAGGGTATTCCGCATTCCCCAAAATTCCAGTGTTACTGGAGCCTCACTATCAGTTTGCTTAATGCCATATCAGGTCACTCCTAAGGGATGGGGATCTTACCCCTTTGCAGAGATGAAACTGCTTTATTCTATAGCTCCTACCGACAATGCTAGTTCCAAGAGATTATCTTGGTCAGTAAGACCCCCTCCAACGTGTGTCCTGAATAGGATACTAAACACTGTGATGGTAATGCTGGAGCTTTGGGTTATGAAAAGTACCCCTTCATTGCTATATCTCTCCATTCCACCCTGACTCGGAGTGGTGGCACCTGAAATGTCCTATCTATGGGTCAAATAGAAGTAAACTGTGTACTTGTCCTAAAATGAATTGTTTGAAATAGCGCTGTTCATATGTATAAAAATGGATTTTGTATTAAATAACCTACAATGGTTAATATACTATGATAACCAAACTTGGCGTCTTTAAAAGAAGTCAGAGATCATCTGCGTAGACTGCATCTGTAATTTGTTGTTTTTTTTAATGGCATATTAAATGGGTTATTTAATGCCAAATATATCCTTATAGTCTTTTGATGACAAATCCTGTTAATTGATTGATTCATAGATACATAAAAACATACTGGTTTTGTGAGTAGAGTGTTTACTAATGGCCCGGAAGACCAGGGTTCAATCTGGGGTCGATTCATACCAAAGACTCAAAAATGGTTCTCCATCACTTAACACTCAGCATAATAAGGTAAATTGGAGCAAACCAGAGAAAGGAGTAGCACCCGCCTCTAAACCTTAGTGTTGTACCTATCGAAGAGGCTGCATTCGGGTCGCCCTCGACTATGGTCGCCCTCGACTACGGTCGCCAACTTTATATATATATATATATATATATATATATATATATATATGATTTCTAAAAGCATTATCAGTTGATACTTTTTTTAAACGAGCCAAAATTAAATTGTTAAATACTTTCAAGAATTTCTATTTAACACTAATAATCTCATTTAATATTAATCATTTTTATGCATACTAAAGTTGTTTCAAGTATTCCAATCAAACACTGACAAAGTAATTTGACATCAGTCATTTGTTTGAACTCGCTTAAATAGATATACAATAATGATTTTAAAATAAATATACTGCATGTAATTTTATTTTCAAAGTGGTATCAAATATCGATATCTTACACAGAAAATTCTGTTAATATTACCATTTTTTGTGAAGTGGATGCAAGAATTGCTTTTCAACACAAATAATTTATTTCAAAACAATTCATTTATTTGAATTCATTCAAAGATTTCTGTGGGGTATCCTCATGTTGTTATGGTTAAACTGATCGACTGTGGAATCTTGTAAGCGAGTTCGAACTCCAGTCGCGCTATTACGTTCACTTTCGGCCAAATACCCTTGGGAAAGGTATGAACCATATTATTCTCCCTGTTATGGGTTAGATAACATCACTGCTGTTTTTTTCAGAATGATGACTTTGGTATTAAATAATGGCTGATATGCCATAAAACAAAGAAACGAACCACGTACTGCTACTTAATTTTTACCAATAATTAAAATTACGCATACAATTAAAGCCTTCCACACGATTTTTTTTTTGCTCATAGTTAAATTGTTCCAAGTATTGCTTTGTAATACCATTAATGTATGCAGTAAAATAGTTTCAAGTATTACTCTTTAACACTAAGAATCGTATTCAGTGTTATTTTTTCGTTTTTATACAGTTAAAAGGTTGAAAGTATTGCTATGTAACACAAACAATTCAATTTAACAACAGTCATTTGTTTGCAAATAGTTAAATTGGCAAACAGTTCCATTTGACTCAATGATGGTACTCTGTCAGGTACTGCCACTCCGGATCAGAGTAGAGCTGGGAGTAATGTCAATGAAGGAGTTATCGACTATCTTCAATTTCTCACCATCAGAAGGTTTAGTGTTATGTTGAGGGAGTCTGACAGATCTGCAGAGAAGCATTCGGTGTATTCTACAGCACCTGCCGACTGGGCCAGACTCTTGTTGGGGGAGTATTACCTCTCTTTAGAGATGTAATCGGTGTATTATACAGCCCCACCCAAACGGGTTGACTGATAACTGAGAACACACACACACACACACACACACACACGCATATCCGCGTATATATATATATATATATAGTACTAAGTAAAGTTGGCGACCGTAGTCGAGGGCGACCGAAAGGCTCCCTTTTCAATAGCTATTACACCGAGGTGTAGGGGAGGGTGCTACTCCTTTCCCTGGATTGCTCCACTTTACCCTTGATACATACCTTATATTGTTGAGTGTTAAGCAATGAGGTATCAAGGACCATTTTTATAGTCTTTGATGTGACTCGGTCTGGGACTGAACCCCGGTCTCCCAGACCATTGACGAACACTTTATTCATTAGGCCAATATACATATATATATATATATATATATATATATATATATATATATTAATGACGAGTGAGAAATTGCGCTTCTGTTGTGCGAGCTGTATACCCAAATAGTTTTTATATGCCTGGTAGGATATAAGTAAACCTACCCAGGTAATGTCTTTCAAAGAATTTATCAGACAACGGTAACCTTTTTGCATAAACACATTTAGTTTAGCTCAAATGGAAAGAAAACAGTTTCCATCCAGAAAAGTTAAACAAGCTTTTTTTCTTGCAAAGAGTCTTGAAGTCTATAAGTATACACATGTACTTTGAATGTGGCTTCTGTTGATAGGGGCGCTGATGGCCGTTTTCTTTGATGTTAGACAAGTTTCTTTGTTTCTCTTAATCATTCTGTTTATATCTGCTTTTCTTTTTGCCGAGTCAAACTGCATACTCTGTTTCTTACTAATCCAGTCTGCTTTCTATCAATCTATGTATCTATCTACTTAGAGTTAGTTATATGCAGATTGATATAGCTAAATATCAATAAACAAACGGATACACACACACACACGCGCGTGCACACTGACATATATACACACACACACACACACACACACACACACATATATATATATATATATATATTTATATATGTGTCAGTGTGCGCGCGTGTGCGTGTGTGTGTTTACTTCGCTGGAACTGGCTTCCTCGTGGCTGAGTGGTAGAATATTGGATTGGCGTTTGAGTCAACCGGGTTTCGATCCCAGCTTTGGGAATCTAGCCTGTCTAGCCACACTGATGAGTTCTGATAGAACGAAACAGATCTGTATGTGGATGATAATATATATATATATATGCTCCCCTACCCATGTAAGGTTGAGCTCTTTAGCGAATGAAGTAATTGTGTCGCTATTAGCGTATATACAAGGCTCTTTATATGAATCGAGCTCTCTGGAGCCGTTAAGTGGATATTTGTTAACAATAACAATTGTGATTCATAACCATTTCCATTTACTTCGCTGGCCCTGGCTTCCTCGTGGCTGAGTGGTAGAATCTTAGATAGGCGTTTGAGTCAACTTACTACGATGTCACACTTTCACACGTTTACCCTGACGTAGCGGGGACTCCTCTTATATATATATATATAATTGTCCAGAGAAGATGAGTTTTGAATTGTTCTAAAGTAGATGATATGAGAAGTTTCATATAATATGCGGAAACATAATCAACAATAATGAACGTACGAACACAGTTCTTTAGAAAAATATACCTCTCACACCTTATTCGAAAGGGTTGCGAAAGGGTTGTGTGTGAGAGGTGCGTTGGAGACGGAACAGACTGCAACATATTGACCCCAAGTTCCTCTGGTCATAGCAGTACTTCTTTTTCCATTCTGCTGGGCTGCTCAACCGGGGTCCTGAGGGTCCAAGCCCTCTATCTCGAGCTGGTTCTCACTGCCTCAAAGTACAACTCGAACTCATACAAACTGACTCCAACTAACTCAAGCAGTCTGTGGCATCAAGTTATATAATTGTTTGACATCCACCTGCTTCTTGTGGGTGCCGCAATTGCACCGAATTCAACCCGTCAAGGTGATACCCTGATATCTTCGACCGGATGCACCTGTTTCTTGATTGACGGCTGGGTCCAAGGTCAATATGTTACATAGAGAAAGATTCTATTTGTTCTTTTCTTGATTTATACGTCCTTTGGGGATGTTATGAATTCCTATGTTTCTAGTTCCATTCTATTACTTCATTACAAGAGGTTACTTTGGGGGTTATTTTTCCTTTTATCGCTAGTTGACTTTATCCTCTCTTTAGCGAGTGTATTGCAATTTTCATATCTTAATATTTACCCCCTTTTTATCAGCACCTATTGTAACCCTCTTAAACATTCACAGCTTAATAATGTTTTTTATTACTTTTATTAAAGAGCTGCCATGTTGATTTAATTTCTGTTAATAATTTAATTTCTGTTAATAATATTTCTGTTAATATCATATTGGTTTGGTTTTGTTTGGTTTCTTTGTTTAATGTCATATCAACTCTTTTTAGGTTATCGATGTTTGGATTGGGCAAGCCGAAACGAAGTGGTCAATTAATTCCGTTTACATATTGGGTTAGATCTGCTTTTTCTAATTTTTGCCCTATGGTTTCTAGTTGATAGTCTTTGGTTCTGTACTGCTAGTATTAACCTCTCCGTCTCCACTTTCAGTCCAGTATGTTTAAGCCATTGATTAGTTTTTACTATATCAATATCAGAATTCCTAATTCCTTGTCCATGTAAGAAATTCATTTTTCTCCGGGCGTTTTTTTTTTATTTGAGAAAAACTACAGGATTTTCTTCTTTATGTTTTTGTTCTCTCGATTAGTTTGGTTTCGATTCACTTTGTTTGTTTAATGATATATAAACCTTCTTAGGTTATTTGATGCTAAAGCTTTCTTTCTAGAAGTACAGCAGAAGCACTATTTAACCTCTATCCAGTGTTGCATAGTTTGGTTAATGCCAAAGCCATTCTCCTAGAAGAACAGTAGTGATACTATTTAACCTATAGCTGGGAGGATAAGGGGGTTCATACCTTTCCCAAGGGTATTTGCCCGAAAGTGAACGTAATAGCGTGACTGGAGTACGAACTCGCGTACTTGATATTATATTCATTGCAACACTAATAACTATTATATTACTATTACAATTATTGATTATTATTAATATTATTATTACTATGCTGTTATTTTGTTACTTCATTCCTACCAATATCCACATTTCTACATCATGGGCTTTATTTTACTGTTATTCGTATTTCTATTCAAAACCAATATCGTATTATTTTAAGCCTATTTCTTTGTTGGCATTTGAATATTAGTTAGTTTTTTTTATTTAGTAACTGCCTAGTGGCTTAGTATTTACATACAAGATAAAAATCCCAAACATGTGAATGGTTACAAGCTTTAAATCGGTTCCAAACAGATGTTCCATATATAAAAATTTCAGACTGTTTCGATCTATCATCTGTCTCTCAGTCTATCTAATACCCTGTCAGTTGGGGCTGTAGAATACACCGACTGCTTCTCTGCAGAGGGGTAAGACCCCCGCTCCCAATGAGTGTGCTGATAAATGACTTGAAAAAATCTGATGGTTAGTTTCTAGTAATACAGGAGCTTTGGGGAATACAGAGTACCCTATCATTGTCTTCGCTCCCGGGTCCTCTCTCGGACAGTGTGGTAGCACCTGAGAGGGTCATATCTATTGGTTAAATAGAACTAAACTGCGTACTTATGCTAAACTGAATTGCTTAAAATAAGACCGTTTTGAATTTTAAACAGTGTTCTTATGCTAAACTGAATTATTTGAAATGGAACTGTGTTTTGACATTGAAACTGCGTATTTATGCTAAACTGACTTGTTTAAAATAGAAATGTTTTGTCATTTAACTGGGTGTAAATAAAAAATATACTTATACTAAACTAAGTTGTTTGAAATATAACTGTTTATTTGTATAAAAATGGATTTGGTATTGAATAACCTACAAAGGTTGATATGTCATTAAACCCAACCAAACCAGCAGTCTGTCGATCTCTTTGAGTGTGTGTGTATGTGTGTGTGTGTTGTATACCACTTGAAAGTTTATTGTTCTATTTCTATCAAATTACTGATACTTTTGTGTAGACATTCTCATTCTACTGGAGACCATTTTTAACTGAACATCCATTTTCATTTGAATTTTGAATTTTAAACTGTAAAACAACTAAGCAAAGAAAAGAACAACAAAAACCAACCAATCCCCACCCTAATATCCCGCGTCTCTATTGCAAATGGCCGAATTATTTATATCATAAATATAAATTTTCGATTAAGACATTAAAGCATCTAAACCACCTCGTCAAGACAAATCAACGACAATTTTTGATACATTTTCATCAACGGTCCCGTATGTCATTTTATCTTTTATGTGCATTCTTTTTGGAAAACATGAGATTGTGCAAGTGAACTGACCTCCATATTAACTACACTTACATCTGTGTATCTTTTTCTCATTTCTTAATGCAAGTGAGTTGTCACCTTAGAACTTGCATGAGTGTGTAGTTGGTTGCCCGGAGCAGTGGACGATGTCAGATTTCTTGGCAAATAAAATCCGCAAGTTCAAACAGGTATTGTAAAAGAAATCGATAAACAAAAGGAGGTCAACAGAAATCGATTGGAAATTGGGAAATCTTGCTGAAGAGTAGGCTGCTGGGGATTGAACTCGAAAATAACCTAGTAAGATCGAATAAAAGTCGGTTCCTTCTCTAACAAGTCGGCCACCCTTTGTTTCTGGGTATTTTCTGTCAATTCATTGTCTTGAGGAGTCAGGAATTTTTTTCACCTCTAGGACGATGTCTGCTATTCCCAAGATTCCTTGGCATGGGAAAATCCTAATTTAAGGTTGAGATTATAGAGGCGATGAATCATTGTTTTTATAAAAATGTACAAGTAGTCTTCGGGGAGTTGACGGGCCTATAAGAAAGTGACTCGGCGGTAAGATATATATATATATATATATATATATATATATATATATATATATATATGTAGATAGATAGATAGATAGATAGATAGAACAAGATTTGATTGATAGATTGATTGATTGAAAAAGAAATAGATAGAACAAGATTTGATGGACAGAGCTAGAAATAGTTAGCTAGCTAGATAGATAGATAGATAGAACAAGATTTGATGGACAGAGCTAGAAATAGTTAGCTAGCTAGATAGATAGATAGATAGATAGAACAAGATTTGATGGACAGAGCTAGAAATAGTTAGCTAGCTAGATAGATAGATAGATAGAACAAGATTTGATGGACAGAGCTAGAAAAAGTTAGCTAGATAGATAGATAGATAGATAGAACAAGATTTGATGGACAGAGCTAGAAATAGTTAGCTAGATAGATAGATAGATAGATAGATAGATAGAACAAGATTTGATGGACAGAGCTAGAAATAGTTAGCTAGATAGATAGATAGATAGATAGATAGAACAAGATTTGATGGACAGAGCTAGAAATAGTTAGCTAGATGGATAGATAGATAGAACAAGATTTGATGGACAGAGCTAGAAATAGTTAGCTAGATAGATAGATAGATAGAACAAGATTTGATGGACAGAGCTAGAAATAGTTAGCTAGCTAGATAGATAGAACAAGATTCGATGGACAGAGCTAGAAATAGTTAGCTAGATAGATAGATAGATAGATAGATAGATAGAACAAGATTTGATGGACAGAGCTAGAAAAAGTTAGCTAGATAGATAGATAGATAGATAGAACAAGATTTGATGGACAGAGCTAGAAATAGTTAGCTAGCTAGATAGATAGATAGATAGAACAAGATTTGATGGACAGAGCTAGAAATAGTTAGCTAGATAGATAGATAGATAGAACAAGATTTGATGGACAGAGCTAGAAATAGTTAGCTAGATAGATAGATAGATAGATAGAACAAGATTTGATGGACAGAGCTAGAAATAGTTAGCTAGATAGATAGATAGAACAAGATTTGATGGACAGAGCTAGAAAAAGTTAGCTAGATAGATAGATAGATAGATAGATAGATAGATAGAACAAGATTTGATGGACAGAGCTAGAAATAGTTAGCTAGATAGATAGATAGATAGATAGATAGATAGAACAAGATTTGATGGACAGAGCTAGAAATAGTTAGCTAGATAGATAGATAGATAGAACAAGATTTGATGGACAGAGCTAGAAATAGTTAGCTAGATAGATAGATAGATAGATAGAACAAGATTTGATGGACAGAGCTAGAAATAGTTAGCTAGATAGATAGATAGATAGATAGAACAAGATTTGATGGACAGAGCTAGAAATAGTTAGCTAGATAGATAGATAGATAGATAGATAGAACAAGATTTGATGGACAGAGCTAGAAATAGTTAGCTAGATAGATAGATAGATAGATAGATAGAACAAGATTTGATGGACAGAGCTAGAAATAGTTAGCTAGATGGATAGATAGATAGAACAAGATTTGATGGACAGAGCTAGAAATAGTTAGCTAGATAGATAGATAGATAGAACAAGATTTGATGGACAGAGCTAGAAATAGTTAGCTAGCTAGATAGATAGAACAAGATTTGATGGACAGAGCTAGAAATAGTTAGCTAGATAGATAGATAGATAGATAGAACAAGATTTGATGGACAGAGCTAGAAAAAGTTAGCTAGATAGATAGATAGATAGATAGAACAAGATTTGATGGACAGAGCTAGAAATAGTTAGCTAGCTAGATAGATAGATAGATAGATAGAACAAGATTTGATGGACAGAGCTAGAAATAGTTAGCTAGATAGATAGATAGATAGAACAAGATTTGATGGACAGAGCTAGAAATAGTTAGCTAGATAGATAGATAGATAGATAGATAGAACAAGATTTGATGGACAGAGCTAGAAATAGTTAGCTAGATAGATAGATAGAACAAGATTTGATGGACAGAGCTAGAAAAAGTTAGCTAGATAGATAGATAGATAGATAGATAGATAGATAGATAGATAGAACAAGATTTGATGGACAGAGCTAGAAATAGTTAGCTAGCTAGATAGATAGATAGATAGATAGATAGATAGATAGAACAAGATTTGATGAACAGAGCTAGAAATAGTTAGCTAGCTAGATAGATAGATAGAACAAGATTTGATGGACAGAGCTAGAAATAGTTAGCTAGATAGATAGATAGATAGATAGAACAAGATTTGATGGACAGAGCTAGAAATAGTTAGCTAGATAGATAGATAGAACAAGATTTGATGGACAGAGCTAGAAATAGTTAGCTAGATAGATAGATAGATTAAACTAGATTTTATATATAGTGTTGTATCGTTGAGGCGATTGATACACAGAAAAGAATGACTGCTTGATATATTTATTTAGCACTAATGATACATACAAAAACAGAAAACAAGAAGTTACAAACAATTAACAAAACAACTTACAAGGAAGAGAGAAAGATCAAAATGCTGAGTAGCCAACGAAGTAGGATCAGTCCTTGATCGAAGGCTATTCATGAGCCAGGCAATCAGGTAGAGTGCTGAAGGACCGCTAGCCACTGTAGAATAGAATAGATGTGCCCGTGGTGTAATGGTTATCGTCGTAGGAAATGGACACAGCGACACGAGTTCAAATCCTGGACGTGACTAATTGCATTTCACATAGCGCTAATACCCTTAGGAAAAGTATGAATCCAATAATTCTTCCTCCAGTTATGGGTAAATAGTAGGGCAGACTGTTATCTTCAGCGTTGGTGAGGCGACTAGTCTAGAAGAAGGAAAACTCTGAATTAAAACCTGTTAAACTCCGCTTTAAAAACTGACCTTGTGCCATATCCTTCCCGAGCGGAGGGGTTCGTAAAGGAGGAGCCCGTGGTGTAATAGTTATCGTCGTAGGACGTAATGGACACGGCGACAAGAATTCAAATCCTGGACTTGACTGATTGCATTTCATATAGCACTAATACCCTTGGGAAAGGTATGAATCCAATAATTCTTCCTCAAGCGATGGGTAAATAGTAGGGCATACTGGGCTCTTCAGCCTGGGTGAGGCGACTAGTCTAGGAGAAGGAAAACTCTGAATTCAAACCTGTTAAACTCCGCTTAAAAATTGACCTAGTGTCATATCCTGCCCGAGCGGAGGGGTTGGTAAATATATATATATATATATACATACATATATATATATATATATGTATGCATCTATGTATGTATGTATGTCTAGTTCTATAAAGCATATGTTTTGACGTCCCTCTTGCACGTAAGTGAAGCATGTATGCAGTAGAAACACCAATAGATAACCCTTGAACGCTTGCCTCAACCATGTCTGCGACAAATACTTTGTCTTTGATTAAAAATTGACTTTGTATCATATCCTGCCCGAGTGGAGTGGTTGGTAAAGATAGATAGATAGATAGATAGATAGATAGATAGATAGATTAAGCAATGAGTGAATTTAGCGAGATTTGTAGAGGATTCATTCAGCAGACATTGATAAATCTCATATGTTATAAGTGGTTGCTGCATGTGGTATATGAGAAATGGTTGGTACTTTGCCAGGGACAGATTGAACATGGTTTATACTAATGTGACACTACGAAGTGGGTGCGCCAAGCAGACGATCTTTTTGTTTGCATTGGGGCGAAACTAAACAAAGGCCCGAGCTCGAGGTCTCGACGCGACCGGAAGTGAGCAAGGGAACACCGATCAGAGAGGAGTTGGAAAAAGGAACCCAGAGAAGGCGGTTGGCGAAGGGTGACGCAGAGAGTCCGGAGTCGACAACGGTCAGCAGAAGGAAGCAGTGAGGGAAGGCCAGTCAGGATGAGTCGGCATTCCTAGTAGCTTTGTAGACATTTCGCTAGAAATACACGCTAGCGTTAGTCTGCAGATGCACAGGGAATGCAATGTCATGGAACCACCCTTCTTGCACTTTGAGTTGATCGAAGCCCTAATATTTCTTTTGTTCTTTTTCTTCCACTCCCTCGGTTGTATTCTTGTGACCATAAAGAAATGTGTGATACCCCGATCGGAACCACCAGATGAATCACCGGCCCAGACAGAATCGTTTTAAGAAGATGATGTAACAGCGGCCAAAGGGGTATTGTCACACTAAGATGAAAATGTATCTTCTTAATTATAAGATTTGGTGAATAGTTAATATTTAAAGATATACGACTCAAAACCAATTGCAATAAAATAAATTTCAGAAGTGCTTATACCAAAGAAGAGTGACAAAACTAACAAAAAGAAAAATATTATAGTTACTGGGAAATTCTGTAGCGGAATTTCTAATCATGGTGGACATTTCTTTAAAATTTCAAACTGGAAATTTGATGTAAAGGAAGATTTAAAAAACAGCTTTTTCTGGGAAGAAAAATGAGAAATAATCTAACATAAAAGTTGAAAGTAATTAATGAACTCGGATTATGGTAGAGATTTTTTCAATATTTCTTCTCAAACTGGTAATTTACTCTCTATCAAAAACAAAGTCTATCAACCGATTCACTTTTTTTTTTTTGCTTATAGATTAATATATTTTAGGACAAATTCCCTAATCTGATCAAAAACGGTTTTATGGCATATCAACTATCGTTGGTGATTTAATGCCAAATTCTCTTTTTACATATAAATTAAATGTTGAGAAAAATTTATAACAAGGCAATCCAAATGGAAGGAGAGATTTATTGAGAAGTCGAACTTTTAAATTATTATGGATGTAATAAAAGTCTAAGACGATTTTTCGAAGCTGCTGCTATCTCACTCTTTAATTCCCTAAATACTCTTCCTGGCTTTTATAATATTTCCCCTTACTTGAACAAATCCATTTTAAATAGCTACAATATATTCCATCTTTACTTAATATTTCCTGCATATATCATAATTTTTATGCTTTCAATTTTTCTTTTAGCTTTTTTTTTCTTTTTCTTCCTTTTGACTCAAAATCTTTCTCGTTAAACAAACGTAATATAAATTCTATACAATATTCCTAATAAGTCGAATGACGTCATTTAAAACAACAAACACTGATTCACTAATTAAACGGTTAACTTTTTCTTGCTATACAAATTTTCTCCTAGGTTTTTGTATTTTGCATTTTTAAACATCCATCGTTGACTTAACATCGCTAATATCACCCCTCATTGCCCTAATGATGGTTCAGTAGAACCAAAACATAATAGAGTCGACTCCTCCTTCCACTTGGATTACTTTGTTATCAATTTTTCTCTACATTTTGTCAGATTACAATCCATTATTTACTTCCATATAAATTAGATATACAATTTGTAAACGCATTTTTGTAGATACACACAGTTAAATGATCAAACAGTTCGATTGCTAACAATTCAAAATAGCATAAGTCAAGTTAAATGGTTGCAAGTATTGTTGAGTATCCTTAAAAAGTCAATTAGACATCAGTCATTTTTTATACTCAGTTAAATGATCAAACAATTTCAAACAATTCAATTTAGCAAGAGTCATTTGTTTGCTTTCAGTTTAGATATCAAAAAGTTGACCCATAGACAGGACCCTATCAGGTGCTACCACTCTGGACCAGAGAACACCAGCGAGCGATGACAATGAAGGGCTACTCCGCATTCTATAAAGCTCCTGCATTACTGGAGCCTCAACATTGGATGGTTTAATGTCATTTGAGGACACACGTTGGGAATAACCTCCCTCTCTGCAGATACGCAATCGGTGTATTATACAGCCCCTACCAAGTGGGCTTAGCCTCGTCGGTGGTTGGAGTCTTATCCCTCAGCAGAGATGCAGTCGGTGTATTAAACAGCCCCAACCGACTGAGCCACTCATTGGAGCGGGTCTTACTTTTCTTATCCCTCATCACAGATGCAGTCGGTGTATTAAACAGCCCCGACCGGCTGAGCCACTCGTTGAAGAGGGTCTTACTTCTCTTATCCCTCATCAGAGATGCAGTCGGTGTATTAAACAGCCCCGACCGGCTGAGCCACTCGTTGAAGAGGGTCTTACTTCTCTTCTTCCTCAGCAGAGATGCAGTCGGTGTATTAAACAGCCCCGATCAACTTAGCCACTTGTTGGAGAGGGTCTTACTTTTGTTATCCCTCAGCAGAGATGCAGTCTGTGTATTAAATAGCCCCAACCGACTGAGCCACTCGCTGGAGAGGGTCTTACTTCTCATATCCTTTGGTTGAGATGCAATCGGTGTATTAAACAGCCCCGACCGACTGAGCTACTCGTTGAAGAGGGTCTTACTTCTCTTATCCTTCGGCAGAGATGCAGTCGGTGTATTAAACAACCCCGACCGACTGAGCCCCTCGTTGAAGAGGGTCTTTCTTCTCTTATCCCTCAGCATAGACGCAGTCGGTGTATTAAACAGGCCCGATCAATTGTCCAGTCAGCTGGGGCTGTAGGAACACCGACTGCTTCACTGCAGCGGGGTGAGACCCCCCCCAACAAGTGTCTTGGATATGACACTAAACAATCTGATGGTGAGGCTCAAGCAATGCTGGAGCTTTGGGGAATACGGAGTATCCCTTTAGTGCCATCGATCCCAGGTCCGCTCTGGCCCGGAGTGGTAGCACCTGATAAGGGTCCTATCCATGGGTTAAATAGAACTAACGACATACTTATGCAAAACTGAATTGTTTGACTAAACTGAACAGCTTAAAAATAGAAATGTTTTTGACAATTAAACCGTACTTACATTTGAACTGCGTGCTTGTGCTTAACTGAATTGTTTGAGATAGAACTGTTTTTTCAACATTAAAACTGTATTTACACTTAACTGAATTGTTACATATAACTGCAACTTTTTTTTGACATTGAAACTGTATTTACACTAAACTAAATTGTTTAACATAGAACTGTTCTGACATGTAACAGTGTGTAAACAAAATCTGTACTTTTACAAAACTGAATTAGCTGAAGTAGAATTGCTTGACTAAACTGAATAGCTCGAAATAAAAATGTTTATTTTACAATTAAACTGTACTTACATTTAAACTGCGTACTTTTGCTAAACTGAATTGTTTTAAATTGAACTATTTTTGAAACTGAAACTGTACGCTAAACTGAATTGTTATACATAACTGAATAGTTTGAAATAGAAATGTTTTTGACAATTAAACTGTGTACTCATGCTAAACCGAATTGTTTTAAATAGAACTGATTATTTACATAAAAATGGATTTGGCGTTAAATAACCTACAAAGGTTGATATACCATAAAACCAAACCAAACCAAACCAAACCAAACCAGTCCCGATCAACTGAGCCACTCGTTGGAGAGGGTCTTACTTCTCTTATCCCTCTGCAGAGATGCAGTCGGTGTATTAAACAGCCCCGACCGACTGAGCCACTCGTTGGAGAGGGTCTTCTCTTATCCATCTGCAGAGATGCACACGGTATTTTAAACAGTCCCGACCGACTGAGCTATTCGTTGGAGAGGGTCTTACTTTACTTATCCCTCAGCAGAGATGCAGTTGGTGTATTTAACAGGCCCGACCGACTGAGCCACTCGTTGGAGAGGGTCTTACTTTTGTTATCCCTCAGCAGAGATGCAATCGGTGTATTTAACAGCCACGACCGACTGAGCCACTCGTTGGAGAGGGTCTTAGTTCTCTTATCCCTCAGCAGAGATGCAGTTGGTGAATTTAACAGCAACCCTCACCCGCCAACCGACAGGGATGTAACATAATTTGGGCTGCATATAGATAGTGTATTAATTCTATATATGTTCAGTGCAAAGACTAATTTTGTAAAAAGTAAGGACGCCCAAAATAGGCATAATAAACAAATAACAATAATTTTTAAAAGGTTGATAAGGAAAAATAAATACGGCAAAGAAGTAAAATAGTGCAAAGAGAAGATGACAAAATTGTCATCCCATTAGCTGCATTCTTTTTAATTTTTCACGCCTCGTTAGATAAATTAGTTCTCTGCCAATGTGTGTCATGTGCGAAACTACTTCTTTGATTGTATTTCGCACATGACACACATAGGCAGATCACGTCTGTATTCCAAAGATCCAGAAGAAAATATGTAGACATAAAATGTCTATTATGTTTAATGAAATTTGAATTAACGAAGAAATGCTGCCGAAATATACATATTTTAAACTCCATGATCCTGCAGCTCATAAATATAACAGCACTTTGGAATACAGACGTGATCTCGTGAAGAAACAAATTACACTCTGTGCAAAGACGCCCTTACACATTAGTAATATGCAAAAACAAAAGTTACATCACTTTTGTAATAGATTTTCCCCTGATGATGGCCCAAAGCCGGGCACAAAGTACTAGGGATACATACAACTATGGACAATACATAAATCAATTCCCCCCGAATACGATAAAAGTAATACGGGAATTCGAACGGATCCAAAAGAAAATATGGAGACATAAAATGTCTATTATGTTTAATGAAATTTCCATTAACGAAGAAATGCTGCCTAAATATACATATTTTAAACTCCATGATCCTGCAGCTCATAAATATAACAACACTTTGGAATACAGACGTGTGTGTGTGTGTGTGTGTGTGTGTGTGGATGTAGTGTTTTTGTTATGACTGCATGACGTTAGAAGACGTGTCGTAAATGTCTCGGGAGGCTATTTTGCAGAAAAAAAATGTTCCATTCTTTTATATATCTATTTTAAGATATTTCAACCGATAGCAGCAGAAATTAAATTTATTCAACTCCATTTTATCGTTCGAACGGTTGATTACAAGTGAAACGTAAACAATATCAGAACATTTTCCGTGTAAGGTTTGCTGCTTGTGTTTTTATATTAGCTGCTTGGAATATTTCATGTACGTTTTTTAAGCCAAAGAGAAATTCGACTGACAAAAACGAAATGCCTAAATTAGCACTTTAATCCTTCCATCTATGACTTATTTTCACTAAGGTAAAAAAAAGTTCTTTTTCACCTTATCATATTTACCAACCCCTCTGCTCAGGCAGGATATGACACAAGGTCAATTTTTAAGCGGAGTTAAACAGGTTTGAATTCAGCGTTTTCCTTCTAGACTAGTTGCTTAACCAGGGCTGAGGGGACCTGTCTGCCCTACTATTTACCCATAGCTGGAAGGAGACTAATTGGATTCATACCTTTCCCAAGGGTATCAGTGCAATGTGAAATGCAATCAGTCTTGTCGAGGATTTGAACTCGTGTTGCCGTGTCCATTTCATTAAAATTTCAATTGAATTACCACGACTAGAAAATCCATTGAATGCCAACACTGGACAAACGGAAACACTGGACAGCTCTTTCGACCTTATTTGGTCTTATTAGCAGTGTAAACAGTGATCTCCACCACTGGATATCGAACCAGCAACCACTAATCATGGTATTCAGGTTAATTTCTCCAAGCGTTCCCTCCAAGTGTTGTGGCTTATACCAACTAGGCAACAGCTTGAAAAATTCCCATTTTATTTCATCAGAAAGAACAGACTTCCATATATGGTTGATAAACTTTCAATTGCTTTCTACAGAGGGGTAACCCCGCCCACTAACGAGTGTCTTGATGTATGACACTAAACAATGTGATGGTGATGTTCTTGTAATAGTGGAGCTTTGGGGAATGCGGAGTATTCCTTCATCGGTATCGCTCCCATGTCATTTCTAGTCCGGAATCGTCCTAAAGGAATAGTCCTGATAGGGTCATATCTATAGGTCAAACAGAACTAAACTGTACCAATGCTAAACTGGATTGCTTGAAATCGTAATATTTCTGATATTGAAGCTGTACTTACGCTAAACTTAATTGTTCGGAATAGAATTGTTTTGATATTTAACAGAGTGTAAACAAGTAAGTACAAGTTGATGATTTTGTTGAGAGTGACCCGAAGGCTCCCTTTTTAATAGCTACTACACCGAGGTGCAAAAGTGGGTGCCACTCCATTCCCTGGATTGCTTCTCTTTACCGTTGTCGCTTACCGTATGATGCTGAGTGTTAAGAAAAGTGGCATCAAGTACCATTTTTTAGTCTTTGGTAAAACTCAACCTGGGATAGAACACCGGTCTCCCGGACCATTGGTGAACACTCTACTCATTAGCCCAAACAAAAACTATATAATAAACTGAATTGGTTGAAATAGAAGTGTTTGACTTAACTGAATCGCTTGAAATTGAAATATTTCGACGATTAAACTGTGTACTTATGATAAACTGAATTGTTTGAAATAGAAGTGTTTATTTGTATAAAATGGATTTGGCATTAAATAACCTACGAAGGTTGATATACCATAAAATCCAAACAATCAAAATTTCAATAGCAGTTGCTGCTTCCCCTATGTATATATTGACACCCGTTTCACGAGATGAGATACTGCTATCGAGGTCTTTAATGCTTCTGCACTGATTCTCCCGCTCAAAGAAAACTATTCAGTTTGACATCACGAAGTTACTGGGAATAAACTTGCGTGTCTTGTACTGAAAATATTAAAACTGTCAGTTTTGGTTTTACAAACTTCTGTTATTTAAAACTTGATTTATCTATAGCAGCCTCACTTCTGCAATTCCACAGTTTTAAGGATATAAGGTTAATGTTTCAGAAGAATCACGGTTAGGCGAAAATGATACTGTAAAGAGATTCTCGCAAGATACCTGTCCGTTTCCTTCAAGAATATAGGAAGGAAACTTCAGGTGAAATGTGGGGAGGCGGATATAATTCAGTAGAAAGAGATCTTTATCCTAATAACAATTCAGCATCTCAAGAGAGCTACTCCACCTTGGAAACGTGCTGTTTTGTCCATACTCGAGAAATAGATGCATCTATAAACACTTAAATGGCGAGGGTACTCTAACGGTTATCTTCGAAGGAAATGGAATTGGTGATTCGAGTTCAAATCCTAGACGAAGCTGCGTTTCACTATGCTCTAATAGCTCAGGAGAAGGCATGAATCTATCTATTTTCTCTGCATCTAAGGAAAAGTAGTAGAACAGGCTGGGTTCTTCATTTTTGATAAGGCAAACAGTCTAGGAGAAGGAAAATCTTATATCCAAATTAGCTGTAAACTATTTTAAAATCTTTGTTTTATTCTCCGTTCATGTTGGCGGAAAGGGACAATTAGAAAATTTGACCACCATGTTCCGTACACCCGTGGGTCCATAAATCTAGCTCCCCACGCTGAGAAATAACTGAAAAGGTTAAATGTTGTAATCATGCATTTCTAATCACCAAGTTATGCTGACGCATCCCTATCTGACGCATCCCTATCTTTCATCCCTATCTGACGCATCCCTATCTTTCATTGTTCCTGGTAGGTCCTCTAGATAGCGTCAGTTGTCCACACAGAACTGATATATGTATGTGTTAGCTGGGTGGTCAACACTGGTATATCAATAGGAGAGAGTCCGTAAAAGAACGTCGGTTATAAATTTACCTGCGCTTCCCCAGCAATGCCTAGCATGCCTTGTTTATGAGATGGTTCTACAACTTCTATTTTGTGGGGTGCTGCTTCCAGGATTTGTTCAAAAGAGTACACAGCATTCTTGATTGGCAAGTATATAGCTTTTTCTCCGAGCGTTCCGCTAAAGTGAAGGTAGTGCAGCCATATACTTGTACTGACACGTCGCATCTAGTAGATGAGATATTGCTGCCGACGTATGTGGACTAGTTTACAAATTTCAGAGGCTTGCTGTTTAATGAGGATTGGCTTCGTCTTGTTTAAAACGTATAAAATCTGTTTTATCTGTGTTCATATAGAGGCCAACGCCTCTCGGCGGCTTGCTCCAGGCTGTTTAGCAGGGATTCAGCTCGTGCAGGTGTATTACGTCAAGAGATAAACTGTCTACCTAATTTGATTTTGTCAGAGATTTTGCAAGATATCGTCTACTTCTCGTCTTTTTTAATGTAAAATCATTTTCTTTTATTAGATCTATGGACGTTCATAGTACGTATTATTTAATAAGAACAACAATATTTCTAACAATAATCTTGTTAATTGAATAATAATAATAATAATGATAATAATAAGTAAATGCTGCAAATTAGCACAGAAATAGTATACGGCGAGACACGACAGGGTCGGCAAGGTAATCCACTGGGAAATGTGCAGGAAATTTCAATTTGACCATACAAACAAATGGTATATGAACAACCCGGCACCTGTCCTAGAAAATGACTCGTATAAACTCCTATGGGACTTTAATATACAAACGGATCACTTAATCCCGGCCAGAAGACCAGACCTCATAATAATCAATAAAAAAAAATCTGCAAAATTGTTGACTTTGCTGTCCTGGCGGACCACAGAATAAATCTGAAGGAAAGTGAAAAGAAGGATAAGTACCTTGACCTTGCTAGAGAATTGAAACAGGGGTGGAACATGGAAGTAACGATTGTGCCAATTGGGATCGGTGTGTTAGGCACAATAACTAAAGGATTATTAAAGGGCCTGGAGAACTTGGAAGTTGGGGGACGGGTAGAGACTATCCAAACGACATCATTTTTGAGGACGGCCAGAATACTGAGACAAGTCCTGGAGACTTGAGGATACTTGCTGTCACTCAAACTCCAGTGAAAAACCATCAGCTAACACCGATGTGAAAAACTCTAAAAGAGTTAAATAATAATAATAACAATAATAATAATAATAATAATAATAATAATAGTTTTAATATGGTATTTGCGCAACCAAGAATCTGTCCAAGAAAAAAAAAACCCAGAGATTTTGAGATACAAACGGAATATCTAATCTCGGACAGACGAACAGACCAACAAAAAAAAAAAAAAATCTGCCGAATAGTGGACTTTGTCGTTCCAGCTGACCACTGGGTAAAACAAGGAAGGCGAAAAGAGATAAGCACCTAGACCTTGCCAGGGAACTGAAAAAAAAAAACTTTGGAACATAAAAACGATAGTGATACCAATTGTAATTGGTGCACTCCTAAGGTTTGGTACGGAGACTGGAGGACTTGGAAATAAGAAGACTAGGGAAGATAATTAAAATTACAGCATTGTAGAGATCGCCCAGAATACTGGGCAGAGTCCTGGAGACTTGATGCCTCACATACTCAAGTAAAAAAACAATCAGCTGTCCCTAGTACGAAAAATTCTTAAAAGAGACTAATAAAAGTATTGTTGAGATGGGCAAGAATAGTAAGAAGAGTAAAGGAGGAAAGAAAAAAGAAAGAAAGACTGCACATGACGATAGCTAGAAGAAAAAGAAAGATGTAAAGAAAGACATAACATGACAATGAAAAGAAAGAAAGAAAGAAAGAAAGAAAGATACGCTGTGTTGTTGAAGCTGCCATTCAGTATTTAGCGTAAGCAGTTCCAAGCAACAGCTGGCCAAGTTTTATTTCAGTAGAAAAATGTTTACCAATCGAGAGATCCATGACAGATTTCAGAAAGAGTCAGACCTCTGTCCACTCTTTATACCATAAACAATCTCTGTTGTCCTACGTTGGCAAGCACTAAATATCTCCCTTAAGAAATTACGAGATATCAATCTATTTCCACGAGTCAATTTACAGGCCATGAAGCTATGATATAACTTAACACTCGTTTGAACATTTGTCATATATGGTCACTTATATCAGCAATGCAATAGAATGTAAGGTGCTTGGCTTTCACCTCTGACAAAGCGATCGCAGCTAACTAACCAACCATTTAAGTATTTGATAAAATGGTATTGATAAAATGGTATTGATGAGCATAAAGCGACGGTGGAGGGAGAGAGAGAGAAAGAGAAAGATAGTGAATGAGAGAGAGAGAGAGAGAGAGAAAGAGAGAGGAGAGATTTTAGTCGTTATTGCATCATGGAAAATTTCAAGAAGTAACTTTTTCACCATTTAGCGTCGTCCTATTAAAACCAGAGGTGTTCGTGGTGTAATGGTTATTGTCGCAGGAAATGGACACGGCGACACGAATTCAAATCCTAGACGAGAATGATTGCATTTCACGTAGCACTAATACCCTTGGCAAAGGTATAAATCCAATTATTCTCCCTCCAGCTATGGGTAAATAGTAGGACAGACTGGGTTCTTCAGCCTTGGTGAGGCAACTAGTCTAGGAGAAGGAAAACTCTGAATTCAAACCAGATAAACTCCAGACCGAGCGAAGGGGTTGGTAAATAGGATTAAAACCAGTTTTCTTCCTATCGTGTCGTAACTAAGCAGTTGTCGATACGCAAGCTTGTTCCAACAGTATTTATTCAGTAACCCACCATGCTGAAATATGGCAAAAGGCCCTTTTAATGTGGTGATCCGGGCACGAGCCAAAGCTCATGTACGCGATGGGTTCAAACATTCTTTGTCCAGTCGGCATTCCCCGATTGGGGGCACCAAACAAACTTTATTCAGCCGAAGCTGGCGAAAGCCTGGAGGGACGTCTTCCTGAGGCCAAAGAATTGTCGATCTGTAAATTTATATCGTCTTGTCTCCTCAAGACAGCTTGTGATTGGTTAATATCACTACTCTTCTCTTGGCTTTTTTTTGCTCAGAGTCTTGGTGTTTGTAGAAGGCACGAAATTTGATGAAAAATCTCTCTCCCCCACTCTTTCTTGCTCGCTATCTCTGGCTCTCTGGCTCTGTTCAGAAACTTTCTCAAGTTTCTGTTGGCGTGTTCTTAAATATGCATTTCTCTCAGTTTCTTATTCTCTATCTTTACAGCGATCTGTGCGCGAATATTTTGAAATCTATTTCCTTTTCGTGTGGGTAGAGTGTTTGTTAATGCCCCGGGAGACCGGGTTTCAATCCCAGGTTGAGTCATGCCAAAGACTCAAAAAATGGTACTTAATTCCACCTTAATGTTGGCTTAACACTTAACACTTATTTGGTACGGATCAAGTGTAAAGTGGAGCAATCCAGGGAAAGTAGTAGCTCCCCCCCACTACACTTCGGTGTAGGAACTAATAAAGAGGAAGCCTTCGGGTCACCATTGACTATAATCGCCAACTTTACTTTTTTTTTTATATCTGTTACTCAATACAGCTCAGTCGCCAGAGCTAAGGCTATACTGACCATCCCTTCTGCGTACTTCTGCTAAACTGAAGTGTTTGAAGTGGAACTGTTTTGACAAAAAACTATACTTATACTGAACTGAATTGTTTTGATTAGAACTGTTTGACTAAACTGCGCAGCTGAAAATATAAATGTTTTTGACAATTAAACAGTGTACTTAAAATCAATTGTTTGAAATGTACTTAAACTGAATTGTTTGAAATAGAAGTGTTTATTTGTATAAAATAGATTTGGCATTAAATAACCTACAAAGGTTGATGTGCCATAAAACCCAAGCAAACCAACAAGCATGTTTATTACTTTTGAAATATAAAAAAATTGAGCATATATTACCAGTAAACTATGTTACTGATTCTATTTCTGGGAGATCTGTCTAGAGTTTGTGTGTGTAAATATTGTTCAAGTACTGTCACTGAGGATCAAGAATGTCACTAGAAATTTTGTCGTAGCGTGGAGTGTCAGGATTTATTAAATTTTCTCTTGACCAGTCAGTTGAAAATATTGAACAGGAAATCGACATTCGAACAGAATGATCCGATATTTTGTTACAAGATTTCGCTGTCTGCTCTCAATTTTGCGTTTTATATTTGAAGACAAATTCGAGACAAAATAAGAAATTCTGTTTTTTTTTTTTTTTGTTTTTTTTTTCTGAGAGTCGACTATTTTGTTTAATTTGAATTTCGGGTCAAGGAACTTGAATTTGTCTGATAAACGCATCCACTCCATCCCGCCGCGAGTGGCTTTTCACTAATAGAGAATGCCGATACCTCATCAAGGAAGGACACATCGAAAGTGATATTTAAGAGTAGAGGGTTTTTCCTTTTCAGTTAATCGAGTAAGAACTAATTCTGTCTTTCGAGATCATCGGGGAATTGGAAAAAATCGTCGGATAAGTAATTAGATCTACAAACAAAGAAGAAAACGAACTATCTACATCTAAATACATTGATATACCAAGATAGGCAAGTACACCTATCACTAAGTTAAGCTAAGTTTGGCACAAGGTTAGAGTATTTGGCAGTTAAAGAGAGAATCGAACAAGCAACTGTCGGCTACCGTGGTGTAATGGTTAAAGCGATGAACTGCGGAATCGTAGTACGCGAGTTCGTACTCCAGTCGCGCTATTACGTTCACTTTCGGGCAAATACCCTTGGGAAAGGTATGAACCCCCTTATTCTCCCTCCAGCTATGGGTAAATAGTAGGACGGACTAGGTTCTTCAGCCTTGGTGAGGCAACTAGTCTAGGAGAATGAAAACTCTGAATTCAAACCTGTTAAACTCCGCTTAAAAACTGACCTTGTGTCATATCCTGCCCGAGCGGAGGGGTTGGTAAATAGTACCTTATCTCTCTAACTATAACACCACGCGGGGCATCTCAGTGGGTGAAGTATCCATTCATTAAGCTTGATATAGTTTGACACAAGGCAAGACTAAGGGTCACTAAGTAAAAATTGAATTTGAAGCACTTGTGGTGTAATGGTTATTGTCATAGGAAATAAACATGGCAACCCGAGGCTGTTTGCATTTTACATTTTGCTTATACCTGTGGGTAAATAGCAGGGCAGACTGTGCTCTTTAAGGATGGTACGACAACGCGTCTAGGTGATTGAAAACTCTAAATTAAAAATTCCTTAAATCCACTTAAAAGAACTTAGCTAGCGTCTCGTCATACTCGTGCAGAGCAGTTGGTAAATACGAGGATCATTAAATAAGTTTCTAGACTTTTTTCGCATGGGCAATTTTATTGATAGTAAACACATGAAACTCTAGTCCCCTTCGAAGTAATCTCCTCCGGCTGCAATGCATTTGTTGTACCGTTCCAACAATTTCTGGAACGCCCCATGGAAGTCCTCTTGTTGGGGCGTGTCAATGACCTTCGTCACAGCCTCTTTCATCTTCTCAATTGTCTCATAACGACAGCCTCTGAGCTTAGGGAATAACCAAAAGTCAAAGGGAGCAAGGTCTGGACGATAGGGAGCGTGAGGAACTGTCTTGATGCCCATCTTGGTCAAATAGTCTATGACAAGGATGAAGTTGTGGACTGGTGCATTTTCCTGGTGGAAATGCCACTGACCCAATTAGAAGAGTGTTGGCCTCTTCCGACGGAATCTCTTCCTGAACTCCCTTAAAACCTCAACATAGTAGCCCTAACCCTAACCCTTTGGCCAATCAATTCTGGTGTATTGACTTCCTTACTCCTCCAACACCTCTCATCATCCCTCACAGATTCCCTGCCCTCCTTGAATCTCTTATACCACTCAAAAACTGATGCTCGATTCATGCAAGATGGTCGAAAAGCAGTCTGAAGCATTCCATACGTTTCTGTGACATTTCTTTTTCAAGTTTAAAACAATTTTATTGCATATCGTTCTTCTAAAGTATCCTCACGTCCAGATTACATTTGGGAAATTTACCAGCTGTGACAATCAGGCTTTAGTGGGGTGTATTCCAATTCCTGCTGCAGCTGTTCATTTGAAGCTGAAATCATAAAAATTGGTCAGTCATCTCATAAGATGTATAGCAATAACATACTGAATTTTCAAATCAACGACTTATGAGACCACCAGTGAGAATCGAACTCACTAGAAACGGTCTGCTTGCCTGCTTATCTCACTGTGAATTACAGCATATGAGGCCTCCAAGTAGTGAGGTGGTCGTGAAAATTGACGCAGTTTAACACAAGACAAGAATATGGGACACCCAGTGAGAAACACACTCACTAACAAAGGTCTGCTGTCCTAGAGTCTCTAATTATTACACAACGCAAGATGCCCTAACTGATGAAGTTGTCACTTACATGATATAGTTTGGTACAAGGCCTGAACTTGGGACACCCAGTGAGAACCGAACTCACCAGCAACGGTCTCCAACCTAGATCGCTGTTGAAGCGTACGAGGCACCCAAGTCGTGATATTGTTTTCTAAATTAAAGGTAATTTGACACAAGGCAAGAGTATAGGGCACCCAATGAGAATCGAACTGACTTGCAATGATCACAAACCGTTATGTCACGTGAGGTACTTCACACCATGAAATAATTCAGAATCTTTTATTTAGGCAATCACCTTTATAAGTTTCATTTGAACGCCACTAGGCAAAAGTTCGTGCATCATCGCCATGGCCAGTGCAGATTCTTGATTCATCACTAAATATCACTTTCATCCAATTGTTCACACGCAAGGGTTGTTTCTCTCTAGCTTTATTAATTTTTTATCAGTTTTAACTGGTTGTGCTGGTAATCAGTTGTCTGGATTTCTGAGACGAAGCTTGATGATTTTTATCATTAAGGGTTTTCAGACTATTGTCTTCATCTTTATTGCTTTTTTCCACTGAGACGAAGTTTGACGATTTTTATCATTAAGGGTTTTGGTACTATTGTCTTCATCTTTATTGTAAAAAATCATTAAAAATATTTATACATAACTATAGGGATCCTAGTCAAGTAAAAACATTAAGTTTATAAGTCCCAAAAATTCACACTAAACACATAGCGTAACGGTTATAGGCGTTAGTTCCCTAAGCTTCTAAAGAGACAATCATCTGGGGGTTGCAGGTTTAATCCTAACTGCAGGCGAGTAACAATACAGGAATTCTTAACACTTGTACCCGGTTATGGCTAACGGAACCAGAACAGGCGACCCCCGTGGATTCATTAAAGGACGTAGTTCGAAGTTCTGTGTTGGTTCCCGAGTTCAACAAACACCTGGACATGACCGGAGAACATATCGGCCGAAACGTTGTGGAAATAGCAAAAAAGATGGAGACAATGATAAAAAGTGCTGGTAATCGTCTAGCTTTATTCTATGTTCCTTTTCATTAAATTAATTTCTGATTGGATTTCTATTTTCTTTTATTTGTTTAGTTGTTCACTTTCTATTTTGGTTTTTGTTATACTCCCTACATAATGGACTCACTCTTCTCCATAAATACATGTCAAATGTGGGGACAAATCCGGCCCTGCGCAGTGTCGCTTTTGGTGGTCATCTTACGGCAAGGGTTTCCGATGATATCACAGTCTTTGTATCCCGCCGCCTGGATATAAAAGCTTTGAAGAAGGAAGTTGGCGAGTACGAGCGGATAGCAGGAGCCAAGGTCAATTTTGACAAAAGCCAAAGTTTTGCGGCTCAGTGCTTGGACGAGTAGCGATACCCTTCTAGGGACGTTCCGCTGGAGTGACGGACCCGTCCACATCCTCGGCTTGTGGTTCGGACTCGACCTCCAACTGGAGCAAAATTGGTCGGAAGTACAAGCTAAGGTAGATGCTCAGGTGGAAACCTGGCCTTCAAGGAGGTTGTCCTTAAAGGGTAGAGCGGAGGTGTGCGCCGTGTACGTCTTCCTCTTGATCTTTTACCGACTGGCTGTACTTCCTCTGCCTAATGCACGTCGGTTGGCACTACAATGATCCCTCTCCAGATTACTCTGGGGAGGTCGAAGGCCGATGGTCCGTAAACAGGTCTACATTCAACGTACGCGCAACAGGGGTCTGGGTATGCCTGATCTGGAGAGCCACTGGCTTGTTGAAAAACTTGCATACTTGGGCCGATCCTTGTCGGAGACGCGGTGGGGAAACGAAAGGCGAGTAAGAATTTCTTCACCTCAAGTCAGATCCAAAGACTGAAGGTTAACGTAAGATGATGGGCGAAACAGCATTTGTCCGCGAATGCCGTACGGCCCTTCATATCTTGAGTCCAGTAACCTTTCATAGCCGCAGAAAGCACAGTATCGAGAACTAGTGGTTGGCTCCACTTCAGACTCTCTCTGTAAGTGGCGCGGCTGGACGGCGGAGGAGGTCCGCTCCCATTGAAATTGGGTGTCAGGTCCGGACTTTTTGAACAATTCTGAGTTCTCGCTCACATGGCGACTTTCACGGAACGCGTTGCCCCTTCTCGGTTTGAACTTCAGAGCTGGCTTGGCAGACATGCCCGATTGTGCTCGCTGCAGTAGTGGCATGGAAGAAACGGCTGAGTGAGCCTTCTACAGCGAGCAAGTTCTTCCGTTCTTGGATCACGTCGGGGAGTGGACGGCTCGCATCGAACCCAAGCAACTCGTGCTGTTCGACGTCGGCTACGTCGTAGACAATGTTTTGCCTCCGTTTCAGGGTGAGAAGCGTGTGGTGTTTCACGCAATCATAGCTGTAGCCAGAATGATGATTTGGACGATGCGAAAGAAGGGATTGTATGATAATGTAAACTTTTCTCATCATGATCTTATATAGTTCTTTAGGTATCAGCTTAGGGTCAAGATCAGATGCGATAGAAGATCACATAACATTCGACAAACTGTGGGTGAATGCAGCGATCCTGGCTGTACCGAAGGGGACAATGTTGGGGTTATCCTTGCCTCCTCTTCCTGCGCATGGCGTCTACGGTCTGGGTCTTTCGGGACCCCATCCCGGGTAAGTAAGCTTTGTTTTCCTTGAATCCCTTATCAGCAGTATGTTGTGAGTCATCATCCCCTTCACCAAGTTGTTTGTCTCCAAGATCTTCCCCACCCCTATTTTTTTACCTCAACCCTTACTCCAGCCCACCACTTCTGAAAATCTTGGAACCTCAGCAGAATAAATTCATGCTACCTATCCGTGACCGACCCTGCTTTTCCTTTGTCCCATTAGATTAGTATGTTTCCTTTACTCTTTCGATTTTTTCCTCCCTCCCCCACACAGGATGTGAATAAAACCATCTCTGTAAATAAAATCCTACACTTCATTCAGGGTTTTAAGTCGGTCTTTTTCACAGAGCGAACGAGGTACTTTGGTGCTTGTAGCATACTTGGTGAAGGATGGGTGCATATATATATATTGTACTGAATAGGTCGGCGAATTCGGCTAGCTAGGGTTCCCTAGAAACCCCGTCAAAACCTCAGAGCTTCATGCTCTCTTTTGTAAAGCTAGACAAAAGAAATAAGTGGAGTGTACCAATCATCGTGTTTGTGCACCTCTCCAGTTGTTGGGTCACTCTTCGGCCGGCCGTGTTGTGCACTGCACGGTTTTAGTTGGGTATGCCTCATCACTGGAAATATCTCTGGTCTCGGGGGGGGGCGTCCCCCAGGTTTTAACCCTCTTCGTTGGCGTTAGGTTCATCGCCTGGCACCTGAGGCATTTTTGAAAATGCCGGGCGTGTGTGGGCTACGGCCCTGCACCCGGACCACCTTTAAAAGGCCTTGTACCATACTCGTCCGGCTGGTTGACTGGAAGACAAATACCAGTGCACCAATCAGCATGACACAATCATGTGTGATACCATTTGCGTAGTGGACAGATAGTCACTACCCTATCGGACTCTCAGCTTTGCACCAACTACCTACTGTTTAACCAGGTTCACTTTTATCTTGTTTCTGTTACTTGAATATATATGTTTTTCTATCAAACCTTTTGTGTTCCCCGTGTTTTTCTTTGGTCAGCATCACAGCAGTTTTCTATCCTGACACTTTCGTGATCTACAAGAATGTTGTTTTTCGTGATCTACCAGAATGTTGTTTTTTTTAAACTACCCCGTTTCTTCTATATAAGAATCAAGTTTTAGACTCAGCTATCGGGGAACTATAACCGTCTTTCGCCCTTCTCAACTGAATTTTACAATTTTTTACATTGCTTCAATTCATTTTGATGAAGCCATGTTTCTTTCCAATTAGATTTGCCAAACCTCGTTTTAACTGCAAACAAACTTTTGTGTTCAGGTTTCTAAGGGTATTTATTTTAAACATGTAAAGTACAATTTTTTCCCTCAACACTTGAAAATTCCATAATATTTTCCTCTGTAGTATTGGAAAAATACATCATTAACAAATTATTTTACCTTATTTTTTAACAATTGAATAAAAACAAATTTCGCGTCTTAGCTGTGCACATCCGTCAATAATGACGGTTGAATCTTATATAGTAGAAGTAGTTTTTGTCCTTAGTCAAGAGCGACCAGATGGCTCCCTTTTCAATAGCTACTACACCGAGGTGTAGGGGGGCGCTTCTCTTTTTCCTGGATTTCTCCACTTTACCCTTGATACGTACCTGATATTGCTGAGTGTTAAGAAAGGAGGTACCAAGCACCATTTTGGGATTAAACCCGGGTCTCCCGGGCCATTGGTGAACACTCTGCCCACTTGGCTAATGAGCCGCTAAATAAAAAAGAATTCAGAATCTAAAAAGAATAAATCAATAAAATAAAAGTATCTAATATGTTATTAGAATAAAACCACAACTTTCGTATAGCAAACTTAGAATTATCTGAAAAGTCAAATATCTGTGTCGTTAATAAAGGGAAACACTTGCACTTCCTATCTCTTTCGCTCTCTTCCTTGTTGCTGTCAATGTAGATTCAAAAGATACATACCCAAGTAGATGAACACAAAAAGAAAAAATGAAGATTTGACGTCTGTCTGCTTTCCCAAAAGCTTTTCTCCTTTCTTTACCTTTCTCTTCGACGTGGCACGCCATAATTCACATGATTCGTTCTTTCTATCTTTCTTTCTTTCTTTCTCACATTAATTTTTACTTTATTTAAAAATAACAGCCAAAAAAAGTCAAAGATCTCACATTCTGTTCTTTCTTTCTTTTTCTTTCTTTTTTTCTTTAATTTTTCTTTCTTTAAAGATTACAACAAAAAACGTCAAAGATCCCACCTTACGTTCCTTCCTTCCTTATTTCATTTTCATCATAATTTTTTCCTTTCTTCAAAGATTATACCTAAAAACTTCAGAGATTTCACTTTCTTTCTTTCTTTCTTTCTTTCTTTCTTTCTTTCTTTCTCAGTTTAATTTTTTTTCTTTCTTTAAATATTACAGCAAAAAAAAAAAAAAAAGTCAAAAATCTCACCTTCCGTTTTTTTTTTCTTTTCTTCTTTCATTTTCATATTAATTTTTTTCTTTCTTCCAAGATTATAACTAAACACGTCAGAGATCTCACTTTTTTTCTTTCTTTCTTTCTTTCTTTCTTTTTCATATTAATTTTTCCTTTCTTTAGAGGTTGTAGCAAAAAAAAAAAAAAAATGCCAAAGATCTCACCTTCCGTACCTTCCTTCTTTCTAAAAATTTCCGAGATCTCACTTTCTCTCTTTCTTTTTTTCTTTCTTTCTTTTTCAATTTAATTTTTTCTTTCTTTTAAGATTACTGAAAAAAAAAACATTAAAGATCTCACCTTCCGTTCTTTCTTTCTTTCTTTCATTTTCATATCAGTTTTTTCTTTCTTTTTTCTTTATAACAAAAAACGTCAGAGATCTTTCTTTCTTTCTTTCTTTCTTTCTTTTATTTATTCATTTTTTTAAATATCATGTGTACAGACACAAATATATACACACAGAGCACTACACTCGTGTTTTACATTATCAGGAGATTTATATCTAAATTAAAAAAAAAACAAGATAACATTCTGTATGAGTCGCATTGGGCTGTAGAATACAGCGATTACATCTTTGCAGAGGAGTAAGACCCAACAAACGAGTATCCTTGATATGACACTAAACATGCTGATGGAGAGAGTTTCAGTCTTGAAACTTTGGAGAAGGCGGAATACCCCTTCATTGCTAATACTCCCTTGTCCGTTCAGGTCCAGAGTGGTTGCACATGAGAGGGCCTTATCTATGGCTCAAATAGAACTGTTTGACATGTGTGCAAACAAATGACTTATACTAAACTGACTTGCAACAGAGAAAACTTGTGTGATCATTTAACAAGAGACTGTAGTTTAATTGAATTATTAGGGATACATTGTAATAATTGGAACCATTTAACTGTATACAAACGAAAGAGTAAAGTTGAATAGAATTATTAGTGTTAAACAGCAATACTTGAAACTCTTTAACAGTGTGCCCAAGTTGAATTATTGATAGAGCTCACCAATACTTGCAACCATTTGACTGTGTGCAAATAAATGAATAGTGAATAGAATCATCATCATCATCATGTCGTGCCGTTAGCACGAATATCCCTGGCCCTCTCTCGCCACTTCTCCCTATCCTTCATCGCCTCTGGTAGGTCTTCTGGGCTACATCCTGTATCTTCGCATAGCTGCTGCATGTATGTTCTAGCTAGTCGTCCCTCTTTTGCTCGGTCATATGTGGGGGTCCATAGGAGTACATCACTTATGAGCTCGTCTCTGCTTCTCCAGCAGTGTCCTGCGTGTCTGGTTCGTCTAACTTGGATAGTTTTCGTGATGGGAGGCAGGTGGCCGTATAGTTGGTGCTTTGAGGTGTGTTGCCGCCAGTACTTATTCAATATTGCTGGTAACATTCTTGTGTAATTGGCGTCTACCTTCTTCTCCAGCTGTTGTGTTAGCGTCCAAGTGGTGCATCCATACAGCAGTATCGACACGACCGCTGCCTGGAAGAAACTACGTTTCATTTTATCGGTCAGGTCTGATTTCCATATGATCGATAGCTTATCGATAGCTGTCCATGCCTTCGTTAGCCGTGTGTCGATGTCCTTTTCGGTTGATGAGGCACTACTTCCTAGGTAAGTGAATTTGTCGACCAGTTTCAAAGAGGTTCCGTCTAGTGTGGAGATGTCACCAGTTTGATTAAAGTACATATATTCCGTTTTGTGTGCGTTGACATAGAGGCCAATGCCTGCGGCAGTTCGTTCCAAACCATGCAGTAGTGTTTCGGCTTGGTTGGGTATATTTGTCAGTATCACTGCGTCGTCGGCGTAATCGGCGTCGGTAATTGTTTTTGCGGGGTACCTTCTGTTTCTTTTCTTTGTCAGCTCGAAGCTGTTCTCTCTGATTTTATCAATCGATGTTATAAGCACTTCGACATTGTAGCAGGAGTACTACAAGGGGACACACTAGCCCCATACCTCTTTATCATCTGTCTAGACTGTTGAATAGAATAATTAGCGTTAAATATCAATATTTGAAACAATTTTACAGTGTGCAAACAAATGATTAATATTTAATAGAATTGTTTAGCAAAAATTGAAACTATTTAATTGTTGAAACAATAGCAACACAAGTGTGCAAATAAATTAGTTCCAACTCATTAGAGATTGCAAATACGTACAAAGTATCTGTACAAACGGATTTTAAATCAGACCTGTTTAATAGGAATACATGAAACCATTTAACTATAAGAAATGAGCTTAGACTTTTAAAAATTTCATTTAAAAAATTTGTTTAAAATCATATATTTAATGTATATATGTATAAAAAGTACTTGGTATTAAATAACCTATATAGTTTGATATACCACAAATCCAACCAACCAACTTGATCTAAATTGAGCATATATATATATATATATATATATATATATATCTGTGAGTGTGTGTGTGCATGATTTGGCATTAAATAACCTATATAGGGTGATATGCCACAAATCCAACCAACCAACCAAACAACCAACCAACTTGATCTAAATTGAGCATATATATATATATATATATATATATATATATATATATATATATATGCGTGTGTGTGTGTGTGTGTGTGTGTGTGTGTGTGTGCGTGTGTGTGATTTGGCATTAAATAACCTATATAGGTTGATATGCCAAAAAACCAGCCAACCAACCAACCAACTTGATGGAAATTGTTCATATATATATATATATATATATATATATGTGTGTGTGTGTGTGTGTGTGTGTGTGTGTGTGTGTGTGCATGATTTGACATTAAATAACCTATGTAGGTTGATATACCACAAATCTAACCAACCAACCAACCAACTCAATAGAAATTGAGCATATATATATATATATATATATATATATATATATATATATATATATATATATCTGTTTGTGTATGTGTGTGTACAGGTTTTGCCATTAAATAACCGACAAGGGTTGATATGCTATAAAATCCAACCCAACTAATTCCATGATTTTTAGCCATATTCATTGAGCCCTAATATTTTGAAACAATACCATGTTATCAAGCAAAACTTCTGCCTGAAATGCTTTTTATAGTGAAGAAAGATGACACTGCTTTCAATTCATCCCAGACTCAGTAACACAAATTGAACTTGCCTAGTCGGCTGGGGCTGTAGAATACGCCGACAGCACCTTTACAGAGGGGTAAGACCCCCGCAACCAGTGTCCTCGATATGACACTAAACAATCTGATGGTGAGGTTCCGGTAATTATGGGGATTTGGAGATTGCGGAATACCCCTTCATTGCCATGGCTCCTCGGTTCACTCTGGCTCGGAGTGGTAGCACCTGATTGGGCCCTATCTATGGATCAAATAGAACAAAACTGGGTACTTATGCTAAACTGAATTGTTTGAAATACAAATGTTTTGACATTGAAACTGTACTTACGCTAAATTGAATTGTATGAAATAAAACTGTTTTGACATTTAACTGTGTGTGGCCAAGATCAATACTTATCCAAAACTGAATTGTTTGAATTAGAACTATTTTGACTCAACTGAATAGCTTGAAATAGAAATGTTTTTGATCAGTAAACTGTGTACTTATGCTAAACTGAATTGTTTGAAATAAGACTGTTTATTTTTACAAAAATTGACAGGGCTTTGAATTACCTACAAAGGTTGATATGCCATAAAAACCAATCAACCAACCAAATTGAAGAAAAACACCCACTGAGTATTAATGAAACAAAATGATTTATATCAGAAGAACCTTCCAGACCTGGGCTTCCAAGCCACCCTGGAGGACTTGGAAATAAGAGGACGACTGGAGACTAAATTACAGCATTATTGCAATCGGCCAGACTCCCGGAGACTTGAGGAAACTTGCTATCACTTAGACTCCAGTAGAACGCCATCAGTTAACGCTGGTGTGAAAAACTCTCAAATAAGTAAGATAATAATAATGTAGCAAATTGGCATAGAAGGTGTACAAAGCGAGACACGACTGGTTGGGCAAGGTGATCCACTGGGAAACGTGCAAGAAATTTAAATTTGACCATGCCAACAAATGATATATGCACAAACCGGCACCTGTCCAAGAAAATGACACATAAAAACTCCTATGGGACTTTGATATACAAACGGATCACCTAATCTCGGCCAGAAGACCAGACCTTATAATAATAAACAAAAAAACAAAAAGAAGAAAATCTGCAAAATTGTCGACTTTGTTGTCCCGGCTGACCACAGAATAAAACTGAAAGAATGTGAAAAGAGAGATAAATACCTCGAACTTGCTCGAGAATTGAAAATACTATGGAATATGAAGGTGACAATTATACCAATTGTGATTGGTGCTTTTGGCTCGGTAACTAAAGGATTATTAAAGGGCCTGGAAAATTTGGAAGTTGACGACCGAGTGGAAACCATCCAAACAACAGCATTATTGAAAACGGCCAGAATACTGAGAAATGTCCTGAAGACTTGAGGAGACTTGCTGTCACTCAATCTCCAGTGAAAGACCATCAGCTTACGCTGATGTGAAAAACTCTGATAATAATAATAATAATAATAATAATAATAATAATGATATTAATAAGAGACAATACAGCTGATTGTATATTACTGTTAATAATTGCCCTCGAGAAGTAAAAGAAGAATATTCAATTAATAAATAAAACAATTAATTAGCTTGTTATATAATTACGGAAAGGATTTTTTTATTTCATCATTTTTCGTTGGTTATATCTTATCTTTCGGTTTAGTTAGGCTTAGAACTATTCGGCTTTGTGCACGGGTAGGGGTACACATTGAGCGCAGGTGGTCACGCTCGCGCGGGGAGGATGTGATAATCAGGGTTGTCATCATAAAATCCCCGGATAGAAAATCGGATACGGCATGTGAATGACGTCAAGCCTGGAAGCGATGGGCTGAGGATTTTGGGTGATTTTTGAAAAAAGCAGTTAGTTGATATTTGAAACTGGAAGAGTTGAGATTCGGACCTGGGCGACGCGAGTTGATTTTCGAGCCTCGGAGAGGCCAGGCCAGTTGGGTCTACGAGATGGGCCGCGCGTGGTTGGGTCAGATGGAACAGTCAGCATAGTAAAAATTGTGTCTTTCTCTCCTCGTGTTGAAAACCTAAACTTAAAGAAGGGAATAAAAGTTTCGTACCTGAACTACCGAGAGTCGTCAGTGTTTCGAGTGTTTTTCGGATTCCTATGCATGCGAACGTTTTACAGATCTGTACATTTTATACATCTGTATATTTTGTATATTCTTATCATGGCTATAATACAAGCTTACTCACTTGACCTCAGCACTGGGCTGCAGAATCGTAGTTTGTGAGTTCGAACTCCATTCACGCTTGTACTTTGACTTTCGAAAAAATACCCTTAGGATACGTATAAACCCCATTATCTTCCTGGTATAACATATTGACCTTCGACCAGGCCATCAATCAAGGAACAGGTGCATCCTGTCGAATATATCAGGGTATAACCTTGACTGTGGACGGGTTGAATTGAGTGCAGATGTGACGCTCACAGGAAGCAGGTGGACGACAAACAATGATATGACCCGGTGCGACAGGAAGTTCAGTTAGTTGGAGATAAGATGCTGTAGAGAGAACCAGCACCCAGCAGAGGGCTATGGGCCCTCAGGACCTCCGATTGAGCAACTGAGCAGAACGAGAAAGAAGTGCTGCTAAAGACAAAGGAACTGGGGGTCAATATGTTGCAGTTTGTTCAGTCTCCAACTCACCTCTAACACATAACCCTTTCGCAACCATTTCGAATAAAGTATGAGAGGTATATTTTTCTAAAGAAGTGTGTTCGTTCGTCATTATTGTTGATTCTGCTTCTGCATGTATATGTGTATAGTTGTATATGTATCATGGTTGTGACAGTGCAACACTGGGGGGTGTCCTCGTGGTGTAATGGTTAAAGCGATGGACTGCGGAATCGTAGTAAGCGAGTTCGTACTCCAGTCGCGCTATTACTTTCACTTTCGGGTAAATACCCTTATCCTCCCAGATATGGGTTAAATAGTACCACTACTGTTCTCTCTAGGAGAATGGTTTTGGCATTAAATAACCTACAGAGGTTGATATGCCATTAAACAAATAAACCAATCCAACGTATGCAACACTGGCTATTGGTTAAATAGTGCTTCTGCTTTACTTCTAGAAAGAAGGCTCTAGCATCAAATAACCTAAGAAGGTTTATATATCATTAAACAAAGAAATTGAATCGAAACCAAACCAATAGAGGTAGCAAAAACATAAAGAAAGAAGAAAATCCTGTAGTGTTATGTTTGACCTTCGACCCGACCCAAAGAAATGCTATTCCAAGGTGATGCAGCGGAAGGAAGTGACACATTCCAATGGCCAGTAATCGAAAGAGATCGCGTGGGCGGATTAAGGCTTATAATATGGGACAAGGTGAATGTCCCACTGTGCCAATAGAGACTGATGCACCGGAAGAGAGTGACCTCTGAACTGCATGACAGTTATTTCCGCTTGATGATGATTAAACATTCGATTTCAAAGATCCAGTGGGCGATCGTGTGGGCGTTGAATTATTATTTAACTCAGTTGAGTTCGAGTCCAAGAAGCAGTTGCCAGTAGAATTCCAGACAGCTAGAGACCAGATGTGGTAAGAAAAGCCACACCCGACCGAGGGGGCACTCGGAAACCCCGATGGAGTGGACCCCAGCATCAGGAGAACAAGAAAAACACAACGTGACGGTCATAACAGTGGGGTCAAGATATTACAGTTTATATTCGATCTCCAGCTCCCTCTCACATGCAACCCTTGAACAACCCTTTCGAACCCTTGCAATAAAGTGAGAGGTAAAATATATTTGTAAAGAAGTCTTCCTGCGTCTTCCTTCCTGCGTCTTTCAGCGTGCGTCGTTATCGTTGTGTCGTTGTAAATTATTCTACATATATATGTGCACGTATGTAGATGTGAATCTGCATATGTGACTATATAACAGTAGTCTTTCTCAATTAAAACAAACACCCGGAGAAAATTAAATTTTTTACATGGACAAGGAACTAGGAATTCTGATATTGATATTGTAAAAACTGATCAATGGCTTAAATATACTGGACTGAATGCGGAGACAGAGAGGTTAATACTAGCAACACAGAACCAAAGACTATCAACAAGAAACCATAGGGCAAAAATTAGAAATCTAACCCAATATGTAAACGGAATTAATTGACCCCTTCGTTTCGGCTTGCCCAATCCAAACATCGATAGAATATAAAGAAAGGCTTCATAAAATAGGACATTATATTCAATGGAAAATATATAAATGCTATGAAATACCGAAATTTGAAAAATGGTATAAACATCAATCAGAACTGCGATTAGAAGTCAAAGAGCTCTTGGACTTTGTCATACATAATGATAGGAAAAAAAAGCAATAAACAAGATACACTGGATAAAGACTATAAATAAAAACCATGTCTCCGAATTGATATATCAGATCAACAGATAATAACATTTCTGTTAAAGAATATAATATAAAAATATATAAATCAGGTAATAGAAATTGGAAAAAATAAAGTAGTTTAAAACTACCATCTTCCCCCCCCCCCGCGCGCAAAAAAAAAAAAGAGAAATCTGGGTATGATCAAAAAAGGGATAGATAAACACATTATCGAGATACTTGACAATCCTTGCCTATACAAAATACAAAAAAAAAAATGCGTTTTGCGGAACAGATTATCTCTTTAGGAGAGCACTATCAAAGTGATTGGAAAATACATGGTGCCTTCAATAAGTTTCCAGACTTTTTTATTTAGAATTGTCGTAGACTCTTGAAATTTCAGTATATTTTTGTTATACATTTTATGAGATGACTTACTAATTTTTATTATTTCCGGTACAAATGAACAGCTACAGCAGCAATTGGAATACACCCTACTAAAGCTAGTGAATTTCAGAAATGTAATCTTGACGTGAGGACCCTTTAGAAGAACGATATGCAATAAAATTCTGTTTCAAACTTGGAAAAAATGCCACAGAAACATATGGGATGCTCCAGACTGATTTTCAAACATCTTGCACGAATCGAGCATCGGATTTCGAGTGGCATAAGAGATTCAAGGAAGGTAGGGAGTCTGTGATGGATGATGAGAGGTGTGGGAGGAGTAAAGAAGTCAATACATCACAGTTGATTGGCCAAAGGTTTAGGGTTAGGGTTAGGGTTACAATGTTGAGGTTTTAAGAGAGTTCAGGAAGAGATTCCGTCGGAAGAGGCCAGCACTCTTTAAATAGGGTCAGTGGTATTTCCATCAGAACAATGCGCCAGTCTACAACTCCATCCTTGTCATAGACTATTTGACCTAGATGGGCATCAATACAGTTCGTCACCCTCCATATTGTCCAGACCTTGCTCCCTGTGACTTTTGGTTATTCCCTAAGCTCAGAGGCTGCCGTTATGAGACAATTGAGGAGATGAAAGAAGCTGTGACGAATGTCATTGACACGCTCACACAAGAGGACTTCCATGGGGCGTTCCAGAAGTTGTTGGAACGGTACAACAAGTGCATTGGAGCCGGAGGAGATTACTTCGAAATGGACTAGAGTTTCATGTGTGTACTATCAATAAAAGTGGCCATACGAAAAAAGTCTGGAAACGTATTTAATGATCCTCGTATCACCGAAAAGTGGCAGCAAAAACAAATATATTGAATGCCTTCAATCTTTACCTTCCCTTTCCATAGGTCGTACAAAAAATCAGGTGTTAAAAAAACGATAATAATATTTGAAATAAGTAATTATGATAATTAAACTAAACAAATCAATTAATTATGTGAATATCAACTCAACAAATTAAAATACTTTTCCCAGAATGCCCCGCGGATGGGCCCATCTTTTCCAGCATTGCCCACACAACAGTATATAAAAAGACACTTAATCTTTTCATTATATTGGCGAGGAAACGACAGTCACCAGGCGCCGTCGACTCTGTAATTACGACATCCTAATTGATATATATAGTCATCCACGGACAGATCTGTTTCGTTCTATCAGAACTCATCAGTGTGGCTAGACATACTAGCTCCCCGTAGATGGGATCGAAACCCGGCTGATTCAAACGCCAATCCGAGACTCTACCTCTCATCCACGAGGAACTAATAGCAGCGTAGTAAATTTTTAAACGGTTGTAAATCACAATAACAATTGTTTACATAGATCCGCTTAACGGCTACCGAGAGTTCAATTCATATATATATATATATGAAGAGCCTTGCAACAAACGCTAATGGCAACGCGATTACTTCATTCGCTAAAGAACTCAACCCTACTGGGGTAGGGGAGTATATATGTATATAGTCATCCACAGACAGATCTGTTTCGTTCTATCAGAACTCATCAGTGTGGCTAGACATACTAGCTTCCCGTAGCTGGGATCGAAACCCGGTTGACTCAAACGCCAATCCAATATATATGCTCTATCACCGTTATTGAGCACTGTTTAGTTATTTATTAGGTGTTATATATATATATATATATATATATAATCAAGTTGTGTCGACAGCACAGATTCCTTTGACTCTCTTTCTCTTGTTATTCATAGTTAGGTCATCTAGACGGCACCCAGTGCCCACAAAGTATTAATAAATGTAAGTCCTTGCTGGTCGGCCAAAACGTGTGTCCATTCGAGGAGTCAATTGAAGAACTTCGCTTATGCGCTCGTTCTTACTTCATCAGCAATGCCTAGAGTGTCTTGCTCGTCTTATTTTGATGGTCTGTGAGATGGGAGATAAGTGGCCGTTCAACTGCTATTTTGTGGAGTGCTACTTTCAGTATTTCTTATGAAGAACATGCAATATACTGTTGTAGTTCCTATCTAGCTTCTAGCTCCAATGAACATTGACATCGCTTTCAGTAAATGAGATATGGCTACCGAAGTATATGAACATGTGTATTAAAATCAGATGCTTGCCATTTATTGAGGAGATGGCACTATCTTGATTAAAGTTCATGAATTTTGTTATATCTATCTATCTATCTATCTATCGAGAGAGAGAGAGAGAGAGAGACAGAGACAGAGACAGAGACAGAGAGAGTGGGGGAAAGGGAAGAGAGAAAGTGAGAGAGAGAGAGAGAGAAAGATAGAAGCATGAAGATAGAAAGGGTGGACGATCGAGAGAAAGAGAAACAATCTTTGCTTACACTTCGATATTATCTCAACATATTTTGTAATCAAGAGCCAATATCTTTGCAAGCGTAAACATCACGTGACAAATATTTTTATCCTTGCCAAACAACGGCCCTAACACTTCGCCCTGCCCGCTTACTTATGAAAACACTCACATCAAAACGACATTGCCCAGGTAAATCCTACCATCAACAAAATGGACAATGTCAGATTATGGAAGGACAGAAATGCAATAATTACTAGACATGACATCCCGCGGGGACTGGTGAATGAGGGGGAATAGTTACTTGTTCTCTAAGACGACGTTTCAAGTTGATGGCAAATATGTTGGGGTAATCTCGCAGAAGGAGCGGATCTGGAAGTAAAATAAAGTCTTTGAGCAGTTTAGAATGGGAATTTTGCCAAATTACTCGGCTGAGTCAAAAGTTTTGCAATAATTCAACCTATTTCGTATTTCGTTGTTCAATTATTACAGTGTCTGTTCAAAAAGCTGATCATATGGAAGTGTCGATTGATGCTGCATTGTAAACGGTCAAGTTTTCTTGACATTGTTTGTGCTTGGCTGTCCAACAATTTTAAACAAGGCTTTATAATTCACCAAAGGTCTCCCTGATCTTGATTTGTTATTGAAACAAGTTGGTTGGTTGTTTTGTTTTACAGCATATCAACCGTTTTTGAGCCACTTAACGCCGAATTAAGTCATTTTGATAAAAGTTTCAAACTATTCAGGTGAGCGTTACTACGGTTTTTTGTTTACACACAGTTTCAACATTTCAAAACAGTTTAAAAAATTCAAAACAGTTAAAAAAAACAGTTCAAAAAATTTCAAAACAGTTCAAAAAATTTCAAAACAGTTCAAAAAATTTCAAAACAGTTCTCTTTCAAACAATTCAATTTTGCATAAATACACAAGTTAAATGACAAAACAGAAGTATTTCAAGCAATTCAGTTTTGCGTAAGTATGCGGTTTAAACCTCAAAACAGTTCTATTTAGAACAATTCAATTTAGCATAAATACACAATTTGAATGCTAAAAACAGATCTATTTCAAACAATTCAGTTTAGCATAAGTACACAGTTAAACACTGATGCAAAAATAGTTAATTTCAAACTTTTCAGTTTAGCTTAATTGGCCCTATCAGGTGCTACCATTCCGGGTCATAGTGGATCTGGGAGCGATGGCAATGAAGGAATATTCCGCATTCCCCAAAGCTCGATTAATACTGGGCCCTTATTATCAGGTTGTTTGGCGTTATTTCAGGACACTCGTGGGGGGATCATACCCTTCCCCTATACAGAGATGCAGTCTGTGTAGTCTACAGGTGAATCGAGACAGGTGTCACCATTCTCGAAACATTTTAACTAGTTTTACGCCACGCGTTCCTGGGGTGAGTGGGGAGTCATTGTAACCTTGTGACTAACGTGCTGGACTGTGATCTCGTAGTACGTGCGTTCGAACTCCAGTCATGCATTTGTGCTCATTTTCAGAAAAATTTCCAAAGAAAAGTATGGACCACACCAGCTATGACAGAAAGAGTTTTTCTACAAGGATGGATTTGGTATTAGGTAACCTACCGAGGTTGATATGCCATTAAACAAAGAAATTAAACCATACTTTGCTGTTCTGGCGGGGTACAAGGCAAAACTAAAAGAAAGCGAAAAGAGAGATAAATACTTAGACCTTGCTAGAGAGCTGAAAAAACTATGAAACAAGAAAGTGACGGTGATACAATTAAACAAAGAAAATAAACCGTACAATGTTCCTACTCGTTCCACATTATTTTCTTTTGCTGCAGTCTTTGCACTCAGTCATTTTCTTGCACATGGAATATAAAATGGCTCAAATTACAAATTTTCAACACTCATTATCAAAACAGTAAAATGAATAATTAATGTTTATATTTATGAATGAATTTAAAGATGGTTGTTGTAGGTCTAAAGAAAGAATAAGGATATATTTTAAAATAGGAAGGTCCATGAAGAGATTTGTATTTTTTTAATTTATTTATTTTGTTCTTCCATACGTGTTATATATATGCATGTTTTCAGCTGGTTGCTTTCGTCAGAGCACATGTGAGGCACAAGGCCTTTCAATAAGGCACTCAATGAGACTTGAACTCACTCTTGTTTACAGTATAAATGACCCTTGGTCGGTCAAACTGGTTTATGTAGAGGTCATTGTTCCTCTTTCCTGGAGTGTGTTTAGTTTGGTCTGCTTTATCCGTCTTTGACATTTTATATGCTTATAGTTGTGTGTGTGTGTCTGTCTGTGTGTGTGTATTGGCGTTTGAGTGGTTTTGGGTTTCACCAACAGCTTTTTTTGTGTGTGTAAGTGTGTATCATAGGGAGTTTTGTGGTTTTAAATCTACTCGTAATTCTTTCTCCTACTTCTTTTTTTTATATGTATACATGTGTCTGTGTATATGTGTGTGTGTTTTAAGTTTTTTCTTTCGTCTGAGAACATGTTTGGCATAAGGTCTTGCTAATGGGTATTAAATAAGATTTTAAGTTACTAGTGTTTGTAGTTTGAATTGTTTTTTATTACTTATGTTTTTGTATATATATATATATATATATATGTGTGTGTGTGTGTGTAATACCGGGATATTGGCCCAGCGGTTAGAGTGTTCGCCAATGGCCCGGGAGACCTGGGTTCAATCCCAGGTCGAGTCATACCAAAGACTTTAAAAATGGTACTTGATACCACCTTGCTTAACACTCAGCATTATAAGGTACGGTTCAAGGGTAAAGTGGAGCAATCCTGGGAATGGAGTAGCGCCCTCTCCTACACCTTGGTGTAGTAGCTATCGAAAAGGGAGCCTTCGGGTCACCCTCGACTATGATCGCTAACTTTACTTATATGTGTGTGTGTGTGTGTGTGTGTGTGTGTGTGCGTGTGTGTTTATTTACGTTAGTGTGTATGTATTATTCATGTTTTATTTAACTTACGTTTGAATTTTTCTATAAAAAAAATTTATGAATGAAAATAAAGTATAAACAATTTAGTAACTTGTGAACAAGTTGAATCAAATAAATGATATTACGTGGAGATATAAGTTGCTAAAAGTCTTCAGTGAAAATCCGAAAAATAATCTATTAACTCAAACTGGTAATCTGAAATAATGCAAAACTATTGACTCACCCTAGAATAGTATCATCTATAGTGGTGTGGGTAGTGTGGCAGAAATTGAAATCAAAATCCCGCGTTCAAATTCAATTTGAAGCTGAAATTTCTCTTTTTATTTCTTAGAAAATACATCGTTGTAATCAACGATAGCTGTGTTGATGGTGGGAAGTAAACTAAAATTTGCGACCGTAGTCGAGGGTGACCAGAAGGCTCCTTTTTCGATAGCTACTACACAGAGGTGTAGGGGAGGGTGTAATATTACGGACGGGTGCTGTAGTCAATCAGTGAAGTTGTCACGAGACTAGCGCGTGCGGGAAGAATGACCTGCAAAGTTAGACGTGATTTAAAAATAATCACAGATGAATCATCACGTGTGTGAAACACGTAATGATTTTAAAATCACGTCTAACATCGAACATTCGAGGAACTTCGATTTGTTCTCCAAAATCTCTATATAAGAAAACAAGTAACGAGATTTTGGAGCAGAGTTGAAGGCAGTTGTCAAAAAACGGGTGCTTTAAAGGTTCTGGAGGCCCCGACCCGTCCTACCCCAGTCGGCTACGACCTACCTGCTATGACAGGCGTGCGTCAAACAGCCAGCTCTCACCCTGACCCCATCACCACCGAGAGGAAGGGAGAAGAAGGACGCAACAAAAAATGAACTTTTCGAGTTGCAGTGATCATAGCTGAATAAAAACGACTGCTATATTTTCTTCCCTTACCTTCGAGTTTGAGTATTTCTTTTTCAGTGGACTTCTTTCTTTATGGCACAAAACGTTGGTCCTATGGTACAATGGCCCTACTCCTTTCCCTGGATTGCTCCACTTTACCCTTGATACGTACCTTATAATGCTGAGTGTTGAGTAAGGAGGTATCAAGTATCATTTTTAAAGTCTTTGGTATGACCCCACATGGGAATGAACCCCGGTCTCCCGGGCCATTGGCAAACACTCTACCACTAAGCCAATGGGTCGGTCTTGGTGGGAAGAAATAAACATAAAAAAACACAACTCATCTTCTGTGTTAGTTAATCTGCTGCTTTGTTCTCTCAGTTCAGATTCTGAGGCCATGAAAGCCGTGGAAGAAGTAGACAACGGACACAACTTGCCGGGTAGTATTTTTTTTTCTTCAAGCTGAAACCGAATCTTCTTGCGTCTTCGAATCGTTACTTGTTCTTCGTTTATTCAAACACTTACGTCCTCGTGCCCCAGTCAAATGGTTGATTGATTTTAATCCTTATAGAATTATTTGATACCAAGAGGTTAGAGAATTACGTTCATTGTTCGTCCATATTTTGATTTAATATTTACTTGTTTCTTGTGAGTTTTTTTTTGTACGCGATCCTATTGAATACGTATAATTTTTGAACTGATCTATTTGACTCTCAGATGGGATCGAACCTTGGTCACTAAAAGAGAAGGGAAATCGATGAATCTGTCTTCTTATATTGGAGTTCACGGAGCCACAACCACTAACTTCTTTAACGTCGGTTATTATCATCCAGTCCGCCCTCGTCAATTCTTAGATGCCCCATCGCATTTGGTGATCTCGGCAAGATTCGATTAATTATTGTTTTCACACTGGGGGGAGGGGAGGTAATTTCAAACATATCTCGTTACATTGGAAGTGATGTTGAACTAGATGTCAACTTGTTTTTCTTCCGGCTGTTGATTTTTTTGAGTATCAGTTGGTTATATATATATATAGCTAGAGAGAGAGAGAGAGTGAGAGAGAGAGAAGGCCCAAGAAAAAGTGAAAGGCTGATATATATATATATAGCAAGAGAGAGAGAGATAGAGAGAGAGAGAGAGAGAGAGAGTGAGAGAGAGAAGGCCCAAGAAAAAGTGAAAGGCTGATATATATATATATATAGCAAGAGAGAGAGAGAGAGAGAGAGAGAGAGAGAGTGAGAGAAGGCCCAAGAAAAAGTGAAAGGCTGATATATATATATATATATAGCAAGAGAGAGAGAGAGAGATAGAGAGAGAGAGAGTGAGAGAGAGAGAAGGCCCAAGAAAAAAGTGAAAGGCTGATATATATATATATATATATAGCAAGAGAGAGAGAGAGAGAGAGAGAGAGAGAGTGAGAGAGAGAAGGCCCAAGAAAAAGTCAAAGGCTGATATATATATATATATAGCAAGAGAGAGAGAGAGAGAGAGAGAGAGAGAGAGAGAGTGAGAGAGAGAAGGCCCAAGAAAAAGTGAAAGGCTGATATATACATATATATATATATATATATATAGCTAGAGAGAACACAAAAAAGGTAAATTGCAGAAATAGATGCATAATAAGATTATTCGAAAGAGAAGGGGACAACCTGAGAAAAAAAGTAAAAGCCTGAAATTGTTGGTTCATTGATTTGATGGTTTGATGGCCATTCAAACTTTCATGTGTTTTTTTTTTACGCTGATCGGTTTCCATTTTTAAATGGTACAAATATACATAAATTTGTCCTGTGTTTCTAACACGGTCAATGTGTGACACAAGGCCAAATATTAAGCAAGGTAAAATAAGTTCGAATTCTGCTTTTTTTTAAAAAGACTCCTTGCAGTACTGGTCCAAGTCGCCGGGGTAGAGAGAACTGATGGACATGACGTTCTCAAGAGTATACGTGCGAGAGTAAACGCAAACAGGATTTGAACTCGAATCACCGATTGAATATCTTACGACGATAACCGTTACGGCAAACATTGGAAAAGTATATTCACACTCCTTTTAAGAAGGTAAGCACTTCATATTGAGTTACAATATCAAAAGTAAGTAAAGTTGACGACTTTAGTCGAGGGTGACCCAAAGGCTCCCTTTTCAATAGCTACTACACCGAGGTGTGGAGGAGGTGTTACGGCCACCGGCCACGGTAGGATTATGGTGCAAGAACTACTATGTGGACCGGAAGTGGGGGAAGGCAATTGGCGAGTCTTCGAGCCCTAGCAACAGGGGGGGAAGCAGCCGAGAAGAGACAGGGAGGGCGCTTTACCGCCAAAAAGAAACGAAACCCAAAAAGTCAGTTTCGAGCTTCGCCAAGGAAGAGAAAGGTTGCCTTTTCACGGGGTCCGGTGAAAGGAGAAATCCTAGTCCCAAAATGGCATATAGAAGCATTTAGCTCCGTTGAGGCTCAACGTAAAAGAAAAGGAAAACAAAAAACTGGTGCCTTGCAACTCGTTAATAGGAGATTAACGAATATAAGAAAAAAAAGAAAAAATTAACAAAAGAAAGGGAAAGATAAAAAAAAGAAAGTGAGTCAAAATTTTTATCAAGAATAATATACGTAACCTAAATAAAGGTCCGTATCAAGACTATTCCAAAGAAACATTTTTGAGGCTGTTCATTAGCAGCTAGTTTCGGCGGAAAACCTATTTGGTTAAAATTTGTACATCCATAAAGACGAAGAGTAGAGACTCTTGTTCTTCGGTGAAAGAAGAAAAAAAAATACTTTGTCTTATTGGAAGGACCTAGTCAGATACTGTTGGGAGCGACTTGTCCTCCACATTGCTGTATATTTTTTTGTTGTATTCGTTTTGTTCTTTGTTTGTCTGTTGTCACAGTTGTGCTTTCTTTTAAATGAAAAAATGTATGAATGATACATATGTAAAGAAAAGGAAAAAACCAACTCTGCGTTATATTGTTTGTCCGGTTCAGAAATCCCCACGTATCCATTCATATCACGTTGACCTCTTTAACCTTCAAACCCTCATTCGTCCGTGGTCTTAGTAATCCACAGATAGGACTCCGTCCATATCTCGAAAAATTAAAAATACGGGTGGAAACTCGTCACAGAGGGCTCTACTCCATTCCCAGGATTGCTCCACTTTACCTTTGACCTTCACTTTATAATGCTGAGTGCTAGGCAAGGCGGCATCAAGTACCATTTTTTAAGTCTTTAGTATGACTCGACCTAGGATTGAACCCCTCTTTTCCGGACAATTGGCAAACAATTGGCCTGGTTGCTTTATTAATAGCTAAGTTACCCCCTCAGATTAGCAGTAAGTTAGAATTCAATACTGAATATATCATTAAGGGTTTTCGGAGTATTGTCTTCATCTTTATTCTTATTTTCACAATGTTTCGACCGATATGTCCTCCCGCCTCTTCAGGTGTTTGTCGAACTCGGGAACCTTCACGGAACTTCGAACTACGTCCTTTATTGAATCCACGGAGGTCACCTGTTCTGATTCCGTTAGCCATAACCGGGTACAAGTGTTTATTCCTATTTACCAACCCCTCCGTTCGGGCATGATATGACACAAGGTCAATTTTTAAGCGGAGTTTAACAGGTTTGAATTCAGAGTTTTCCTTCTCCTAGGCTAGTTTCCTCATCAAGGCTAAAAAACCTAGTCTGCCCTACTATTTAACCATAGCTGGAGGGAGAATAATTGGATACATACCTTTCCCAGGGGTATTAGTGCTATGTGAAATGCAGTCCCGTCCAGGATTTGAACTCGTGTCGCCGGGTTCATTTCCTAGGACGATAACCATTACACCACGGCCACAAGTGTTTATTCCTGTATTGTTACTCGCCTGCAGTCAGGATTGAATCTGCAACCTCTAGATGATTGTCTCCTAGGAAGCTTAGGGAATCAACGCCTATAACCGTTACGCCATGTGTCCTGCAAAAGATGAAAACAACAGTCCGAAAACCCTTAATGATAAAAATCACCAAGCTTCATCTCAGAAATTTAGACTACTAATACATATATCATTAATTAACATGCACATTTTAGATATATATTTAAGTTTTTAAAAAATTGAAAATAAAATGAAATGAAATTGATTAGAACAACTGCAGTCACATCTATTCCGTATGGCGTTTAAACGCCCCACGTGGCCCCAGGGTTACAACACCCAACATGGCGTTCTAACACCGTATGTGACACCATGTTTACGACGCTCAAAAAAATTTTAACATCTAATATCGTGTTCATTTATAAAAAAAAAAGACTCTGACAATGAAGTTTTACTTTGAAATTAATTAGACTCAAATAATCATTATATCGTATTGCAATAGCCCTCTAAATTAATCTAATATTATAAAATAAAATAAAATAATTTGGGCAATACTTCAAGTAAATTAAAAATGAATGAATGTTATTTAAAAGAGAAGGAGGTGTGTGTGTGTGTGACATCTCAGAAAATAACACTTTGTGGTGTCCTTTTTTCGTTACGAAATTCCCTTAACTAAAAACTAAAGCTGATTGCTACGTTTTTGGCTTCACTTCATTTTTCCCCTCGGTGGATCCTATTAACCTCTCTGTTCTGTGTTTATCTCGGCATCTTTCTATCTTCTCAGCCTATCTGCTTGTCTGTCTGTCTCTGGTTCAATCTGCCTGTCTCTCTCTGAATCTCTTCTATGTCAGCACATCTCTTTATCTGTTTTGCGGTTCCTTCCGACTGTCTATCTGACTTGCAGACTAACTTTTCTTGCATATATGCAAGGGTGAACATTCCTATTTCTAGAGTTCTCGCTATCTTGGTAATGTATGTAAAGGTGCCATCAATGAATTAAAGAAAACTGTTCAGTCTTTTATTTGTGATTATAGTTAATAATAAATAAATCGCCTGTGGTGTGATGGTTATCGTCGTAGGAAATGGACACGGCGACACGAGACTGATTGCATTTCACATAGCACTAATATCCTTGGGAAAGGTATGAATCCAATTGTTCTCCCTCCAGCTATGGGTAAATAGTAGGGCAGACTGAATTCTTTAGCTTTGGTGAGGCAACTAATGTAGGAGAACGAAAACTCTGAATTCAAACTTGTTAAACTCCACTTAAAAATTGACCTTGTGTCATATCCTGCCCGAGAGGAGGGGTTGATAAATATAATAGACAGGACATAAGACTATTCCAGAGACCCTAAAAGATTTGAAGATAAGTCGGGGCTGCCCTTCTATCTGACTATCTACATTTATACTTGTTGTTCCCACACAAATATGTCTCAGCCCTTACATTGACACACACAGATAGAAAGATATATATTTATATATATATATATATGGTCCACTCACAACCACACACACACACACGCAAACATATATATATATATATATATATATATATATATATATATATATATAGGTATTATTTGATCCAGTTATACCGGAGTTGGGAGTAATTTCACCAGGACAAGAAAACTATTCAAGAGTGAACATTTAAATTTTCCTGGTAAAGAGCTCAATGTAAAAGACATTACAGAGCAATAATTACATTAAGAAAAAACACAAACCGGTCACATTAGGATTATAAATTTATTTCCATCCTGTTATGTGTTTTTGAAAAATTCAAAAACACGAACACATAACAGGCTGGAAATAAATTTATAATCTTAATGTGACCGGTTTGTTGCTTTTTCTTAATGAAATACATACATATATATATATATATATATATATATATTTACTAATCTACTATCTACCAGCATTCACGGTTACCAGGAAAAAAGAAAAAAAACGCCAGAAACTAGAGAAAATAATATCTCGAATTACCGCTCGGGGGAAAACAAAAAAAATATCATAGGACAAAAAAAAAAGAAAAAAAAGAAAAGGCCAACTTTGTCACACCAGTTGAAAAAAATCAAGAGTAATGCAATCAGTTGGTCAAAAGAAAAATAAAAACCCACCGTAAACTGCTGCAATGCTACAATTACAAGAGTGCTCAATACGAAGAAGAGCCAATTAAAAAATTAAATAGCGAGTCGGATTTTTCCTACTAAAGTTTCGCCGCACCGCCTCATCAGGGAATTTCGTACCGACTCGCGATTTAATTTTATATATATATATATATATATATATATATATATATATATATATACCAGCATGTACATTCTCACACACACACATCTATTCACTCCTACCGATGCGTGCACAATCATGAACACACATATACAACAACAATTGCTTTGTTTTAGGTTTCTTTGTTAAAAGGCAAATAAAACTTCCTGTGTTATGTTACTAGAACTCACTAATGTCAATATGACAAAAAATGTAAGCAATTTTTTTCTTGTTGGCTTGGGTGAGTTCTAGAAGTAAAAGAACTGTTCTAGGGGGTGGGGTATAAATGCCAAAACAATCTTTGTAAAAGAAATTGCATTGGTACTATCAAACCCATAGCGACGGGTAGATAAGAGGATTATACCTTTCCAAAGGTTAGATTAATAGGAGCAGAATTAAATATATAGATAGACAAATACGAAGATATATGATTGCGCACAGACTTAGATAGATAGATAGATAGATAGTAATAGATTTATGGATACGTAGATACACTATAATCCGACTGAGATTGATAGATAGATAGATAGATAGATAGATTATGATCACACACACACACACACACACACACACACATATATATATATATATATATATATATATATATATAGATAGATAGATATGGATTGACTGTAGAAGATTTATGGATACATAGATACATTATAATCCGACTGAGATAGATAGATAGATAGATAGCTATAGACAGTAGAAGATATGTGGATACATAGATACATTATGATCTTAGATAGATAGATAGATAGATAGATAGATATGGATAGACTGTAGAAGATTTATGGATTCATCGATATATTATAATCCGACTGAAATCGATAAATAGATAGATAGATTGATAGATAAGCAGAAAGATCAACCAACATATCCCAGGTAATATCTGTAAATCAAGAAATATTATCAATAGTATAAGAATAAGTTAGTGTTTAAAGTGCATCTAAGTCTTTTATTGTACATTGATATCAGGAGTTTCGCCAAAGAGTCGATAGAATTAACCTTTTACAATGGTATCGATTCTGTCAATCGCCTCTCGCATTTCATAGACCACAGACCGAGATCGATACCTGCCCTAATTAATCGAACAGTTGGGAGCCATCATCAGTCTGTTTCCTGTCTGCTTGATTAAACGTCTTTGCCTGATTACCCCAATGTTTTACAAGCATAGTAAAGTGTAGTTGTGTAAATGAAAATGTTAATACGTTCTATTTTGAGGTTTGAGAAGAGCGAAGAAAAATATTTGTAAGAGTCTATTCTTATTTACAATGCACATGATCTTATTAATCTTTCTATCTATTTATTTATATACACATCTGTTCGTATAGATCAAAAGATCTATCTATCTATCTATCCATCTATCTATCTATCGCCCTCTTGTTTCATCTATGAATTTATTTCCTTCTCTTCGTATATATATATATATATATATGTAGACATGTGTGTATGAGTGTAGATATTCATCTATGAATAAATAAATTTATATAAATAAATCTTTTCATATTTTTGTCTACCCCATTTTACTGATCTCTATATCCCTCTCTCTCTGTCTCTCTGTCTGTCTCTGTCTCTCTCTCTATCTCTGTCGGTCTTTCTGTCTCATTCTCTTTCTCTCTCTCTCTCTCTCTCTATATATATATATATATATATATATTAGAATCAATTTTTCATATAATTATATTTATCTTTCTGTCTATCCTGTATATATATATATATATATATATATATATATATATATATATATACCCCATTTGTCTACCCCATTTTACCGATCTCTGTATCCCTTTCTCTCTTTCTCTCTCTCTCTCTCTCTCTATATATATATATATATATATATATTAGAATCGATTTTTCATATAATTATATTTATCTTTCTGTCTATCCTATATATATATATATATATATATATATAAATATACACACACACATATATATATATATATGTGTGTGTGTGTGTGTGTGTGTGAAAAAGTACAAAGATGGAAAAATAGGTTTTTAGTGGTTGATTTTATTTATATATTAATAGAATTCAGAAGATTTTATTTACAGAATTCAATCATCCTGTGAAAACCTTTGTGTTTTTCATCTCTGAACATTTTTATACAGTCAAATGTATTTTCAGTTGTTCCAATATATATATATATATATATATATATATATATATATATATATATATATATATATATATATATTGGTCTGTTCATATCAATATATTCGGCTTTTGATCTATCTGTCTATCTATCTATCTATCCAAGTTTACTCATATCAGTTAGGTGTTGGACCTGAAATAAATATTTCATATGTATTTGATGCATATTATTACTCCGTGTCAGAGTGGACATTGAAGTATTGGTAGTGAAAGAGAGATTCCACACTGTTCAAAGCTAAATAAGCGGAATTTTTCTACCGATTCCTTTCTACCGTAAAAAAAATATCCAAGAGCATTTATTCCTCTCAGATGGGGCTGACTGCATGTCTACACATGGGGTAAGACTACTCCCCAACGAGTGTCCGGTATATGACACTAAAAAATCAGATGGTCATGCTCGAGTAATCCTGGAGCTTTGAAGAGTGTGGAGTGTCCCTTCATTACCATCATCTAAAGTCCTCTCTGACTGCGACTGGTAGCACATGTTAGGGTCAGATATAACTAACGGACATAAGGAAAACAAATGACTTATTTTAAATTGAATTGTTTGAAATAGAACTGTTTTAATATTCGACACTGTGTAAGCAAAAGAATGATGTTTAACAGAATTGTTGATGTTACATACAAATACTTGGAACCATTTGATTTTCTGCAAAAGAATGAACTCAGACGAGTTTAAAAATGCCAGGAAGAAAATGTGTTTAAAAATCGTATATATTTAATATAAAAAATGATTTGACATTAAATACCCTAATTGAATCGATATGCCATAAACCAAACCCAACCAAACCAAATCATATATATATATATATATATATATATATATATATATGTATATATATATATATATATATATATATATATATATATATATATATATATATAAAGAGGATGTAGCATTAAAAAACCTACAATGGTTGTTATGCCAAAAAACCTAATCACGCCAAACACTTTATATATGTTAAAGGATTTGGTATTAAATCACCTGCAATGCAGTCTGTAACATTCCATACGTTTCTGTGGCATTTTTTCCCAAGTTTAAAACAGAATTTTATTGCATATTGTTCTAAAGTGTCAGATTACATTTTTGAAATTCACCAGCTGTGACAATCAGGGTTTAGTAGGGTGTTTTCCAATTCCTGCTGTAGCCGTTTATTTGAACCGGAAATCATAAAAGATGGTCAGTCATCTCATTAGATGTATAGCAATAACATACTGAATTTTCAAGTATCTACAACAATTTTAAATGCCCATACGAAAAAAGTCTGGAAAGTTATCGTATGCCCCTCGTGTATGTATATAGAGATTTTGGTATTAAATAAACTACAATGGTTGATATACCATAAAATCCAACCAAACCAAATCATATATATTTAATACATATATATTTAATACATATATATTTAATACATACATGTAAATATATTTTTGTGTAGTTGTTTCTTGAGGAATTTTTGGCACACAGTTATATAATATCAAATATTCCTATCTATCACAGATAACTTGCACACTGTTGTATGATTTTAAGTATTTCTATCTAATAGAAATAATTGTATGGTTTCAAGTAATTATTTCAATTGATAATAGTAATTTGTTTGCTTATAGCCCAGTTATTTCAATTAAGTTATCATAATAATCCTCAGAAAATATTTATCGCTTTAAATAACTATTCTTGATGTAAATAATTTACAGAGGGTGTCCTCGTGGTGTAATTGTTAAAGCGAAAAAGCGAGTTCGAACTCCAGTTGCAGAATTACATTCACTTTCGGCTAAATACCCTAGGGAAAGAAATGAATCCCCTAATCATCCCAGCTATTGGTTAAATACTACAACAACTGTTCTAGATGGATAGATTTAGCATTAAATAACCCATGAAAATTGATATGCCTTTAAATCTTGTGTTCTACCAATCTTGTGTTCTGCCAAAGGCTTCTCCTCATTGAGGTGGGGGAATTTTACCATTCTTCAGGGGGCACAATGAGGTATTCTAACCCAAACAGTGCCTGAGAGACGGGGAGAAAGGATAGATAAGAAAGAAGAGAGAAATTAGGTTTCTTTGTTGAAGTCAGTTTTTAATGACAATAATTCGTTTATCTGATCAAAGCTGTTTCTGGAGAAACTGTCAAATGCCAGAACAAAAAAAAAACAGTAAAGATAATGAAAATTTTGTGTAATTTTGTTCATCATTTATCAGATTTACACTCATCATAAAAAAAACTGGTGTCATAAATGATAAACAACGTTAAGTAAAAACTATTTAATATTAATCATATTCAAAAAGATCAATTGCATCTCAACAGGCTCTACGAATCAGTTTCAGAGTGGACATGGGAGTAATTGCAACCATGAAGTGATTCTCCAATCACCTGATTTCCAGACCTTGAGCCTTACCACTGGATATAGTTTTAGAATCATATCTAGGTTATTGATTCTCAACTTGGATTCCTATATATCTGATCTTACTTAGATAAGCAATAATATAATCACTTAATCAATCTTAATCTAAGGAGTGTCCATGGTATCAGACTAAACTGCATTAGATGGTGTGGCTCCTGTTCAAGATCACTTGAGTGCGTGGATTATCTATTCATTGTCATTGCTCATTGGTCCATTCGGGCCCGTAATGATGCTATCAATTAGAGGTTCATATAAGGTTGGTTTGTTGGTTGATTGTTTTATTTCACGGCCTATCAGCTCTTTTCGGGTCATTTAACGCCGAATGAAGTCATTTTGATCAAACACTCAAATAATTCAGTTTAGTATAAGTACAGTTTATTGTTTGCACATAGTGAAATGTCAAAACACTTCTATTTCAAATAATTCAGTTTTGCATAAGCACACAGTTTAATTGTCATAAACATTTCCATTTCAAGCTATTCAGTTAAGTCAAATAGTTCTAATTCAACAATTTAGTTTAGTGTAAGTATTCAGTATAGTTCTATTTAACCCATAGGTGGGTTCCTATCAAGTGGTACCACTCCGAGTCAGAGTGGACCTGGGAGCGATGGCAATGAAGGGGTACTCTGCATTCCCCAAATCTCCAGCATTACTGGAACCTCACAATCAGATTGTTTAATGTCATATAGAAGACACTCATTGGGGTGGGGTCTTACCTCTCTGAAGAGGTGCAACCGACTGGTCAAGCTCATATATGGGTAATATTTGCTGGAAATTTATGAGTATTAAAAGGGAAAACGAGATACCATATAAAAGTGAGCAAGCATATATTTATTTTATTCTTTGCGAGTTTTTAACATCGGGAGTCGAAGCGACAGCAAGTCTTCTCAGGCCACCAGGGCTCTTCTCAGTATTTTCACTGATTTCAACAATGCCGTAGCTTTGATAATCTCGATTCGTTCTGTGATTTCCAACTCTACCAGTCCTCTTTTTCAAGCCGTTGGAGACCGTTCCAAGTGCGCTAATAATAACTAGTGTCACCGTCATCTTCATGTTCCACAGCTTTCTTAGTTCTTTAGCCAACTCAAAGTATTTGTCTCTGTGTTCGGATGGGACGGCAAAAACCGGCAAAAACCACTATACAGCTCGTACTTCTTTTTTTTCTTTTTTTTCTTGCTAATTATTTCTAGGTCTGGTCTTCTGATCGATATTTGAAGATGCATTTGTATCTCAAAATCCCAGAAAGTCTTACGCGTTTCATTCTCCAGGACAGATTCCGGTTTGTTCATGTACTATTTTGTAGTAATGTCAAATTTCAATTTCTTGCACGATTCTTCGTGAATAACCTTCCCCACTCAGTCGTATCTAGTCGTATACTACTTTATCGGTAACTTGCTATTTTTGGTTATAACGTGATTGATAGTTTCGTTTTATCGCCACATAAAATATACTTGCTATTCTGTTGCGTATAATCGATTTTCACTTCGATATCATCATCATCATCATCATCATGTCGTGCAGCTAGCACGTATATCCCCGACCCTCTCTCGCCACTTCTCCCTATCATCCATCGCTTCTAGCTGGTCGTCAGGGCTACATCCCGTATCCTCACATAGCTGCTGTATGTATGTTCGAGCTGGTCGTCCTGCTTTTGCTTGGCCATATGTAGAGGTCCATAGGATTACATCACAGATGAGCTCGTCCCTGCTTCTCCAGCAGTGTCCTGCGTGTCTAGTTCGTCTAACTTGTATAGTATTCGTGATGGGAGGCAGGTGGCTGTGTTATATAGTCATGTGCCGTATCATAACGACACAATAATTAAGACAGACGCAATGTCAAAGACGCAAGAAGGAAGACGCAGGAAGACTTCTTTACAAATATATTTTACCTCTCACTTTATTGCAAGGGTTCGAAAGGGTTGTTCAAGGGTTGCATGTGAGAGGGAGCTGGAGACCGAACATAAACTGTAATTTCTTGACCCCACTCTTATGACCGTCACGTTGTGTCTTTCTTGTTTTCCTGATGCTGGGGTTCACTCCATCGGGGTTCCCGAGGGCCCCCTCGGTCGAGTGTGGTTTTCCTTACCACATCTAGTCTCTAGCTGTCTGGAATTCTACTGGCAACTGCTTCTTGGACTCGAACTCAACTGAGTTAAATAATAATTCAACGCCCACACGATCGCCCACTGGATCTTTGAAATCGAATGTTTAATCGTCATCAAGCGGAAATTACTGTCATGCAGTTCAGAGGTCACTCTCTTCCGGTGCATCAGTCTGTATTGGCAAAGTGGGACCTTCACCTTGTCCCATATTATAAGCTAATATCCGCCCACGCGATTTCCTCTCATAACTGCCATTAGAATGTGTCACCTCCTTCCGGTGCATTACCTTGAATGGCATTTTTGGCCGGGTCAAAAGGTCAAACATAACAGGCTGTATAGTTGGTGCTTTGTGTAATTGCCGTCAAGCTTCTTCTTCAGCCGTTTAGTTAGCGTCCAAGTAGTGCATCCATTTAGCAGTATCGATACGACTGCTGTCTGGAAAAAACTGCGTTTCATTTTATCGGTCAGGTCTGATTTCCATATGATACTTGCTTAGAACTTCGATCGACAAAATCAGAGAAAATGGCTTCGAGCTGCCAAAGAAAAGAAGCAGAAGGTAGCACGCCAAAACAATTACCGACGCCGACAACGCCGATTACATAACGTTAGAGGCGAATACACCCAACCAAGCCGAAACACTACTGCATAGTCTTGAACGAGCCGCCGCAGGCATTGGCCTCCATGTCAATGCACACAAAACTGAATATATGGGTTATAACCAAACAGGCGACATTTCCACACTAGACGGAACCTCTCTGAAACTAGTAGACAAATTCACCTATCAAGGAAGCAGCGTCTCATCAACCGAAAAAGACATCGACACACGACTAACGATAGCATGGACTGCTATTGATAGGCTCTCGATCATATGGAAATCAGACCTCGATATAATTGGTCCTTATGGCGTTATTTTGTGCTGCTATTCGAAGTGATGCAGTTGCTTTCTTAAGGTTTCCCTTTCGTCGTCATTTCTTGGCCTTTTTGTTAGGGATTGTTTCAATTTGTCGCTTGAGATATCCATATATTTTTTTCTTCCCCTTTTGTTTCCTAGTTTTTGTTGTTTAAGATATCCATATAGTTTTCTTTTCTTCCCCTTCTGTTTCCTAGTTTTTGTTGTTTGAGATATTCATATAGTATTTTTCTTCCCCTTCTGTTTCCTAGTTTTTGTCGCTTGAGATATCCATATAGTTTTTTTCTTCCCCTTCTGTTTCCTAGTTTTTGTTGTTTGAGATATCCATATAGTTTTTTCTTCCTCTTCTGTTTCCTAGTTTTTGTTGTTTGAGATATCCATATAGTTTTTTTCTTCCCCTTCTGTTTTCTAGTTTTTGTTGTTTGAGATATTCATATATTGTTTTCTTCTTCTGTTTCCTAGTTTTTGTTGTTTGAGATATCCATATATTTTTTTTCATCCCCTTCTGTTTCCTAGTTTTTGTTGTTTGAGATATCCATATAGTTTTTTTTTGTTCCCCTTCTGTTTCCTAGTTTTTGTTGTTTGAGATATCCATATAGTTTTTTTTTCTTCCCCTTCTGTTTCCTAGTTTTTGTTGTTTGAGATATTAATATAATTTTTTTTTCTTCCCCTTCTGTTTCCTACTTTTTGTCGCTTGAGATATCCATATAGTTTTATTTCTTCCTCTTCTGTTTCCTACTTTTTGTTGTTTAAGATATCCATATTGTTTTTTTTCTTCCCCTTCTGTTTCCTAGTTTTTGTTGTTTGAGATATCCATATAGTTTTTTTTTCTTCCCCTTCTGTTTCCTAGTTTTTGTTGTTTGAGATATCCATATAGTTTTTTTCTTCCTCTTCTGTTTCCTAGTTGTTTTCGCTTGAGATATCCATATAGTTTTTTTTCTTCCCCTTCGGTTTCTTAGTTTTTTTCGCTTGAGATATCCATATAGTTTTTTTTCTTCCCTTTCTGTTTCCTAGTTTTTGTCGCTTGAGATATCCATATAGTTTTTTTTTCTTTCCCTTCTGTTTCCTAGTTTTTGTCGCTTGAGATATCCATACAGTTTTTTTTCTTCCCCTTCTGTTTCCTAGTTTTTGTCGCTTGAGATATCCATACAGTTTTTTTTCTTCCCCTACTGTTTCCTAGTTTTTGTTGTTTGAGATGTCCATATAGTTTTTTCTTCCCCTTCTGTTTCCTAGTTTTTGTTGTTTGAGATATCCATATAGTTTTTTCTTTCCCTTCTGTTTCCTAGTTTTTTTCGCTTGAGATATCCATACAGTTTTTTTTTTCTTCCCCTTCTGTTTCCTAGTTTTTGTTGTTTGAGATGTCCATATAGTTTTTTCTTCCCCTTCTGTTTCCTAGTTTTTGTCGTTGCGTTTGTCCTTATGCTGTTCGTGCTGTCATTGACCGCTGTAATTAGTTCATTATTATTATCATTTAATTTTCAGCTTTTGTTTTGGTTTATTACAATCTATCACCAGATCTTTACTGAAGACCAAGGGCGAGGGAAGTTTGTTATTCTATGTAGACTATGCATTCATGTTTTTACTACCTTATTTGGATGTTATTTTTCCGATCAATTTCCTAGTACCCTCCAGAGAGGGAGACGAGCCGTTCTGCAAAGAGCATTTTTTGTATTTGTCAAGGTCGTGAAGATGACTAATCTTACTGAACAGTGAGAAGCCGAGCTCGCCTGATATTCTTCAAGTACCAATCACCTGATTTGCCTCTATGGATCGGATCACGACTTCGGAATTCACGCTTTTTGACCGACCTGATGTTGCATGATCATCGAGGCTCTTGCATCCCAAGCAAAATTTCTTCAGCTTCCTGGTTTTTGTACAATAATCAACTGCGCGTTCAACTTTCACGCTACAAAGGGGTTTTGCTTGTTTCTGCGATATGGCACGATTCGAACTTGTAAATTATAAGTTCTAAAACTTAAGTTGGTTTCAAGACGTTCATCTGTGTGACTTTCGACTAATACGCTGTGTTAAGCAATGCACAACGTGTTAGCACACCAACTATCTACAACGGCTCGCACTGCTTCGGTCAGTGGATAAACACCTCGCAAATTAGCACGAAGCAAAATGCTTAAAAAATTTGACTTCCCTTTGTATAATACTTGATGTAACAAAAAAAAAAAAAAAAAAAGAAGAAATTGGTTAAAGCAGATTTTGAACTGTTTTGAAGGTTAATTTTTTCGTCTGAATTTATTCTAGATAACCGCACACACACACACACACACACACACATATATATATATATATATATAAGGGGGCACAGACATCACTTTGTAATTGTATAATTAAAGAGGAATTCCCTATGGGTGGAAAATGTAATACTGAAATTGTAGAATACCAGGCTAACATTTTCCCCATGAAAAGTAAAAATTATGAAAAAGTATATATTGGTATATTCGCTCTCAACTGGAAACAAAGATTGTATAACCATTGACATTAACCATTGACATTACTTAAGAATCAAACAGCTCTAAGTATTATTGGAATTTAAAAGATGGTGGTTTGACCCCTCAAATAAAATGGAAGCTTATCAAAAGATCATCGATAGCGAATAGTTTAAAATGGTGAATGCAAAAAATTGTATATTAAAATCAAAAACCCAAACTAGACAACAATTAAATAAAAGAAATGAACTAATATTCAAATATCAACGTAAAATAAGTCTGATTTAAAATGGTAAGGATTAAGAATCATTATGAAGTTTTTTTTAAGATTATGTTGGCCTAGATATATAACTTGGATAAATAGCTGTAAAAATATCAGTTTTTAATGAATTTAGGGTAATTTTTAAGTAGATGTTGCAATATTATTACAACTTATGAATTAATCATATAATATTATGAATTTGATTATTTGACAGATAAAAGTGTGCCAGGTTCTTTGTTCGAGAATATACAAACTTAAACTAGATAATGGATCTAATTGCATTTGGAAGCGGTTAAATAAATAGATAAATGAATATCAATACATGAAATTAATATAACCACTGATGAAAGGGATTCAACTAACAAATGTAGCCTCTTTATACAAATGTAGCCTCTTCATGTATGGCACTAGACCAAGCGTCTAGTTTAAGCCGTAAACTGGCATACGTGTCCGGACCCACATTTGGGTTCGTGAAACTGCTCACATTGCACTAAGTGAGCCGATGAGCAGCATTGACCAGCAGGGTTCGAGTCTCGGCTCGTTCCTGACCTCCCCCTCCCTTTATCCCCACTTTAATTGGCCTTCGGGCTTTTGACCTTGTATCAAGTCGTGTCTGGTGGGAGGCAGCGACAATTATCTCTTTATACGAGGAAAAATCGTAAACACACTAATTTACGACATCTCATTTAAGGTAATAATTAGGTTACATATATTCTTAATATATATTAATATATTAAAATAAATTTGCTTAAATTGTTGTGCTGTTAACTGAACAATTAGAAGGCAAATGTTAACTTGAATATTTTTTTAGATGTAACTTTGAGATTTAATTTAGGACAGAAGAAGGGAGACTATATTTTATAGAGTTCCTTTTCGATATATCACCGGCTGTCATAGCAGGATTTCAACTGTCTTATTATCTTATTCGTTTATTAGGAAGCAGTGTCTCATCAACCGAAAAAGACATCGACACGCGACTAACGAAAGCATGGACAGCTATCGATAGGCTCTCAATCATATGGAAATCAGATCCGATCACGAAAACTATACAAGTTAGACGAACCAGACAAGCAGGACACTGCTGGAGAAGTAGGAACGAGCTCATAAATGATGTACTCCTATGGAACACCACATATGGCCGAGCAAAAGCAGGACGACCAGCTCGAACATACGTACAGCAGCTATGTGAGGATACGCGATGTAGCCCTGAAGACCTGCCAGAAGCGATGAATGATAGGGAGAAGTGGCGTGAGAGGGTCAGGTATATCCGTGATAGCGGCACGACATGATGATGAGGATGATGATAGCGATTTCATTGTCGGACATTTTTTAACTAAATTTGATTATACATCTTTAAATGTTTATTTTAATGAAAATGTTTTTCTCATTGAAAAACTATGTTTTAAATTTAATTATCAACCACCTGATGAGGCAATTCTCAATTAACGAATTGTCGAAAAAAATCTATAATGGCATAATGTCGGGTTAGTTTTCTTTGATATTACAGGTTGGTTGGTTGGTTGGTTAGGTTTTATGGGATATCAACCTTTTTGGTTATTTAACGCCAAATCCATTTTATACAAATAATCAGTTCTATTTCAAACAACTCAGTTTAATTGTCAAAAACATTTCTATCTCAAACTATTCAGTTTATTCAAACAATTTTAATTCAAACAATTGAGTTTAGTGTAAGTAGAGTTTTCATGTCAAAACCAGTTCCTTTTCAAACAATTCAGTTTAGCATAAGTACAGTTTATATCTAAGTACACAGTTGAATTCTCAAAAACATTTCTATTTCAAGCTACTCAGTATTGTCAAAGAATTCTGATTCAAACATTTCAGAGTGTACCCAGGAGCAATAGCAATGAAGGGGTGCTCTGCATTCCTCAAAGCTCCAGCATCACTGGAACCTCGACATCAGATTGTTTAGTGTCATATCCAGGATACACGTTGGAGGTGGGGTTAGCCCTCTGCAGAGGTGCAGTCAGTGTATTCTACTGCCCCATCCGACTGGGCAATTGATATTACAAATATATATATATATATATATATATACGTGTAATGAATGTCTTCCTGTAATAAACGACCCCTAATTCTTTGACACAAAATGTGGTTTTTATTATAGACTGCTTGTAATGAACGATCCCTACCTTTTTGGTAATGGTAGCTTACAATTATATTTCTTCAATATCCAAGGAGAGAAAAGGATGACATTTGAATACGTATTTATATATTTAAAAGTATTGTTATACAATCCGAATCAGTACCGAAATAAACAATGTATTCTAGACCTTAATATGTTTTACCCTGTTAGCTTGAATATTCAAAACATACAAAAACCCCACCTCAAGTCGGAACAAAGGAATTTTGGTAAAGGTAATGAAATTTTTACGGAACTTAGTTAAATATTTATTATGTTTCCACTTATTATAGTCACAGATCTTATAAATGATAAGTAATGTTAATTAAAACCTTTATCGTCTTAATAACCTTTGTTTAGGCATAGGTGATATGGAGACACTTTGGATTTAGGTAACAGCAAGATTCTACCAAGAAACAAGGTAAGATTTGACATTTAAAAAACGTAACATTTGTAATGAACGAACTTTTCTTTGGTTTTATGGCTCATCAACCATTGTTTATAAATATATATAAAATTTTCTAGATAGCATTTTAAAATGAACCTTCGTTCATTTTTTGCTCTCAGTTAAATGGGTTCCCTAATTTCAATCTAATACAAATAATTCTATTTACTATTGAGGATATGTTTGCACGAGTTAAAGGGTTTCAAGTATTGATATTTAACACTAACATTTCAAATAAACATTCAATCATTTGCTTGCACACAGTTAAAGGATTAGATTTTCTATTTCTCACAATCCAATTTACGATGTCAACAAAGTTAAATGGTTGCAAGTACTTCAATGTATCTCTAACAATTCAATTAAACGTCATTTTTTTGTTTACACACAGTTAAATGATCAATTTTTTCCTTTTCAAAAAATTCAAATCGAAAACTTCATTTGTTTGCACTCAGTTTCAATGTCAAACAGTTCTATTTGACCCAGAGATAGGACCCTATTAGGTGCAGAGTAGACCTGGCCAGAGTAGGCCAGGGAGCGATGGCAATGAAGGGGTACTCCTCACCCTCAAAGCTCCAGCAGTACTGCAGTCTCACCATCCGATAGTTTAGTGTCATATCCAGGGTACTCGTTGGGGGAGTCTAACGCCTTTGCAGACATGCAGTCGGTGTATTCTACAGCCTAAACCGACTGGGCCAAACATGCCATTACAAAGTGATGCACCGGAAGGAAGTGACACATTCCGATGGCAGTTATGGAAAGAAATCGCGTAGGCGGGCTTGGCTGACAATATGGGACAAGTTAAAATCCCAATGTACAGTCATAGTGTGATGCACCGGAAGAGAGTGACCTGTGAACTGCATGACAGTTTTTTTCCGCTTGATGACGATCAAACATGCCATTCCAAAGATATTGAGTGGGCGATTGAACTATTATATAACTCGGTGAAGGCAGGAAGTCAGTGACAAGATGCAGCAGAGGAAGCCAGAATCCAGCAGAGTGGGCCCCCACGCCTCCGGCTGAGCAGCCCTGGAGAACGAGAAAGACACAACGTTGATGGCCATAAGAGTGGGGGTCAATATGTTGCAGTTCTGTTCGGTCTCTAACTCCCTCTCACACACAAACCTTATCAAATAAAGTCAGAGGTATATTTTTTTTAAAGAAATCTTCGCTCGTCTTTATTCATCGCGTCAATATGCATCCTGCATGAATCTGCATATGACTATACAGCAAAATACCATGACGATGTATGGTAACTTTAATTATGCTATTATTAATGTTTCCCAACGAGAAAAATTGTCTATTTTTCACAATCCGGTTTACGATGTCAACAAAGTTAAATGGTTGCAAGTACTGCAATATATCTCTAACAATTCAATTAAACATCAATTTTTTGTCAACACAGTTAAATGATCAATTTGTTCCTTTTCAAACAATTCAAATCGAAAAATTCATTTGTTTGCACTCAGTTTTAATGTCACAGTTCTATTTGACCCATAGGTTCAGAGGGGAACGGGCCAGAGTGGAACGGGTCAGAGTGGGCCAGGGAGCGATGGCAATGAAGGGGTACTCCTCACCCTCAAAGCTCCAGCAGTACTGCAGTCTCACCATCCGATAATTTTGTGTCATATCCAGGGTACTCGTTGGAGGAGTCTTACTCCTTTGCAGAGATGCAGCCGGTGTATTCTACAGCTTCATATCCAGGGTACTCGTTGGGGGAGTCTTACTCCTTTGCAGAGATGCAGCCGGTGTATTCTACAGCCCAAACCAACTGGGCCAAATACCATGACGATGTATGGTAACTATAATTATGCTATAATTGACGTTTCCCAACGAGAAAAATTAAACCTGTGTAATTAAATATCTTTCACAAATCAAAGTTGCAACAGATTATTGATTTACACAAAAATTATTAAACACATTTCTTGCTTTTAAATGGATATTAATTGGGCTTCTATTGACTGGCTATCGACCAAATGGAAATCTAATCTTTCTGATCAAATAAAACAGGAGTTCTTCCTAGCTGCAGGCGTGTTGGTACTATTGTATCGTTTAACCACTTGGACTCTAACGAAATACCCGAAGAAAAACCCTGACGTGAATTCCAGAAGGACGCTGCGCGCTGTTTTAAACAAAGAAACCGTTACTGCTATTATGATAGTCAACAAAAAACACGAAAGGATTGGTTCCCACATTTGACAGTCACATTGATTTTTTTATAGCGTCTTGAAAGAAAATACGTTAGCACTATTTCTATTAATTATAATCATAATCAGTTGGTGCTGCCCGTGGTGTAATGGTTATTGTCGTAGGAAATGGACACGACGACACGAGTTCAATTCCTGGACGAGATTGATTGCATTTCACATAGTACTAATACCCTTGGGAAAGGTATGAATCCAATTATTCTCCTCCAGCTATGGGTAAATAGTAGGGCAGACTCAGTTCTTCAGCCTTGGGGAGGTAACTAGTCTAAAAGAAGGGATACTCTGAATTCAAACCTGTTAAACTCTGCTTAAAAACTGACCTTGTGTCATATCCTGCCCGAGCGGAGGGGTTGGATAAATATGATATGTTAATCATAATCAGTCAAAGTATGTACAGGTTAGAACCTAAAATAGAATAGGACAACTACTGGAGCTGAGTGCATCAGCCATAGATCATAACATACACATAATATGCATTCAAGAACACAGATACACACATAGCGAGGATATTAAATACCATGATACAGGCAATGGGCGAACTAAAGCCACTGCATCTGCAAGGAAAAACTCTGTCATGGCCACGATAGGAGGTGTTGGTATGTTTATATGACCGCAAACCCTAAAATCACTAAATAGCAAAGAGAAAATACAACCAAGAATGATGGCAGCTATATTTAATGGCAACCCCAGCGCAACAATCATCTCTTGCTACAGCCCTACTAATGTTAGTGAAACTGAAATGATCACCTTCTATGAAGAGTTATGCTCTCTTGTTCGTAGCACCCCGAAACACAACGTTCAAGTCATTGGCGGAGGCATGAATGCTCAAATTGGTACAAACGGAAACCGCAAATTTAGCCTACACCACTCGTCAAACAGAAATGGACAACATCAAACAGATTTCCCAATAGAAAATAGATTAACATGCCTCAATACAAACTTTCAAAAAAAAAAGAAGGAAAAATATGGACCTATACATACGTAAACAACACTAAAGCAAAGATAGACTACGTCTTCATAAACAAGAAATGTAATAATAACGCATTTATTTTATGAGGCTTACTCCTCATTCGATCATCAAATTGTCACAGCAAAAATACGACTGAGCCTACGAAAGAATGAGACCCGAACAACGACCACTATATACTATGACTGGGCCCTGCTTAATAACAGGGATATTAGAGATAAATACGCGATAGCACTAAGAAACAAATTCGATGCACTACAGGAGAAGACAGAAACACATACTCCAAATGACGAATATGAGAATTTCCTCAACACCAACTTAGAAGCGGCAGCAGAATACTTACCAACTAAACAAAGAACTAAATCCTATGGGAGACATTAGCGGTTAAAGAAAAGCGTGCAGACGTGAAAACTGCCTCCAAATGCGATAGGGAAGAACCCAACCAATACCAATGCCCTGAAACTTAAAGAGGCACAAAATGAATTAGCTAACATATACCTAAAAGAACAGACAGAATACATTCAAAATCAGATCGATAAGATTAGAGACTCAGTTGAAGATAGAAAATCTAGGATAGCATGGCAAACGATAAACGAAGTGAGCAGAAGGAAGAGCACTGCCAAAGTTAAACTGAAAGCTACCAGCCAACAAGAACGACTACACCTGTGGAAACAGCATTGAGTATTTATTCGGAAACCCTCCGAAAGTTATAAATGAACCAATCACGAGAATTATAAGTAAGCAATTAGACATCAAACTAGGACCGTTTACTCAAGAAGAACTTGACTAGTTACTGAGAAAAATTAAAAACAGAAAACAGCAGGGCTCGATGAAATACCCACTGAAGTATGGAAGACCAGACAATTCGACGACATACTGCTCCGACAGACTAATGCCGTATATAATCAAAACCCGATAGACAGATTGATGAAGGGATGCATCCTCCCGTTACCTAAAAAGGGCGACCTCGGATTATCCAAGAACTACCGAGGTATAACACTTATGTCCATAGCTGCCAAGATATACCATGCCCTAGTACACAACCGCATAGAAGCCAAAATTGACAACATACTTAGGAAGAACCAAAATGGCTTCCGGAGAAATAGATCCACGGCGTCACAAATTTTGACAATCCGTCGAATTGATGTGGGTGTATGTGCAAAAACATAGGGGCAACAATATTATTTGTCGACTTCACTAAGGCCTTTGACTCCATTCACAGAGGAAAGAAGGAGCAAATTCTTCTTGCCTATGCCGACCAAAAGAAACTGTCGCAGTCATAATGATGCTCTATAGAAACGCCAAAGTAAAAGTCTGTTCTTCAGATGGAGACACAGACTACTTCGGCATTATAGCAGGTGTACTGCAAGAAGACACAGTATCTCCGTACCTCTTTATGATCTGTCTAGACTACGTGCTTAGAACATCGATGGATAAAATCAAAGAAAATGGTTACGAGCTGAGACAGAAAAGAAGCAGAAAATACCCCGCACAAACAATTACAGATGCCGACGATGCAGATGCCGACTTCTGGCAAATGCACCCACCCAAGCCGAAACCCTGCTACATAATCTGGAACGAGCCGTTGCAGGCATTGGCTTCCCTGTCAATGCACACAAGACGGAATATATGTGCTTTAATCAAACCGGCGACATATCCACACTAAACGGTAGCTCTTTAAAACTAGTTGACTAGTTCACCTACCTAGGAAGCAGTGTCTCAACAACCGAGACTGACATCAAAACGCAACTAGCAAAGGCATAGGCAGCAACCGATAGGCTATCGATCCTATGGAAATCAGACCTGAACGATAAAATAAAACACATTTTTTCCAGCGGCGGTCGTGTCCATACAGCAATATGGATGCACTACATGGACGCTAACTATACGTATGATAAAAAGGTATGACGGCAAATACACAAGAATACGGGCAGTAATATTGAACAAGTCCTGGAAGCAGCTACTGTACGGCCACTTACCACCCATCACAAAAACTATCAAAATTAAACGAACCAGACATGTGAGACACTGCTGGAGAAGTAGAGACGAGCTCATAAGTGATGTACTTCTGTGGACCTCTTTACATGGACGTGCATAGCTGGACGACCAGCTCGAACCGACATACAGCGGCTCTGTGCCGATACGGGATGTATCCCTGAAGACCTGCTGGAAGCAATGGACGATTGGAAGGGGTGGTGAGAGAGGTTCAGGGATATCCGTGCTGATTGCGTGGTTGATGACGATGATGATACCTCACCTTACGTCGGTAATTCGTTCCAGGAGAAGCGACCTAAGGCGGAAAACGACTTAAGTCGAATTTACTTGACTCCAAATTTATTTGTGACTTGGCTAAACTACAAATAACCATTTGTGATACAATCGTTTGGTCCGGCATCAAATGTAACGCTATGTTTTTGGCACAGTTACAATGTGTAACGCTATCGTTTGGGTACGGTACTTAATGTAACAATATTTTGGAACGGTATGACAGTAACAATTTCGTGGTATCCGATACCCAACGCTGCTACCAACGCCAAAATATATACTGTAGTGCACGACAACATTTGCAGCGCCATATGTAATAATAATGATTGGTTAACCCTAGTAACAGAGCCAAATGCGGTATTATAGTTGTCACAGTACTTTTAGTTTAATCTTATCATGGTAACGGCGCTAAATGCATTTCCACATAGTTTGTTTATCAATCCTCTCTGTGCCCACACTTTATTCTAAAGATCCACTCATAGAGAATGACACAACCTATCCGGAACTTCATCTGGCGGTCGGGGTAATTTGTTGGAACAAAGTTGCCGGATGTTAGCAATTAAAAGACCAGAAGAACTCTCCGTTAAGAATTAACAACCATTTATACTTCGATCTTCAGACTGCATACAGTAGCACGCGAAAGAAAAAAAAAGAAAATTTGTTAAGGTCCAAGAACAGACACAAAGACTCCGACCGACATCTCACCTCAACAGCTTCCAACAAAGAACAGAGAACTTTTTCGAAAATCGCTAATTTTTATATATCTAAATTCAGGATATCGGTAGGGTGATGTCATTGCATCATTCACACGTGTCCCCAAATATTTACCGTGTTTTCATTCCACCAATCAAACCTGTGACAAGACACATTTTGTTTACATTTGGTCTTCCTGTGTCGAATGATTGTTCTATGGTCGAGGTGCACTAGAGCTTGAAGTTTTCAATTTGACTTACATTTCCGCTCAAAGATTTCATCTAACTTAACAGCTAACTAAAAAACTCACGGCCAAACCAAACCAGATAATAAAATAATTACCCATTACAGCACCTGGATAATACATTCCCAGTTCTGTATTTTATTCATGAATGCATTTTAATAATATATGGTCAATAAAAATCTATTTTAAGTTTACAAATAAATAAATTTTACTACAGAAACGATCTTTTGGGTACATAACAGACAATCTATTAGTGCACATGGTTTGCTCTAAGACATCATAAAATAAAATGATTTTGTAGAGTTGAATAACAAATACAGTTATTGAAAATTGTTTTGCTATTTTAGAAAAAAATAATTCAAGTTGAATTTACTTTGCCCAGTCAGCTGGGGCTGTAGAATACACCGACTGCTCCTCTGCAGAGGGGTAAGACCCCCCCTAACGAGTGTCCTGGATATGACACTAAACAATCTGATGGTGAGGTTCCTGCAATGCCAGAGCTTTGGGGAATGCGGAGTACCCCTTCATTGCCATTGCTCCCCGGTCCACTCTGGCCCGGAGTGGTAACACCTGATAAGGCCCTATCAATGGGTTAAATAGAACTAACAGCATACTTATGCTAAAATGAATTGTTTGAATAAACTGAATAGCTTGAAATAGAAATGTTTTTCACAATTAAACCGTACTTACATTTAAACTGCATGCTTATGCTTAACTGAATTATTTCAAATAGAACTGTTTTTTGACATTAAAACTGTATTTACACTTAACTGAATTGTTACATATAACAGCTAGAATAGTTTGATATGGACATTTTTTTGACAATTAAACTGTGTACTTATGCTAAACTGAATTGTTTTAAATGGAACAGATTATTTACATAAAAATGGACTTGGCGTTAAATAACCTACAAAGGTTGATATGCCATAAAACCCAAGAAACCGAACCCCAAATTTACCAATATCTAACTTCAATTTGTTTATTTACCTCATGGACGTAGATGAATGTGGATCGTCTGTATCAACAACTGGTTCTGGTTGTCGTTGTTCAATAAGCTTTTTAATAAGAAATTGGTCGAGAATTTTTTGAACTGTGTTCTTCTTTTGACGGATTCAAAAAGAGCAAAAGCTCCCGTTCTTATTTATTGCTCTGGAACGTGATTTTATGTGTTTTTAACATTTTTCTAGTGATATTTCGACTTGTTGCTGATAGACGTAAAATCGAATAAATTGACTTCAACTTGATCCTATTTACCCAACCACTCCACTCGGTCAATTTTTAAGCGGAGTTTAACAGGTTTGAATTCACAGTTTTCCTTCTCCTGGACTAGTTGCCTCATCAAGGCTGAAGAACCCAGTCTGTCCTACTATTTACCCAAAGCAGGAGAGAGAATAATTGGATTCATACCTTACCCGAGGGTATTAATGCTATATGAAATGCAATCAGTCTCGTCCAGGGTTTGAACTCATGTCGCCGTGTCCATTTCCTATGATGATAACTATTACATCACGGGCACCTCCCTTCCCCTCCACTCGGGCAGGATATGACACAAGGTCAATTTTTAAGCGGAGTTTAACAGGTTTGAATTCACAGTTTTCCTTCTCCTGGACTAGTTGCCTCATCAAGGCTGAAGAACCCAGTCTGTCCTACTATTTACCCAAAGCTGGAGAGAGAATAATTGGATTCATACCTTACCCGAGGGTATTAGTGCTATGTGAAATGCAATCATTCTCGTCCAGGATTTAAACTCGTGTCGCCGTGTCCATTTCTTACGACGATAACCATTACACCACGGGCACCTGACTTAACTTGATTCAGTTTTTTTACATATAGTTTTTGACAGACGACGTATAAACCAGAATGAGTTAACTTGAACCAACGTAACTCGAAATATAACAGCGCAAAATGCATGGGGCGTAATCTCTACATAATGAAACTAAAAGTCTAAAGTGGTACCACCTGATAGGGTTCTGTATATTGCATAAATTGAAATAAGAAGTGTACTTATGCTAAACTGACTTATTTGAAATAGAACTGTTTTGACATTTAAACTGTGTACTAATGTTAAACTGAATTGTTTGAAAATGTTTCAAATAGAACTAAACTGCATACTTATGTTAAACTGAATTGTTTGAAATAGAACTGTTTTATGTATAAAAATGGAAACGAAACTAAACCAAACATTCTTCAAATGCCAATTTCCATTCATATTTGCTGGTTGTATATTCATATTGTTTTTAATATCCTCTCTATTTTTTTTTTTCAGTTTTGGTAAATATCTTCAATATGAATAAGGTGGTTAATCCTTTCCTGTGATTTTGTATATTTGTTGCCTCCTGTTCATTTCTAATCTCTAAAAGATACCTCTTGGGATTTTCTCCTGTGTCAAGGTTTGTCCTCCCGCTACTAAAAAGATAGGAAGTAGTCGATATTCAACGGAAACTATTAATGAAGCAGTCTGGCGCTTCTTACAAATACACCAGCTCACGCTAATTTTTCTGGTGCATAACCTGGAGCATGCAGAAAGAAGCATTAGTCTTTACGTGAACTTAGATAAAACAGGAGTCAATGAAATATACGTATTAAGTTTCTTGTTTTTAATTGTATATATATATATATATATATACAATTATATATATATATATATGCAATTAAAAACAAGGAAATTAATACGTATATTTCCTTGACACCTTTTCATCTACATTCATATATATATATATATATATAATTGATATATATATATATATATATTCTTAAAGAATACATATATATATATATATATATATATATATATATATTCTTAAAGAATACATTTCGAGGTGCTTTATGGGTGATCTTCAGTGATGCACCAGTTTCATTGTCGACTTCGGGTTGGTGAATCTCATATTGGCTCCAACAGCAATCTCGACCTTGATCTGGAATTTCCAGACTGTTTCTTTGACAGCTTGTGCTACGTATTATTCACATGCCTACATATATATATATATATTGTCATCCACAGAGAGACTGTTTCTTTGTATCACAACTCTTCACTGTGACTAAACACATTGCACGCTTCATACTGGGATCGAAACCAGCATACTTTTACGGTAGACCGATAACTTACCACTCAGCCATTTCGTTGACCTACGTCAGCTCAGGAATTTAACGGATTTTTTTTCAACTCTGTTTACATTTTGCGCAACTGGAAATCGGAGTGTTCAATTCGTTAGAAGAGCTTTGTATTACGTGGGTGGCAGCTGTTAATTCCTTCGCCAGAGTGCTCAAACAGGGAATACAGTCAGCGTCGAAGAAGAAGAAGAAGAAGAAGAAGAAGAAGAAGAAGAAGAAGAAGAAGAAGAAGAAGAAGAAGAAGAAGAAGAAGACATGGTAATTAATAAATTAATTTTTTAAAGAATTCTCTTGCTTGATATAAGAAAGGTTCGAATGTTACTTTTTTGATTCTGTAAACAATTCTGGGTTACGTTCACATTTTTGCACCATTATTTGGTCGGTCTGTTTGCGTCGTTCCGTCTGTGTCCATTTCGTGTCGTCAAATTTGTACTTGTTCGTTGTGATGAACCCAACTACTTTCAGTTTTTCTGTGTTGGAAGAGAGAACAACTTAGATACATCTGTATAGTCACAAATTACATTTATTTCTTGGCGACTTTTCATTTCACATCATCTGTTCGATTGCCCACTCGACTGGAGTTGTAGAATACACCGACTGCTTCTCAACAGAGGGATAATACCCCCAATGAGTGTCCTGGATATGACACTAAACCATCTCAGCACAATCGGCTGCAGCTGTAGAATACACTGACTGGATTTTCGCATAAGACCCTCCACAACGAGTGTCCTGTATACGACACTAAACAATCTGATGGTAAAGCTTCAGCAAAGCTGGAACTTTGGGGAATGTGGAGTACCCCTTCATTACCATCGCTCCCAGGTCCTCTATGATTCGGAGTGGTAGCACTTGATAGGATCCTACCTATGGGTTAAATAGAACTAAACTGAATACTTACACTAAACTGAATTGTTGAATTGTTGGTGGCATCTGATAGGGTTCAAGCTTTGGTTCAAATATAACTAAACTGTATACTTATGCTAAACTGAACAGTTCGAAATAGAACTGTTTTTAAATTGAACTAAACTGTGTACTTATGATAAACTGAAATGTTTTAAATGAAATTAATCGAATTGTTTGAAATTCAATTCGGCGTTAATTTACCCGAAAAGGGTTGACACGCCGTAAAACGAAACAACCAACCAACCAAACCACCCGTCCGACAAAACGGGGATTTTGTGATCAGAGCAGGGATGGAATTTGATGTAGTATCGTTCGCGAATTTTTAATTAACTAATATTCCTAATTTCTAGAACAATTTTTATTAACTAATTGAAATCATCCAATCAGAGCCAAGCCTTTATTTGAACTCGGGTTCATCACACATCAATCAAACTAGATGACCCAACGATTTTTTCCGATTTAAATCATTCTACACTATCTGCCAAACAATATATTGCGTCTGTTATTTAACTCAGTGCTTTATAAGAATTAAATTCTCCAAAACGAGTTAACTTACAAATCTCAAAGAACCTTGCCTGCTGTGCTATTTTTCCATAGCTTGAGGGGTAATTGGATTCACGTTTTCCCAAAGCCATTAAGGGTAGTTATGATAATAGATTTTACATCACTGTCTCGAAATAAAAAAAAAATCACATTTACCAAGTACATGGATTAAAGAACAGGGACAATTTCAATAGTTCAAAGCCTTTGAATATTTCTTGCTATTTCCAAACCTTAAGGTTAAATGCAGTTAACTATATTTGATACAAAGAAAAATGTAACATTATACACTCTATTGCATGCAACAATATGACTCATCCATTTGAAATTAACATATCAAGAATTTAGGTTAACAGAGATAGAGAAAGAGAGAGAAGTGGTAGAGAGAAAGAAAGAGAAAGAATGAGAGACGGGGCATTGAGAGAAAGAGAGATATAAGGAGAGAGAGAGAGAGCGAGAGAGAGAGAGGGGGGATAGAGTTAACGAGAGAAAGAGATAGGGAAGGAGAGATGAAGAGGTAAGGACAACGAGAAAGAGACGGTGGGTAGAGAACATAAGACAGAGAGAGAGAGAGGGGGGGTAGAGAGAACGAGAGTGAGAGAGACGAGGGGTTAAAGAAAATGCTAGGGAGACGGGAAGTTAGAGAGCAAGAAAGAACCTGAGTGGGAGTTAGAGAGAATGAGTGAGAGAAAGAGAGAGAGAGAGAGAGAGAGAGAGAGAGAGAGAGAGGGAGAAAAAGAACTTCTGCAATGATATGATTTATACATTTCAAATTAACATATCGCCTTTGGAGGCTAACGGAGAGAGAGAGAGAGAGAGAGAGAGAGAGAGAGAAAGAGAGGGGAGATAATGAGAGAGCCTGGGTGTAGAGAGAATGAGAGAGAGAGAGAGAGAGAGTGTGAGAGAAGGAGAAAGAGGATAACTGCATGCAATAATGTTATTAGTATATTTAGAACGATGTGATCAACGATGTAGACTATGAGAGAGAGAGAGAGAGAGAGAGAGAGAGAGAGGGGAGATAATGAGAAGCCTGGGGGTAGAGAGAATGAGAGAGAATGAGAGAGAGAGAGAGAGAGAGAGAGAGAGAGTGAGAGAAGGAGAAAGAGAATAACTGCATGCAATAATGTTATTAATATATTTAGAAAGATGTGATCAACGATGTAGACTATGAGAGAGAGAGAGAGAGAGAGAGAGAGAGCAGAAGAAAAAGAAACGGAAAAAAGAACTGTATGTAACACTATGTTTCTACATCTAAAATTTCGAAAGCAAATTTGTAGGCTCATAGAGTGATATATATATGTATATGAAAGTGAGAGGGAGCTACAGGGAGAGAGAGAGAGAGAGAGAGAGAGAGAGATAATGAGAGAGAGAGAGAGTATGTGTGTGGGAAAAAGAGTGAGAGGAAAGGAGTGTAAAAGAAGATAATACATTAGATATTTAAAAAGTAATACATTCTTGCATACATTTCCTATTCTTAGTATATTTAAATAAAACCGCTGGCTACATTCGGAGGTTTTCGCGTTACTTGTGTCCTGTGGTGGGGCGCACTCGACCAGCTGTGATTACGTGCTGCACAGTTCGTCCGGTGTGTTCCACCACTGGATACATCACCTCTGGCCTCAGGGGGCCGTCCCCCTAGCTTAAACCCTCTTTAGAGGGGTTGGGTTTATCGCCCGGCGCCTGAGGGGCCCCGAAAAGGGAAATGCCGACGGGGTCCGAGGCATTTTTGGAACTGCCTGTCGTGTTGGGCTTCGGCCCTGCGACAGGACCCACCTAAAATGGCCTTGTGCCACATTCATACGCTGGTGGGGCGTAGGATAAATAACGGCTACATTCGGTGGTCGTACTCACACAAACTTGAATTAAATGATTGACACCAGATATATAAGAGACTTGATAAAAACTTAATATTTAATGAATCAGACTGAATTTGAATCCCTTTATGACTTTTAACAGGTTTTCTGATGGAAATATATCGATTGTTTGGTATTTTTAAAAGCCTTGTAATTAGTTTTGTTTCAGCTGTTTATCTAAAGAACATTCTAAAGTAGAGGACAAAACAAAAACAGTCTCATTCCATCAGTATTTGGGTCCTTGCCTCTGGGCTTCTAAATGTCAATACGCGCCATTTTGTTCGGCTCTTGCTGTTGCTACTTCCTGTACTTCCGGCACAGCAGTGTATCTCGTAGCGTGGGATTTCAGTGAGAATGTAACTAACATTATCGACACTTTTACAGTGATCAGCTAGAAATGAAAAACCCCATCCAAAAGGCTTTATACATTTCCTTCAATTGGCGTTTGATGTCTGCACTCTCTCTCTCTCTCTCTTTCTCTCTCTCTCACACAGACACTCACAGACACAGACACAGACACACACACACACACACACACACACACACACATATATATATATATATATATATATATATATATATATATATATCAGCCCAGGAAAATTATATTCTAAATGTATATTAGGCTCTTAGGAGTAAACAAGTCTGGTTGAATCTTATGAACAAGGAAAATTATATATATATATATATATATATATATATATATATATATATATATATATATATATATATATATATATATCGGACAAGGAAAATCCTATTCTAAATGTATACTGGCTCTTAGGAGTAAACAAGTCTACTTGAATATTACGGACAAGAAAAATTATATTTTTGATATATATACATACATATATGTGTGTGTGTGTGATATATATATAGTTATCGGACAAGAAAAGTTATATTCTAGATGTATATTAGGTTCTTAGAGTACACAAATATGGGTGAATATTACGGACAAGGAAAATTCGTGGGTAAAATGTTCGTCAATAGCCTGAGAGACCGGGGTTAAATCCCAGGTCGAGTCATACCAAAGGCTCAAAAAATGGTAATTGATACCTCCTTGCTTACAACTCAGGATTATAAGCATAGTATCGAGGGTACAGTTGTGTAATCCAGGGAAAGGAGTAATACCCTCCCCTACACCTCGGTGTAGTAGCTATTGAAAAGATAGTCTTCAAGTCACCCTCGACACTATATATATATATATATATATATATATATATATAAGTTAAACTAAAGTTGCCAACCGTAGTTGAGGGTGACCCGAAGACTTCCTTTTCAATAGCTACTACACCGAGGTGTAGGGGAGGGAGCTACTCCTTACCTGGGATTGCTCCGCTTTACACTTTATACATACCTTATAATTCTGTCAAGCATGGAGGTATAAATTAACCATTTTTGGGTCTTTGGTATGATTCGAGCTGGTATTGAACCCCGGTCTCCCAGACCATTGGTGAACACTCTACTCACAAAGTATTTGGGCCCGTACATTTATATTCATCATCATCATCATCGAGACGCGCTGACAGCAAAGAGTCCAATGACTTTTTCCTCGCCCTCCTCTCCTATCTTTGCTCTCCAAACTGTATCAGTCTGTGTTTGCACAAAGCTGAACTCAGGAAATCTTTGCTGGTCCGCCCTCACTGGCGGGTTCCCGTGTAGGAGTTCATTAAAAAACATTTTATAGTTCGTCCTTGCTTCTTTAGAAGACCCCACAAGTTTTTGTTTTTTTTGTCCCACTTGAATGGTTTGTGAGATGGGATATAATGTTCCTACTGCAACATGGAGTGTTGCATCCAGGATTTTTTGAAAACAGCAAGCAGCATTCTTGTAGAGTTCCCATCTATTTTCCCCCGTAGGTTCAAGTGGTGCACCCATACAGTTGTACTGATGCAGCCACAGCTTGGAAGAGACATCGTTTTATCTTGTTGGAGAGATCAGATTTACGTATGATCAATAACCTATCAATAACACACAACGCCATTTTCAAGGTATAGATTGTTATCACATTCAGTAGATGAAATATTGCTACCGAGGTATGTGAATTCGTCTACTAATTTTAAAAGTCTGCCTCTTAAAGACTCCATCAATTTTAAAAAGCATGAAAAGGTTTTATTTACGTTCACCTAGAAGCCAATGCATCCTGCTGCTTGCTCCAGACTACGCAGAAGGATTCAACTTGGGCAGGCGTATTTGCGAGAAGTGCTTGGTCATTTGCGTCGTCTGCGTCTACCCAAGTCCACAAAAAAAATCATATAACCATTATTCATTTTTGTATATAACAATTGATTACGAATAAAATTTATTGTTTAACACAAAATTTACACAATATTTAGAGATAATACACGAACTTATTAATATACAATTGCAAAAAGCTGGCAACGAAAATAAGCTCTCATTGAAAGAAATGAGATGGTAAACAAATATTTCTATTAGTTCTGACTATAGATATGATTTTGGTCATCTCGTACCAAATATGGTGAGACATGTGGCCAGAATAAAATGTTTTTTTTGTAGTTCTCGTGTATAATACGCACATCTTACTTTCAGGCTAAAAACTCGGGGAAAAAAACTGCAAATTGTACATAAATGATATTCTTTACATAAAGTGTTTTTTTTTTCATAATTCATATTTTTCGGTAGGTTTTATAATTTTTACTTAGTCGATGTTTTTTATAGTTTTTTTTAATAGTTTATATTTTTATAGGTTTTATACATTTTACTTGGTTGAGAATTTTTATAGTTTTTCTCATAGTTTATTTTTTTATTTTTTCATGTTTTCTTTTTAATTTTTTTCATAGTTTATGACTTTTTCTGTGTTTTTTAAAGATTATATTGTTTCATAGTTTAGGTTTTTTATAACTTCTGTTCTTTTTCGTTGTCCGTTTTTCCATTATCCGTTTTTCCATTGTTCGTTTTTTCATAGTCCGTTTTTTCATTGTTCATTTTCTTTTACACTGTATGTTTCTTCCTTGTTTTTATTCATAGTTTATCTTTTTTCCTGGTTTTGTTTTGAATCTTTTTACATACCTTTTGCTTTTTCATGTTCCAATTTTTTTATAGTTTATACATTTTTGCAATTGTTTTTCGTATATTTTTTTTTTTGTATTATTTTAATAGTTCATGATCATATAGAAAATGTATTTGATGGCACTGAATGAGGAAGAAACACCGCCCACATTTTAAACGGTAACAAGTGTAATACAAGCAAACTTAGGCAACTGGTAATGGTAGCTTCATCCATCTAATACCTTATCATTTTTTACTGGTACGATCAGTTACAGTCATGGCTTGGACTGGGGCATACTGTTCGTTTTCTGTCTAAACATCTTTTAAGATTTTTGAATTCGTAATTACAAGACCGATAGCATGTTCATTTGGAATGATGCTGTTCAGGATACAACTTAAACCAATAGCTGTATCAGTTCTCTCTCCCCCCCTCTCTCTCTCTCTCTCTCTCTCGTGCTCTCCATATATATATAACCGGCCCATTGCCACAAGGGTTAGAGAGTTCGTTGATGGTTCGGGAGACCGGGATTTAATCCCAGGTAGAGTCTTACCAAAGATTCAAAAAATGATACTCGATGCCTCCTTACTTACCCCCCAGCATTATAAGGTACGAGTCTGGGATAAGTGGACCAATTCAGGAAAAGTAGTTGCACCCTCCCCTACACTTCAGGATTGTTACTATCGAAAAGGGAGCCGTCGCGTGGCCCACGACTAAGGTTGGCCAACTTATTCAAATTACATACACACACTCACACACACACGTATATATATATATATATATATATATATATATATATATATATATATATATATATATATACCTATTCCTAAGATTAATAAACAAATAAATAAACAATAGTAAAGTAATACGATAATGGTAAGTGCAATGAATTAAAATTTGATCATACTAGCAATTGTTACATGCCAAAATTAGGGTCCGTCCAAGAAAATGAGACCCATCAAATTTTGTGGGATTTTGAGATATATAATGGATCACCTAATCAAACTCAGAGGGCGGACCTGTTGTTAGTTCGGGGAAAAAAGATAGTCGAAATAAGCTGTGGTACATGAAGCTGATGGTGATACCAATTGTAAGTGGAGTACTGTGAACGGTCCGACAAAGTTTGGAAAAGAGAGTGAAGGAAAAGAAAATCAGTGAAGGAATGGATATCTTTGAGACCACCGAGTTGTTTAAACCAGTTTGAATTCTCAGTAGAATCCTGGACCCAGAGGAGAGTTGCCGTCACTCAGTCAACCAGCTCCCACTGGTTTAAAAAATAAGAAGAAAAACACGATTATCCGTAGAATAGCGAGTGTATGTTATGCCGAGACAGAGATAAAACACTTAATCCCACAATAAGTGAATGTATTAAACTAGTGCACACACATACATACACGAGCACATACACACTATGTTACGCTTGTTGGCCGAGCAGTGTAATAATAAGCCTAACGTAAAGTTGGGATGGTTTCAATTCCAGCTTCAAGCGTCCAATGTGTCTAGCCACACTGAAGATACAACGAAACAGCCGGTCTGTGGATGACAATATACACGCTCCCCGATGGGGTTGAGCACTCTGGTAAAGGAATTTACGATTGCCGCTCGCATAATACAAAGCTTTTCGAACGAATTGAACACTCTGGTATCCGGTAAGGTATTAAATGTAAACCAACGAACACTGCTGCTGCTGTTGCTATATAATACCTTATAATTACTTAACTAACGGGGTACGCTTGTTAGCCAAGCGGTCTAATACTAAGTCTAACGTAAAGTAGGGCGGGTTTCAATGCCAGCTTCAAGCATCATATGTGTCAAGCCACATTAAAGAGTTGTGATACAACGAAACAGTCTGTCTGTGGATGACAATATATATATATATATATATATATATATATATATATATATATATATATATTACATGGTACATTCTGTGAACCTGGATCTTCTGATTGCTTGAAACCCATGTTCACAGACTATGCCATGTAAAATATATATATATATATATATATATATGTATGTATACGTGTGTGTGTGTGTGTCCTATCATTGATATTGAGCACTATTTAACAATACGGCATCATTTGGTCGTCCATTAATTCACCAAGGGAACTAATAAGAACCATAAACCTCTAATAAACAGACACCCTCACACACACATATATATATATATATATATATATATATATATATATTACAAAAGTGTATGGTTGTCACTATCTCACTTGGTGGTTTTGTGGTAGACCATGGAACATGAAACCAGAGGTTGCTGATAAGCTTCCATACTATTAAATATATATAAAAACAATATATATATATATATATATATATATATATACCAATGAGGAGATTGGGTTCCCATTGCAATAAAAACCGATATGGTGACCCGAGTTCAAATCATGAATCAGACTGTATTTTTCTTAGTGCTTATACACTTAGAGAAGGTATTTATCCTACCATTCTTGCTCCATCTATGGGTAAATAGTAGGGTAGAATTGGTTCTTTAACCTTGGCATGGTAACCGGTCGAGGTCAAGGAAAACCCGACTGAAACTTTTTAAACTCTCCTAAAAATGGCCTTGTGTCATATGCTCATCATACGGAGGACTTGTTATATATAATAGACCGAGTTTAAATGGATACAAGAACATATATTTTATAGACTGGCAAGCAAAACCTCTACTACTAGAACATTAGCTTTAAAAGCCTTCAATATATATATATATATATATAGTTTATGCATTATGTCCAAAGCTGTTCGTCCCCTGGGATGTCTACGTGGAAGAGTAGAGTGATATATAATGGTCTCCTGTGAAGTAATTGTTACTATGGCAACAACAAACAAGCCGTTAGGCAAATGACACACTCGTATCTTAGCGGCGCGCTTGTTCGAATACATTAGTTGTTGCTATTTCCGTCTGGCCGCGGCCGTCGAGGACTATCAGTGAGTCAATGACCACTGAAAATCTGCGGAAGACACACGGATGCACACGCATGCGCAGTGACAAACAAACAAGAAAAAAAAGGGAGGTGATGTGCGTCGGCCACTTGCAGAGACGTCGTCAAGGCTTTCAATCAATTATAGAAAACAGCGAGAATAGAGAACGAGAACTTCAGCTTGATTTATGGAAGCAAGCTGTTCCAAAATAGCTTTGCTTCTCCATTATATATATATATATATATATATATATATATATTCATTGTTTATACGAGTTTGGATAAAGACCAGTGAACTTAATTTTTCTATGAAATACTAGATGTGTTGACAAAATTATCGAGAATGAAGCTGTATTTATGAAATAAAAAAAGAAACACACACACACACACACACACACACACACACACACACACACACACACACACACACACACAGAGAGACACACACACACACACAAAACTTTCAAGAAACTCATAAGCGTTTCCTGTGAGTATTCTTTTCGGATAAAGCAAATATAAACGTATTATGAATGCAATTCTCTAACCTCAAATTATATAATTAGCAGAAAAAAACAAAATAACCCTATGACGTTAAACTGAATCAATGATATATATATATATATATATTTAGACTACCAGAAACTATCTACCGCGGTCTCACGTAAAAGTTCATTAGGATGATTCTGACTGAAAGCGGTTGATGCTCAGTCGACTGGGGCTGTAGAAAACACCGACTGCACCTTTGCAGAGGAATAAGACCACCCCAAAGAGTGTCCTGATGTGACAAAAATCAATCTTAAAGTAAACACCAGACCATTTGTTTTTCATGTCTGGTTGACAAATGACATTCAATTCCAGTATCAAGATGTATCAATTTTTGACTTTTCTTTCCTTTCCACTCATTTTTTTATGTAATGGTAAACAAAATTTTAAAACCCAAATGAAGGAGATAAGTAAAAAATAGAGAATAAAGGAATAAATTGATATAGGGAGTGAAAATTATCTACAATAAATAACTTTTATGGGAATTAATTACCTCTTAACAAAAATAATTTTTTAGTATAAAATACATTGTATATTAATGCTATTTTTTTCAAAAAAATAAGAAAGTTGTCATTTTAATACTATTCAATATGATTGATCACATTAAATGTAAAAATAAAAATTATACCAGTTACTGTGAAGACATTATCTAAATGTGTATACAAATACAACATAGATTTATATATCCTCAAGATTACAATTATATCATACACATTATTATAATATTCATATTACTAAACCTCAAATCCTTAAATTTAGAAATAAAATCATAACAGATATTATAGATGATACCATATAAGGAATTATCGTCACAATCAATATTACTATTACATTTATTACAACTAATCGTCAAATCTATTAATAATATAAACTAATCATCAATAATTATCCTTATAAGGAATATTAATAATTAACATAATAACATCAATGCCAACAAAAACAAAAAAACAGATATCAACACCAACCACAATATGTTCTTACTTAATATAATATTTAACTTTTAATAATTAATACCAATAGCAGATCATTTTAATTAATATTGATAATTATTAATCTGTATTAAAAAAATATTATTCATAATATCCACTTTGTAATAAAATTAAAAAATACCTTATGTAGTGTAACACATAATTGAAATAAATAAGAAAATAGTTGTTTAAAATATAAGAATTAATTTAGAAAAAATCTTAAAACATATATACTAAAATCCAAAGTATATTTACTTTAATTCAATTTAAACACACACACACACACACACACACACACACACACACACACACACATATATATATATATATATATATATATATATATATATATATATATATAAAAGGCAAGAAACAGACGATATACAGCAGAAACTATTACGGACGCAGACTATACAGATGATCTAACGTTTCTTGAAAATACACCTACCCAACCCAAATCCCTTGTGTATATTCTGCGTTATATAACATAATGAGTGAATATGCAGAGATAAAAAAGGACCATTACACTTCCTTATAAAAACATGTACCGTTTTTTATTCTTTCGAAAGGGTTTGAAGATTCTGTTGTGTGTGAGGGAGACAGACGGAGTGATACAAGACAGGCTGCTATATCGACTAATAACTTCTTCTCCTGACCATACCGTTCAGTGTTATTTTGAAGACCCCATCAGGACTTCCTTCTGCTTCACGGCTAGGGATACTCAACCGGAGGCTGCAATGGGCTTCTGGCCAGGGGGAGGGGCACTCTTAGTGACTACAAGTTGGGTCTGACTCACACTACCTACAACTGACTCCACTCTCACTCGGGTATCTGCATATATCATTTCATAACGCCCACGACTTCCATTCCACCATGTGACTGCTTCTGCTTGTTTACCCTGGTGCATCCTGTTCATAGAAATCTCTGATTGACGGCTTGATCATGGGTCAATATGGAACCTCTAGAGCAGGTAGCAGGAGACAGAGACCTCCATGTGAACACAGAAAAAACGAAGTACATCTGTTTTAATCAAGAAGGGGACATCTTCACTCGAAATGGTGTTTCTTTGAAGTTAGTGGACAAGTTCACGTACCTCGGAAGCAGCTTCTTATCAACAGAAAATTTCATTGATATGTACCTAGCAAAGGCATGGACAGGTATCGATCATATGGAAGTCTGACCTATTCGAGAAAATCAGTAGTTGTGTCAGTACTTGATACAACTCATGGATCCTGACTACACGGGAGCTGAGCAAGAAAGCTACAAGCTATTTTGAACAAATCCGGGAAACAACATACCACGAAACAACAGTTGTACAGTTATCTACCTCCCATCACTAAAACCATCCAAATAAGGCGAACAAAAGACACTGCTAGAGGAACAAGGATAAACTCATAAATGTCGTTCTCCAGTGGGCTCTTTTAAATGGACATGCCAGTGTTGGTTGACAAACAAGAACTTACCGAATAGTGCTCTGCACGGACATAGGATGAGGTCTAGGAGATCAGCTGAAAGAGATGAATGAAAGGGACGAATAGAGTGAGAGAGAGGGGGGGTCTGGAAATTCGTGCTAGTTGCGCAACTTAATGGTAATAATGATGATCTATATATTTGTGTACGTATGTTATATTTTGACCTTTTGACCCGGCCAAAAATGCCATTCCAAGGTGATGCAGCGGAAGAAGGTGACACATTCTAATGGCAGTTATGAGAGGAAATCGCGCGGCCGGAAATTGGCTGATGAAATGGGACGAGCTAAAAAATTCCCATGGTACACTCATAGACTTATGCACCGGATCAGAGTGACCTGTGAACTGCATAACAGTTATTTCGGCTTGATGACGATTAAACATTCGATTTCAAAGATCGAGTGGGCGATCGAGTGGACGTTGAACTATTATATAACGCAGTCAAGACGGATGTCAAGTGCCAGTTCGAGTTTCAGTCGGAGAGGACGATATGTGGTAGGGAAAGCCACACCCGGCCGAGGGGGCCCTAGGGAACCCCGATGGAGTTTGGGGACCAGAAAAGTTGCTGATAAGATGCAGTAAAGAAAGCCAGCACCCAGCAGAGTGGACCCCAGGGCCTCCGGTTGAGCATCAGGAGAACGAGAAAGACACAACGTTGACGGCCATAAGGGAAGGGGTCAAAATATTGCAGTTTCTGTTCGGTCTCCAGCTCCCTCCCACACGCAAACCTTGAGTAACCCTTCTGTACCCTTACAAATAAAATGAGAGGTATATATATTTTGTTAAAGAAGACTTCCTGTGTCTTTATTATTGTGTCGTTATGATGCTGTAGATGACAATATAACACGTACGTATACACGGGTCTCTCTCTCTCTCTAGATGCTGAACTCTCTTTAAGGTTCCGACATAAGGAAGATTCACATCAACCTTTAAGATTTGCAGTTTTCCTCTAGTGAACAATGCTGTACGGGCCGAGTAGGACTGTTCGATAATTCTACAGGTGCAAAACTTCATTTATCCAGCCAACCAGCAGACCTAAAGTTTTACTTGCTACCACGAGCGTTAAAACCTCAAAGTGTTTTTGCTTCTCAGTTATTTCATATTTGTATCTTATTTTCAAAGAAGATTACAATGTCTGCGGAAAATTCAAATGTTTCTAACAAAGAAAGAGACAAAGGCTTTTATCTTATAAGTTAACTGGGGCGTTAGGCTTACCGGATATCTGTGAGGAGCATTTTGATTTACGATGCATAAACAAATCGTAAGTATATATATATATATACATAATCGCCTTACATACCTTCTTTCCGATACCTGTGTTGCCCTTTCGGCTGGGGCTGTAGAATTCACCGACTGCTTTTCTGCAGAGGGGTAAGACCCCCTACCCCAATGAGTGTCCTGACATGACATGAAACGACCTGGTCCTGAGTCTCTAATAATGCTGGTGCTTTATGGAATGCGGAGTACTCCTTCATTGCCATCGATCCCAGTCCACTCTGGCCCAAAGTAGTAGCACCTAATAGAGTCATATCAATGGGTCAGATAGAACTAAACTTTGTACTTATGCTAAACTGAATTGCTTGAGATGGGACTGTTTTTGACATTTAAACTGAGTACTTACGTTGTATAGCCACATAATAAATATGCATATATACACATATACATGCAGAATACATATTGACGCAATAATAGAGACGAGCAACACAGTTCTTAGAAAAATATACCTCTCACCTTATCTGAAAGGTTTGTGTTTGAGAGGGAGTTGGAGACCGAACAGAACTGCAATATATTGACCTCCCTAGCCTCTCCGGACATAGCCGTGTGTCGTTCTCGTTCTCCTGGACTGCTCAACCGGGAGGCTGGGGGCCCAGCCTCTCTGGGACATGTTCTCATCCCAGCATCTTCTCACCAACTGGTCTCCAAACTAACTGACTTGCTGTCTTCACCGAGTTATATAATAGTTCAATCGCCCACTCAATATCTTTTGAATGGCATGTTTGATCGTTATCTAGCGGAAATAACTGTCATGCAGTTCACAGGTCACTCTCTTCCGGTGCATCAGTCTATGACTGTACATTGGGATTTTAACTTGTCCCATATTGTCAGCCAAGCCTGCCTACGCGATTTCTTCCCGTAACTGCCATCGGAATGTGTAATTTCCTTCCGGTGCATCACTTTGGAATGGCATGTTTGGCCGGGTCGAAGGTCAATATACAACACTTATACTAAACTGAGTTGTTTGAAATAGGACTGTTTTGGAGATTTATCGGTGTGTGACCCCCCCAAAAAAAATCTATACTTATTATACTAAACTGAATTGTTTGAAACTTTTGTCAAAATGCCTTAATTCGGCGTTAAATGACCAAAAAAGGTTTGATACGGCCTAAAATAGAACCAACCAACCAACCAAGCAATCGATACCAGTGCTCTGTGAACAACAAATGACCAAAATATGGCAATGATTGGCCTGCTCTATGATGATACTGATTTCTTCGACATTCTGACTGGAGTTTTTAAGGAGATACATTACCCTAATTTCAATCTTTAATCTGCCTCCAATTCACCCTACGAACATCAATAGATTAAAAAAAAATGGTTTCACACTTACAAAGGCAACAAGCGAAAGAGATCCTGCAGAAATTGTCAAAGCTTCAGTGTACGTTGAGGATCTAACACTTCTCTCATATACATCAGCTAAAGCCAATTGTCTGCTGCATAACATTAAGCAAGCAGCAAGAGGTACTGGCATCTCCGTAACCTCTGGCGTTATCTCCAGACAAAATGGCATGTATCTTTTTTTTTTTTTTTGGTTTCTTTGTTTAATGGCATATCAACCTTTGTAGCTTATTTAATACCAAAGCCATTCTCCTGGAAGAACAGTAGTGGTACTATTTAACCCATAGCTGGGAGGATAAGGGGGTTCATACCTTTCCCGAGGGTATTTGCCCGAAAGTGAACGTAATAGCACGACTGGAGTTCGAACTCGCTTACTACGATTCCACATTCCAACGCAATCACTACACCACGAGGACACCTCCATAAGCTGTTACCTTCACTTTCGAACAAATACTCTTGGGAATGGTACGGACCCCTTGAAACTTACATGTTTGAGTTCTATAGTATCACTGCCATTTCTCAACAAGGATGACTCTGGTATCGAATAGTCTATGAAGATTGACGTACCATTAAATAAAGAAACGAAATCTATCTATCTATTTATCTATCTATTGTATGATAAAAGCTGTGGACGACATGAGAATTATATACAATATACAATACTCCTAGTTCATTTCATACCGAAGTTAGTATTTTGTATAAAATGGTTTCAAGTGACTAATTATTAATTAACTAATCTCTTTTTGCTTTGATGCAACAGAAAGCCGTCTAAATAGGGCACACAATGAATCTCAAACGAACTAGTAATGGTTTGCAAGCGTAGCTTTCTAACCCATATAGCACCCGAGGCACACCTCCATTGACTAATTGTAATGATTTCTAAGCTATAATAACTTCAATGATTGATTGAGTGATTTTAACATTATAGTTTGGTTTCTTTGTTTAATGTCATATCAACCTTTGAAGGTTATTTAATGCCAAAGCCATTCTCCTAGAAGAACAGTAGAGCTGGGAGGATAAAGGGTTTCATACCATTCCCAAGGGTATTTGCCCGAAAGTGAATATAATAGCGCGACTGGAGTACGAACTCGCTTTCTACGATTCCGCAGTCCATCGCTTTAACCATTACACCACGATGACATCCCCACTTTAACATTATATCTAATGGTACATTGGTATTTACATTGTTTGTGTTCAGAGGATTTGCATGCACTTATTCAATATTACGTATTTCTTTCTAATAGAATTATTGTACAACAGTTGTATCATTTCAAGTATTCCTATCTAATACAAATAATATTGTTTAAAGTAATTATTTCTATTCAATAATAATGACTTGTTTGAACACAAGTATATGGTTTTAAATAACTAATTTTTATACAAAGCAATTAGAGCTTCAATTCAATATTCTTAATTCAAATAATTTACAGTTACATAGTTTTAATAATATATTCAATAATAGTATATATGTGACGTTACCCCCTCGGCCCCCAAGTTACATCAACTTCTTCGAACCATTTCACTTTACGGCCGGTGATCAACTAGTGGTTCCGATAGGGGCATCGCACATTTCTTTACCGCTACAAGAAATACAATCGAGGGAGTGGGAGAAAAAAAAAACGAACAAACGAACAATAAGGCTTGGGTTAACTCAAGTGCAGAAGGAGAGTTATGTAACATTGTGCATGTGTAGACTAACGCTAGTGTGGATTCTAGCGAAACTTTTACAAAGCTACTGGAATGCCGACTCATCTTGACTCGTCTTCCCTCACTGCTCTGGACTCCATCTCATGCCGACCGGTCTCTCTGCTGTCCCATGTCGACTCGTCTCTCCGTCGCCCCTCGACAACTGCTCCCTCGAGCTCCTTTGTCCAACTCTCTGACCGGCGTTCCCTTCCTACTTCCGGTCACCCGAGATCTCGAATCCAAAACCCTTTGTCTGGTTTCCTACATAGTGTTACATATAGTTTTCAATAATATATTCAATAATGATAATTCTTAAAAAACAATTAGAGCTTAAAGTAACTATTCTTAATACAAATAATTTATCACTCCAGGCTAATCTTCTAAACTACATCATGTGTCCGTGCAGGACTGTTGCAGGTAAGTTCTTACTCGTTGACCAACACTGGCAAGTCCATGTCTACAGATCTATCAGAGAACTGCGCTCATGGGTTCTCAAGTATATATATATATATATATATATATATATTCATCATCATGTCGCGCTGGTAGCACGGATATCTCTGACCCTCTCTCGCCACTCCTCCCTATCTTTCGTCGCCCTAGGTAGGTCTTCAGGACAACATCCCGTATCCTCACATAGCTGCTGAATGTATGTTCGTGCTGGTCGTCCTGCTTTTGCACGGCCATGTGTGGGGGTCCATAAGAGTACATCTCTTATGAGTTCGTCCCTGCTTCTCCAGCAGTGTCCTGCATGTCTGGTTCGTCTAACTTGAATAGTTTTCGTGATAGGGGGCAGGTGGCCGTACAGTTGGTGTCTTGTGGGGTGTTGCCGTCAGGACTTGCTCAAGATTGCACACACACACACACATATATATATATATATATATGTGTGTATGTCTGTATAATAAAATATAAATTAAAACTATAAGTGGACTTAAAAAAACAATCCATGAATAATATATTCAAATAGTTTGCTCAATGCACAGCGATAAATATATAGATATAGATTGAGATATATATATATATATATATATATATATATATATATATATATATATATATATACACAAATCTATCTATCTATCTATCTATATATATATATATATATATATCATCATCATCATCATATCGTGCTGGCAGCACGGATATCCCTGACCCTCTCTCGCCACTCCTCCCTATCGTTCATCGCCCTAGGTAGGTCTTCAGGACAACATCCTGTATCCTCACACAGCTGCTGAATGTACGTTCGTGCTGGTCGTCCTGCTTTTGCGCGGCCGTGTGTGGGGATCCATAAGAGTACATCTCTTATGAGTTCATCTCTGCTTCTCCAGCAGTGTCCTGCATGTCTGGTTCGCCTAACTTGAATAGATTTCGTGATAGGGGGCAGGTGGCCGTACAGTTGGTGTCTTGTGGGGTGCCGCTGCCAGGACTTGTTGAGGATTGCACGCAGCATTCTTGTGTAATTGCCATCTAGTTTCTTCTCGAGCCGTCTTGTTAGCGTCCATGTAGTGCATCCATATAGCAGTATCGATGTGACCGCTGCCTGGAAGAAACTGCGTTTCATTTTATCGGTCAGGTCCGACTTCCATATAGTCGATAGCCTATTGATAGCTGTCCATGCTTTCGTTAACCTCGTTTCGATGTCCTTTTCGGTTGATTCGACGCTGCTTCCTAGGTACGTGAATTTGTCTACTAGTTTAAGAGGGGTTCCTTCTAGAGTGGATGCAGAGAAAATGTATCAAAAATTTTTGGTAAAACCTAGCAGTTGAATTCCATTATAAATTTATTTCGACAGTCTTTTTTTTTTTAATTTGTATCTTCCGGTGGAACATAAAATTTAATGGAGTTTATATATATATTGTGTCTTGGGTAAATTGTGAAACCGTTAAGGGGAGGTAAGTAAAAAGTTTGGTAACGCTGTTGTGATGTCGCCTTAGTTTTCTCCATTATTTACCCATGATTTTTAAAACTTAAAACTATCCTCTAAAAATAATTTGTCAAACACATGTACCGAAGTTGCTTTGATTTATTTGTTCCCCGCCGAACAACTTCTTATTGGTTATTAAATGCTGAGATTAGATAAAAATAATGTACACACACTTCTATGGTTTTAAGTATTCCAATGAAATACCACTCGTGCATATGTCAGAATTTCTATCTTTTAGGAATAATATAAAAACAAGAAGGAAGTTACTTTCCAAGCAACAGAAACTCACCAAAAAGTGAGCGGATAGAAAATGCTCCTTTAGCCATTCTCATTTCAACCGAGCAGTTTATCTTCAAGCTTGTTTTCGGAACTTCCTCACTTCGGTTTTATTTGCACATCAGCCCCCTCACTGACATGGGGCCCCATAGTAGAATCCGATCAAATTAACGTCTAACGGTGAAATGTAATTTTTCAAATCTGCACGCGTTATTAGAATGTTGTTACGCGTTCGTGAGCGTGTGATATTATGCGTTATAGGATTCTCATAATGCGTGCAGACTTTTAAATTTACATTTCGTTGTGAGACGTTAATTTGATGGGATGCTATTATGGGGCCTCATGTCAGTGAGACGTTAATTTGATAGGATGCTATTATGGGGCCTCATGTCAGTAAGACGTTAATTTGATTGGATGCAATTATGGGGCCTCATGTCAGTGAGACGTTAATTTTATTGGATGCTATTATGGGGCCTCATGTCAGTGAGACGTTAATTTGATTGGATGCTATTATGGGGCCTCATGTCAGTGAGACGTTAATTTGATTGGATGCTATTATGGGGCCTCGTGTCAGTGAGACGTCAATTTTATTGGATGCTATTATGGGGCCTCGTGTCAGTGAGACGTTCATTTTATTGGATGCTATTATGGGGCCTCATGTCAGTGAGACGTTAATTTGATTGGATGCTATTATGGGGCCTCGTGTCAGTGAGACGTTAATTTGATTGGATGCTATTATGGGGCGTCATGTCAGTGAGACGTTAATTTGATAGGATGCTATTATGGGGCCTCGTGTCAGTGAGACGTTAATTTTATTGGATGCTATTATGGGGCCTCATGTCAGTGAGACGTTAATTTTATTGGATGCTATTATGGGGCCTCGTGTCAGTGAGACGTTAATTTGATTGGATGCTATTATGGGGCCTCATGTCAGTGAGACGTTAATTTTATTGGATGCTATTATGGGGCCTCGTGTCAGTGAGACGTCAATTTTATTGGATGCTATTATGGGGCCTCATGTCAGTGAGACGTTAATTTGATTGGATGCTATTATGGGGCCTCGTGTCAGTGAGACGTTAATTTGATTGGATGCTATAATGGGGCCTCGTGTCAGTGAGACGTTCATTTTATTGGATGCTATTATGGGGCCTCGTGTCAGTGAGACGTTAATTTCATTGGATGCTATTATAGGGCCTCGTGTCATTGAGACGTTAATTTGATTGGATGCTATAATGGGGCCTCATGTCAGTGAGACGTTAATTTGATTGGATGCTATAATGGGGCCTCATGTCAGTGAGACGTTAATTTGATTGGATGCTATTATGGGGCCTCATGTCAGTGAGACGTTAATTTGATTGGATGCTATTATGGGGCCTCATGTCAGTGAGACGTTAATTTGATTGGATGCTATAATGGGGCCTCATGTCAGTGAGACGTTAATTTGATTGGATGCTATTATGGGGACTCATGTCAGTGTGACGTTAATTTGATAGTATGCTATTATGGGGCTTCATGTCAGTGAGACGTTAATTTGATTGGATGCTATTATGGGGCCTCATGTCAGTGAGACGTTAATTTTATTGGATGCTATTATGGGGCCTCATGTCAGTGAGACGTTAATTTTATTGGATGCTATTATGGGGCCTCATGTCAGTGAGACGTTAATTTTATTGGATGCTTATAGGAATAACATAAAAACAATTACTTTCTGGTTAATCACTGTGACATAATGGCTAAAGTACTACACTACAGCCTCAGGTCATCAGGTTCGATCTCCACTCACGTTATTATATTATCTTTTGGATTAATAGTCTTGTGAAAAGTATCAACCTCCTATCCACAGCTTGTGGTTAAATAGTACCACTCTTGTTCATCTGCAAGGATCGATTTGACATTAAATAACCCACGAAGGTTGATATGCCATTAAACAAAGGAACCAAACGAAACGAAAAGTCGCAAAACCTTACTGCTGTCACATCAAAACAGAAATGACTACTATACAAACGCAAATAATATTATCTACCAATTTAGTTCCAGACAGTAAAGTGTGTCGCCGAGAGTATTTGTTACAAAGATTGGCTCAGTTACCATTTCCACAGACTTCGATTTCTTCCTGGGTGCTCGAGTCTTGTGCCAAATCTAATTTTTGCTTAATTTTTTCAGTACTTCATCGTAGCGTATGTAAAGGTTGTTTCCAAAAAAAAAAAAAAAAAAAAAAGAAAGAAAGAAAAAAAAAAACGATAAAAAAAATTAACATGTCTATCGGAGTGCCTATTTAATATTATACTTTTAAAGTCTCCATCAGTTCAATATCCCTGTCGACTCATTATTGGAATCTTTCCCTGGTGTTCTCCGTAATATTATTCCTGCTTTTCTAATATAGGTACTTTTATAGAAATATTACCATTTTTAATCGACTGTGGAGGATTCCAAGAATGTATTGAGATGAATAGTAAAACGTAGGCGGACTGTTTGAAATAATATCATAAAAGTATCCCCAACAAGGATTTTAAATCCCTCACTATTTACCTAATCTCACAACCACGTGACACAATTTCAGTCTTATTAACGGAGTACAGCTGGTTTGAAATCCGAATTTTTTTTCTGAGATGGGTGGCCTAACCATGTCTAAAAAAAGCCAGATGTACTATTATTTACCCATGTGACACGGGGTCAATTTATAAGCGGAGTAAAGCTGGTTTCGATTCCGAATTGTGTTGTCAATCCAAGTCTAAAGAATCTATCAGTCTTACTCTTTACCCGTTGCTGTGAAGAGAGAGATGAATTCATGCCTTCCCCAAAGGCATTCGTGCAAAGTGGAGCGCAAGCAGCGTCATTCCGGGTTTAAACTCAGGTCGTGCTGTAATGGTTCCCTAGCTTGGGGAGTAGAGTGTTGTCACTGAGTTTAATAATTGAAATAAGAATAAATTATTGAAATCACCAAAATCTATTTTTGAATTTTTGAATACAAAGTTGTTATATCTTAATCCTAAAATGTAGAGCCCTCATGATTAGAAAACGATGCACAAACGAAAAACAAAAGGAGGGTTTAGTTTAGTCGTCTAAATTTTTGTGATGAAACTTGATGATTTTTATCAGGAAGGGTTTTTGGACTATTGTCTTCATTTTTATTGCTTTTTTCACAGCGTTTCGGCCGAAATGTCCCCCCGGTCTTCTTCAGGTGTTTGTCGAACTCGGGAACCTATACGGAACTTCGAACTACGTCCTTTATTAAATCCACAGAGGTCACCAGTTTTAATTCCGTTAGCGATAACCGGGTACAAGTGTTAAGTACTTCTGTATTGTCACTCGCCTGTAGTCAGGATTGAACCTGCAACCACTATGTTACGCTATGTGTACAGCAGGATGAAGATAATAGTCCGAAAACCCTTAATGATAAAAATGGTTTAGTTTCTCTACTTAATGGTACATTAACTTTCGTGGGTTATTTAATGCCAAATCGACCCTACTAGAAGAAGTGCTGTGGTAACATTTAGCCTATAGCTGGCGTATAAGGGGCTTTGATTTCTTTGTTTAATAGCATGTCGCCTGGCCGAGATTAGGTGATCTGTTTGTGTGTTAAATCCTATATGAATTTATGTGTGCCATTCTCTAGGATAGATGCTTGATTGAGCATATACCATTTGTTCCTATGGTCAAATCTAAATTTCTTGCACATCTCCCCCAGTGGATCACCTTGCCTAAACATTTGTGTCTTGTCCTCTTGAGTGCTAATTGGCTTCATTCGCTTACGTCTCTATCATCACATAATCACATTTGCTATTTTGTTGCGTCTCATCTATTCTCACTTTTATTTGATCGGTGCTTATGGCGTTGTTTTGTGCAGCTCTTTGGAGAGATTCTGTTTCTCTCTTAAGGTTTTCTTTGCTTAGCCATGTCCACGTTTTCTCATGTGAAATGTTGCTTATTAGTCATTTAAAACACCGACCGGGTTGTTTTTCTTCACATAATTGTTTTCTAGTTATTTTCATTCTGTTCTTCGTCATGTTGTTTGTATCGTTTCTGGTGGCTGAAATCAGTATTCCTTCGTGCTTTTCTGCGTCTTTGTATTGATCAGTCAACACTGTCTTCAATGCTAGTAAGTCCTCTTCCTTCCTCCTTTTTAGATACATATAGTCTGTCAACGTCATCTCTGAGATGTAATGCCTTATGCATGGTCATTAGTTTTCTTGTTCTTTGTTCTTTGTTCCATTTGCTTAAGTTCTTCTCTGGTGCACTTGAGAAAGGGTCCCGAATATCTAACGAGGGGTAAAGCCTAGGTATTTATTCCTTTCATAAGATTTCTGTAACATAGTTTTGTCTCGAGTAGTTTTCTGGTTCTCCAGATATATTCTTTCTTAATTTTTTCTTTCATTTCCACTTGTTTAATGGAGTCAGCTTCCAAGATGCCCAAGTATTTGTACGGTTCCTTTTCTCCGAGCGTTCTAATCTTGTCTTGATTTGAGTGTTCCATTCCTCCGCCAGGTGTCGTTTGCAGCTTTTCATTATTAGCATAGTACATTTCAAATGCCAAATTCCATCCCTATGTCCTGACTGCACACTCTCACTGGGTGTTTCCAGTTCCTTTTCATTTTTTGCAAATAGTTTGATGTCATGTGCTATAATCAAACGGGGGACATCTCCACTTTAGACGGAACCCCTCTTAAACTAGTAGACAGATTCACTTACCTAGGAAACAGCGTCACATCAACCGAAAAGGACATCGACACGAGGTTAACAAAAGCATGGACAGCTATCAATAGGCTATCGATTATATGGAAATCAGACCTAACCGATAAAATGAAACGCAGTTTCTTCTAGGCAGCGGTCGTATCGATACTGCTATATGGGTGCACTACATGGACTCTAACAAAACGGCTGGAGAAGGAGCTAGACGGCAATTACACAAGAATGCTGCGAGCAATATTGAACAAGTCCTGGCGGCAACACCTCACAAGACACCAACTGTACGGCCACCTGCCCCCTATCACGAAAACTATTCAAGTTAGACGAACCAGATATGCAGGACACTGCTGGAGAAGCAGGGACGAACTCATAAGAGATGTACTCTTATGGACCCCCACATATGGCCGTGCAAAAGCAGGACGACCAGCACGAACATACATTCAGCAGCTATGTGAGGATACGGGATGTTGTCCAGAAGACCTGCCTGATGCGATGAACGATAGGGAGGAGTGGCAAGAGAGGGTCAGGGATATCCGTGCTACCAGTACGACATGATGATGATGATGATGATGATGTACGTTAAGTGATTGAACTTTTCCTGCGATATACTAAGTTTGTATCCGGCTGTGTATTTTTTGGATATGTCGTTAGATGGCATTGTGGCAATTATGAAAAGTAACGGTGATGATGCATTTCCTTAAATTATATACTTCGTTAGATCTTTGTTTCAGCTAAGCTTTTTCCTCCTGTTATCAATTCCACTCTCCAGGTTTTGATGGTTTTCTCGATAAAGTTTATGACTTATGACTTCTGAGATATTTTGTACATTTTGAAACAGTTTATTATTCAGCTTTGCGGAACCATAACATATGGTTATTTTGTTGTCAATAGCTAGACTTTTCTATCTGGTTTTGCGGAACCATAACATATAGTTATTTTGTTGCCATAGCTAGACTTTTCTATCTGGTTTTGAGGATGTGCTGAACTATCTCAGAAACTCTGCTGTGCCTCTGGATCCTTTGCGTCATCCTTTCTGTTCCCCAGGAAACAATCCGAGGCTTTTTAATGAATAGTAAATCTCCTCTTTTATTTTTTGCTATTAATATTTTCCACATCATCGGTAGGCATGTTATGGGTCATTAGTTATTTTAGTGCAGTTCCTTTCGGGGCGGGTCATTCTGGATCAATACGGTCTTTCCTTTGGTCATTTATTCAGGTACGTGTGCTCTGAGTAGGCATTTGTTTATTTCCAGTGGTAGTTTGTCCTGAATGGAGATGAATTTCTTGAACCAGAATCCATGTATTTCATCATGTCCTGGCGTTTTCCAAATTGATATTTTTAATGTTGTTTTGAGTAAATCTATGTGTATTTCTGCTTTCGGACCTTCTTCGATTCCTTCAAATTTTTTTGTCATGTTATTTATCCATTCGGCTTTTTTGTTATGTTCTCTTGGTTGCAATATTTTAGTCTAAAATTATTCGGTTTTTCTTGTATCCGGTTGTTGGTATATTTTCGTAGTCTCGCCCGCCACATTTGTTGGTAGAATTTTCTTTCATTGTTTTGGAATGTCCTGTTTCGTCTACATTGTTTTATATTTTCTCGATATCTTTTTAATCTTTCTTTTGCCAGAACTTTCTGGTTTATTTCCTCAGGTTGTATTGTTATTTTTTCTTGTGTTGCCTTTTCCTTTTTGTCTCTACACGTTCCAGCATCTTTCCTTTGTTTTATCATTTTAGCCTATTTTTATCAGCATTTCCAGTCGAATTTCCTATCCTGACTTTGATTTTTCTTCGTGTTTTTTCACGAAATGATTTCGCCCCTGCGTAGATAAGTTCATTTAATTCGGTTATACTTGTTGATATATAAGTTCGTACTAGATTTATTTTTTCCGTTTCCATGTTGACTGTTCTCCATTCTATGTTTCTTAGTAATGGTAAGGTAGTCTTTTCTCCATTCATAATTCTCTTTGAATTTTATGGATTTACATGTTCGTGTTTGCACTGTGTTGTTTGATTGCTTATTGCTTGGTTGTGTAGCGTTTCTATTTTCCGAAGTTGGTGGTTCATTTCGGTTAGACTGCTTTTGTTTGTTAATACTTGGTGTGTCTGATATTGTAGTACTATCTTGTTCATTATCAAGTTTCTGGTGTATTTTTAGTATTTCAAGGTCAGGAAACCGACCTTTATTAGTGTCCAACTAGAGTTCGAGTAACCGCAAGTCTCCTCAAGTCTCCAGGACTTTCCTCAGTATTCTGGTCGTTCTCAATAATACAGTCACTTGGATAGTCTCCACTCGTCCACCAACTTCCAAATCCTGCAGGCCCTTTAATAATCATTTAGTTACAGTGCCAAAAACACCAAAAACAATTGGTACAATCGTCACTTTCATGTTCCACAGCTTTTTCAATTCTCTTGTAAGGTCGAGGTACTTATCCTTCTTTTCACGTTCTTTCAGTTTTATTCTGTGGTCAGCCGGGACGACAAAGTCGACAATTTTGCAAATTCTCTCTTTTTTTTGTTGATTAATATAAGGACTGGTTTTCTGGCCGAGATTAGGTGATCCGTCTGTATGTCAAGGTCACATAGGAATTTATGTATGTCATTTTCAAGGACAGCTGCTGGGTTGTGCAAATACCATTTGTTTGTATGGTCAAATTTAAATTCATTTCACATTTCCCCGTGGGTCCCCTTTCCGACCCAGGCGTGTCTTATCTGTGCTAATTTGCTACATTCGATTATTATGTAATTGATCGTTTCTTCTCCGTCTCAGCATAGCCTACATTTGCTATTTTGTTGAGTCTTATCTATTCTCGCTTGATATGATTGGTTCTTATGGCGTTGTCATGTGCTGCTATTAGGAGGGATTCTGTTTCTCTCTTAAGGTTTCCTTTTCTTAGCCAGGTCCAGGTTTTCTGGTATTATTATTATTATTATTATTATTTTCTCCTTTAGAATTTTTCACATCAGTATTAGCTGATGGTTTTTCACTGGGGTTTGAGTGAGAGCAATTTTCCTCAAGTCTCCAGGACTTTTCTCAGTATTCTGGCTGTCCTCAGTAATGCTGTCATTTGGATAGTCTCTCCTCGTCCATCAACTTTCGTTCATATGAATATAATAAGTAATTGATATGAATTTGATTTTTATCACATTTAATAACTTAAAAATCATAAATATTCTTGTACATCCTTTTCAGTTTGAACAGCATTTTTTCTTTTTTGGATGCTAAATTGTAATTTATTAATATAATCCATAAGTATATGCCACATATGTTCTTTTGATTTTGGCTGCTATTCAGCCTTTTTTTTCCGAATAATCTCACAAAGACGCGATGATATTCGAATGTGGACTTTGAGGAGGCCTTTTCATAACTTTAACATCCCCAGATTGTTCCTTTCGCACTAAATAGCATTTTACTTCTTGTGCAGTAGCTTGGTATCGTCATCCTGCAGGCAAATGAAACCACTACCAATCGGGTGCTAAAAAGAATTTGACTATATTCTCAACCTTTATTATTCCATCAATTCATTTGTAATTAAATTTTCTCCATGTTTATCTGTAGGCTTCAAGCACACATCTTCCATCTGCTCTCCAACCCTTCTTCTTACATATAATATTTACCAACCCCTACGCTCGGGCAGGATATGACACAAGGTCAATTTTTAAGCGGAGTTTAACAGGTTTGAATTCACAGTTTTCCTTCTCCTAGACTAGTTGCCTCACCAAGGCTGAAGAACGTAGTCTGCCCTACTATTTACCCATAGCTGGAGGGAGAATAATTGGATTCATACCTTTCCCAAGGGTATTAGTGCTATGTGAAATTCAATCAGTCAGGTCCAGGATTTGAACTCGTGTCGCAGTGTCCATATCCTGCGATGATAACTATTACTTACATATTATCTTCTCCTTGAACTGAACATTTCAAATTTTCATTCATCACTCCATAATAAATTCTACACTTGTCCACCGATCCCTTTCTTGTGTTCTTTGGCAATATCATCTCACGTTTGTTTGTTTCCTTGTCTAAGATAAGGTTTCCTTCTTGTCCCTCGACCATGAAGGCCATCTTTCACAAGGGCTCTTCTGATGGTTGAAGAGTGAACTTGGGGACAGATGTTACATATATGTGTGTATATAATTTTGTCATTTCATTCCTACTTTTATAAACCTATGTTGTACACGTGCTTCGAAAAAAAAAGAAGTATGTAAGTTCCAATACCAACCATAAACAGAAAATACGTGGGTGAAGAGTCATGCTCATATTTCCGAGCGGGAGTTGAAAGAAAATATAAAATCAGTAATTTTGGACAGAGGGAGAGACCCGGTGGTCACTCAAGCAAACCCATCAGCTCCCCCGTGTGTGTTCTCCGACCGTCACTCTAATGCACACAAAGGGTCCCCGCCACAGAAGAAAGATATGTACGAACTCTCTCTGACTGTATTCCTACTTCACATAAACGTCGCCGTCGAAGAATGAAAATATAAATCATATCTTTATATATCTATGTGGTCTTCGTTGTTTGTCCAGCGGCTTTAATGTTCGAGCAGGATCTGAGCCAAATTTCTGACTAGATTTAGTTCTATTAAAAAAGATGTCGTCTTTTGATAATTACAATCACTTTTACTTAATTTTGACCACTCGACATCAAACTAAGACAGTTTATACCGGAAGATCTTGACGTAGTAGTGAAAAAAATTAAAGGCAGAAAAGTTGCATGCGGCGACCTTCGGAAGTAAGGAAGAGAAGGCAATTTGATGCGATACTTCTTCGATTAAGCAACGCTGTTTGTAAACAAAATATAACAAAAAGATGGAAATAATGCTCGTCTTTCCAAAGAAAGGTGACCTCGGAATCATCCAGAACTACACATAACCATTACTTCTATAACGGCTAAGGTTTATAATGCTCTGGTTCTCAACAATATCAAATCTAAAACATGAGAAAAATATGGACAGTTTTTGGAGAAATCGAGCAAACAAACAAACACAGAATTGGGCTAGCTCCAACCAAAAGAAAGGATAAGTCTGTGACACTGTGCATTATGTGAGCTAACGCGAGCGAAAATTGTCACAAAGCCACTTGTAATACTGACATCTTCTTGCGTTATTTAACCCGGCCTCTGTAGGTCAACAGGTCTTAGCAGTCGTCTTTCTGACTTCTGTCGACTCTCTTCTCTGTCCTGCTTCCACTTTAGGGCAAATACCCTTGGGAAAGGTATGAATCCAATTATTCTCCCTCCAGCTATGGGTAAATAGTAGGGCAGACTAGGTTCTTCAGCCTTGGTTAGGCAACTAGTCTAGGAGAAGGAAAACTCTGAATCAAAACCTGTTAAACTCCGCTTAAAATTTGACCTTGTGTCATATCCTGCCCGAGCGGAGGGGTTGGGTAAATAGGACCCACACACACACCAAAACAACGAATGCCCAATATAGTGTCACGTTTATAAAAATTCATGTTAGTTGTTTCGTGGATTTAAAATACAAACTTACTTTTTAGTCTGTTCTGAGCGTCAAAGTGCGTCTCCGGGCAATCACGTTCTCGGTTAGAAGGGAAATAGTTTGCTTGGTTCCCGCCTTTTTTATGGGAGAGGGAGGTCCGGTCGCATTTGATTGGATGTTCCGCTTGTGCTACTTTGTATGAAGTCTCATGTTTTGTTTTGCTTTTTGTTGCTGTTAGGCAAAAAATCCCTGACCACTAGGTGATAGCTGGTCAAGACTATCTCGGTCACCTAAATGAAGGTGTACGATGTTGAAAGACTCGAAACTCCTTATTGATCTTTGGAAGAACATTACTGACGATGTGGTCAAAGCCAATTAAGGATGTATTCCTTGAAATAATGATGTTTTAAAAACACGAAAACAATGATCGTTCATCTGATGTAGAAACAAGCTTCTTCGACATTGTCGCTGAAGATTTGCACGGAGATATATTGGCATCATATTTATTAAAATACGGCCAAGTCTACGTCTTTCGAATGTCAATAGATGTAATAAAAAGAAAATGATTTTACACTAAAAAAGCATGAAACAGATCATATCCTCCAGAAAGTACGACAGACAGACACTACGCAGATAATCGAGCGCTTCTTGCCAAAACATCTGCCCTCGATTAATCCCTTGTGTATAGCCGAGAGGAAGTAGCAGACACTATTGGTTTCAACGCGAAGACTCCATGTGTTTCAAATGAGAAGGAATCATCTCCACTTTGTGGGTTAAGCCTCTCAAATTAGTAGACAAGTTCTCATAATTCAACATCAATATCTCATCAACTGAAAGTGTTGTCTACATACATCTTCCAATATTTTCTTAATCACATGTATGTAAGCACTACTGTATGCAAGCACCATCAGCACGTTAAGAACGCATGAAAAAAAAAAAAAAAAACAAGAATGCTACGTGCTATTCTACACAAATCCTGGAAGCAAAAAAACAGTAATTGGATAACCACTTACCTCAGGTTTAAAAAAAACATCCGAATAAGACAAAGAAGACATGTGGGACACTGCTGAAAAAGCAGGGAGTAAATCGTTCATCTATGGACCCCTACACATGTACATGCCAGTGTTGGCAGACTAGCAAGAACTTATCAACATCAGCCCTATGCGGACACAGTAGGTAGTTTGAATACCTGCCAGGAACGAAGGGTGATAGAGACGGATGGAGAGAGAGAGAGAGAGAAAGAGAAAGGGCGAGAGAGTCAGAGAAATCTATGCTGGGAGCATGACTTGACAATGATTTATTTGATCCAAAAATAGGACGTAAGATTTCAGAGTGGAATCTGGTGTAAATGACAACTCTAGAACAGGAACCTCACCACCGAATGTAGTTTAACTATAAAATCCCTTGTGCCTTTACCCGGTCGGCTGGAGCTGCAGAATACACCGATTGCATCTCTGCAGAGGGGTAAGACTCCCCCGACGAGTGTCCTGGGTTATCTAATGCTAAATTCAGACTTGTATAACAGAAGTAGTACCACAGAGGTTGGGGATGTAGAAAAACCCTTCTCCAATGAGTGCCCACGATATGACACTAAACAATCTGATGGTGAGGTTCCAGTGATGCTGGAGCTTTGGGGAATGTAGATCACCCTTTCATTGCCATCACTACCAGGTCCGGAGTAGTAACACCTAATAGGGACCTATCTATGGGTGAAATAGAATTAAACAGCGTAGTTATGCTAAACTGAATTTTTTGAAATGCAACTGTTTTGACGAAAACTATAGTTATACCAAACTGGATCGGTTGAAGTAGAACTGTTTGACTAAGCTTGAAACAGAAATGTTTTTGACAATTAAACTGTGTACTTATGCTAAACTGAATTGTTTGAGATAGAACTGTTTATTTGTATAAAAATGGATTTAGCATCAAATAACCTACAAAGGTTGATATGCCATAAAAGCCAAACAAACATCCAACAACCCTTGTGCCTGGATTTTTACCCAACATCGGAAGGTCCAGTCTGTGTATTCAAAAATAAGTATTTTGGATTTGGAGTAAATGATGGAAAATCGATCAATGTGGAAAAAAATGATCTATGTTGGTTGTAAAGCATTTGCAGCAGGGAGAATCGAACTCTCCATCTTGAAACGATCGCTTTGGGAAAAGGATACTTTTCAGCTTGAACATGTCTGTAATATCTACATGGGCCCCTAGTGTTTGTCCATTGCCGGACATACTGGTTATATGAGATCTCGTGAGAATAAGATATTGCAGACTTATTTTACACAACCACATACAATTAATTTGTCATTTTTCTAATAAAGAATCTGGGTCGGCACCAAGTCTAGGAATCCAAATGAGAATGCAGGGAGTAAACGTCAAGACTTTAAAAGAACATTCCCTCTCTCTCTCTCTCTCTCTTACACACACACACACACACATACACACACACACACACACACAAACACATTACATACATACATGTAGATTGATAGATACGTAGATAGTAATGTTATCCTCTCACTCACTGCCTCTCACTTACTCTCTCTCTCTGAATATATATATATATATATATATAATCATCATCATCAAGTCGCGCCACCAGCACGGATATCCCTGACCCTCTCTTGCCACCCCTCCCTATCATTCATCGCTTTTGGCAGGTCTTCAGGGCTACATCCCGTATCCTCACATAGCTGCTGTATGTATGTTCGAGCTGGTCGTCCTGCTTTTGCTTGGCCATATATGGGGGTCCATAGGAGAACATCACTGATGAGTTCGTCTTTGCTTCTCTAGCAGTGTCCTGCGTGTCTGGCCCGTCTAACTTGTATAGTTTTCGTGATGGGAGGCAAGTGGCCGTACAGCTGGTGTCTTCTGGGGTATTGCCACCAGGGCTTGTTCAATATTGCTCGCAGCATTCTTGTGTAATTGCTGTCTAGCTTCTTCTTCAGCCGTTTAGTTAGCGTCGAAGTAGTGCATCCATATAGCAATATCGATACGACCGCTGCCTGGAAGAAACTTCGCTTCATTTCATCGGTCAGGTATATATATATATATATATATATATATGCTCCCCCATGGGAGTTGAGCTCTCTGGCGAAGGAATTGACAGCCACTGTTAGCGTAATGCAAGGCTCTTCGAAAGAATTGAGCTCTCTGGTAGCTGATAGGGTATGAAAAAATGTAAACAAAGGCTGCTGCTGCTGTTTGCTAAACATAAAAAATACCTAAAAATTCCCTTAGCCAACGTAGTCCGCTTGTGGCCGTGTGGTCTGAAGCCTTAATCTATTGTAAAGTCGTACGGGTTTCGATTCCGGCTTCGAGCGTCCGGCGTGTCTAGCCACACTGAAGAGTTCTGATAGAACGAAACAGTCTGTCTGTGGATGACTATATATATATATATCAAGGATATATATATATATATATATATATATTATATGGTTTCGTCTGTGACCCTCGGTTTCATGTAATCAGCAATCGTTAGAAATAGTGAAGGTCTTTAAAATACGGTTAATTTTTGGTTGAAAAGTGAGGGTTTTTTATGTGTGTTTGCCTAAGTTTGTGTGATATTGAATGTTAGTTTGTTTATGTATGTGTTGTCGCTCGAGCGTACATATGTTCATATGTTTGTGTATGTACTGGCATGCATATACATATCTCAGTCTGTTTATCTATCTTGATTTATTAATAGATCAATAGATTGATAGACGATAACGTTCCTACATATCCCTCTCACTCTCTCTCTCTCTCTATATATATATATATCGACAGAGAGTGAGAGAGAGATTAGGATTATTATCCACATGCTATCTATCTATCTATATATATATATATATACAGATCGATAGATAGATAGCATGGGGATAATAATGCTAATCTCTCTCTCAATCTCTGTCGAAATATATATATATATATATATATGCAAATTTCATTAAACATAATAGACATTTTATGCCTACATATTTTCGTTCGAATTCCCGAATTACTTTTATCGTATTCGGGGGGAATTGGTTTAACCTCAACTACCCTGTCGAGGAGACTTACAATGCACCTGTCTGACACAAGTTCAATAGCTCAGCATTTAAAAAAACATTCATGCCCAACAACACAACTACGAAAAATTCTCACCGACAACACAACAATACTCAAACATCAAAATAATAAACAAAAACTTCAGATTCTCGAAGCACTATATATTAGAAACCTGCAATAAGCACTTAATAGAATTAATTTTCAAACCAGTGCTAATGTACTTAAATGTCTTTAGCTACTAGCACTAATTATAGAATTACATTTAAAAGCAAACGCCATAATTTTCAACGGCAAAGACGTCCTTACACAGTAGTAATTTGCTAAAACAAAAGTTACATCACTTTTGTAATAGATTCTCCCCTGATGATGGCCCAAAGTCGGGCAGAAAGTACTAGGGATACATACAACTATGGACAATACATAAATCAATTCCCCCCGAATACGATAAAAGTAATACAGGAATTCGAACGGATCCAGAAGAAAATATGTAGGCATAAAATGTCTATTATGTTTAATGAAATTTGCATTAACGAAGAAATGCTTCCTAAATATATATATATATATATATATATATATATATATCTATATATATATATATATATATATATATATATATGTATATCTTGCTATCTATCCATCTAGATAGATTGATAGATCAATAAATAGATACTAACCAACCTTATTATCTATCTACCCACTATATATATATATATATATATAGCGAGACAGACAGACAGACCGACAGAGTAAAATCCGTAAAGATATTTATACTGACTTAAGGAAAGTATAAATCTGTAAAATAGATATTTAACTTATAATAATATGAAATATTTTTACAGATTTTTTCCCTTGTGGGAGTTCATATCGATTTTTGGCGGACTCTGTACACACACACACACACACACACATATATATATATATATATATATCCGTCTGATCATATAGATCTTCTATTCCCGCCATTGCTTCCTTTATCACTATCCGCTCTTCAAAACTGAACCTCAACCTTATACCACTGATTGTGTTGATCTTGAATTAAGAGTTCCACTATTTCTTTCCCCACAATACACTTAGTGGACTGCAGATATCTGGCCAGTATCCACCTGACCGTTCCAATTCATACAGATATCTTTCTTGGCATTTCATACCACATTTCGCGCACTTCTACTTGTCAAACACCCAAAGCCCCCGACCCTGAGGCACCCACAAACTTGATCATGAAACAGAATTTCCCGCTCGCTAGAGTTCAGAAAAATTTCTGCAGAATATCGATTCCTTTGTAAAAATCAATAGTAAAATGATATGCATATCTAGTCAAGAGATTAGGTCACCAATGATGGTCAGTAAACCATGGCCTTGTGCCAGACGTGTGGGTGTTTATGAGTCTATGTATATGTGCGGATATACATGTATTTATTTTTCTGTGTCATTGTAGATATTTTTGTATGTATATGTCTTTTAGCAGCAATCAGTTCATAAAAAAGTGTTTACATCTTCATCATATTCATAAAAACGTTCAATTCAGAAAGCTTGGTAGATATCTCAAATAAAAATAAATAAATTGATAAATTAGAGGAAGTTTGTAGATTGAGATCCTTCATACAACATTGCTAGAAAAGTATTTGCTAGCGGACATCCTTATTGCCTAATTAAAATCTTTTTTTTTTCTTTACAGTGTATCTAAATGAAAAAAACTCATAAGAATCACTAAACCAAGAGAAAATTTTACTATCGACAATTTGATGATCTAGAACTGCGTTACTAAAAGTAGTGGGAAACTTATCAGTGTTGGCACGTAATTCGTTTACCTAATCGGCTGCATCTCTGCAGAAGGGTAAGACAAACGAATGTCCTGCTATGACGCTAAACAATCTGATAGTGAGGCTCCAGTAATTTTGGAGCTTTGAGGAATGCGGAATATCCCTTCATTGCCATCGTTCCCAGGTCCCCTCTGGCCAGGTGTGATAGTACCTTATAGGGTCCTATTTATGTGTTAAATTGAACTAAAGTGCCAACTTATGCTAAAATGAATATGTTGAAATAGAACTGTTTTGATGTTTAAACTGTTTACTCATGGTAAACTGAATTACTTGCTATAGAACTGTTTTGATATTTAAAATATTTATTATGCTTAACTGAAATTTTTCAAATAGAAGCGTTTTAACATTTAACTGTTTGTAAGCAAAAAAACTATACTCATAGTTAACTGAATTGTTTGAAATAGAACTGTTTTATATGTCCAAAAATGGATTTGGCATTAATAACCTACAATGGTTGATGTCCCATAAAACCAAACCAAACCAAACTAAACACAAGTCATCTACTGCCGGTACATGGCCAGTTTACAAATTCACATTCCATTATTTCTACGCTAGCTTGACCCATTCACTTACCATGTGATTAATCAGTTTGTCTATATCACCACATAACCTTCACTTGCAATCTAGTTGCGTCTTTTCTATTTTCGCGTTAAAATAATTGATCCTTATGGCGTTATTTTTGCTGCTATTAGAGGAGATTCGGCTACTCTCTTAAAGTTTCGCAATCTTTGCCATGTCCAGTTTTTCTTGTGAGAGATTTCGCTTGTTTGTCACTTGGAATATCAATGCAGTAGTTTTCTTCCCATTTCTGTTTCCTGTCTATTGTTGTTACGATGATCTTCTATTATTATTATTTGAGAATTCTTCACATCAGTGTTAGCTGATGGTTTTCCATTGGAGTCTGATTGACTGTAAGTCTCTTCAAGTCTCCAGGACTCTTCTCAGTATTCTAGCCGATCCCACTGTTTCTATAGGCTATAGGATTTCGATTCAATTTCTGATTTCCAATTCCCCCAGTCTGCTTTACAAGACTTTGAATAGCGTAAGGGGCACACCAACTGCGATTGGTATCACTGTCACTTTCATTATTATCGTTAGTTTTCTTTTGAGAGTTTTTCACACTAGCGTTACCTGATGGTTTTTCATTGGAGACTGTGTGACAGCAAGTCTCCTCAAATTTTCATTATATCTCTTTATATTTCCGGAACGAATTAACCTCACAACGGATATTCAAATGATATTTTCCATGCTTAAAAACAAATGATAATACGACACGATTATGGTACAGTTCTGTAGTACAATGAAAAATATCCTGACGACATGTCAGATTAGATTCTTTAAGAAGGACAGCACGAGAGTTTATTGGTCATCATCATCATGTCGTGCAACCAGCACGGATATCCCTGACCCTCTCTCGGCACTTTTCCCTATCGTTCATAGCCTCTGGCGGGGTCTTCAGGGCTACATCTTGCATCCTCACATAGCTGCTGTATGTATGTTCGAGTTGGTCGTCCTGTTTTTGCCCGGCCATATGTGGGGGTCCATAGGAGTACATCAGTTATGAGTTCGTCCCTGCTTCTCCAGCAGTGTCCTGCATGTCTGGTTCGTCTAAATTGGATAGTTTTCGTGATGGGAGGCAAGTGGCCGTATAGTTGGTGCCTTGTGGGGTGTTGCCGCCAGGACTTGTTCAAGATTGCTCGCAGCATTCTTGTGTAATTGCAGTCAAGCTTCTTCTCCAGTCGTTTAGTTAGCGTCCAAGTAGTGCATCCATACAGCAGTATCGATACGACAGGTGCCTGGAAGAAACTGCGCTTTATCGATCAGATATATATATATATATATATATATATATATATATATATATATATATATATACATATTATATGGTTCCGTCTGTGACCCTGGGTTTCATGTAATCAGCAATCGTCAGACATTGAGACGGTCTTTAAAAAACGATTAATACGGTTAATTTTTGTTTGAAAAGTGAGGGTTATTTGTGTGTATGAGCCTAAGTTTGTGTGTTATTGAATGTTTGTATGCGTTTAATTTTATCGGTCAGGTCTGATTTTCATATGATCGATAGCCTATCGATAGCTGTCCATACCTTCGTTAGCCGCGTGTCGATGCCCTTTTCGGTTGATGAGATGCTGCTTCCTAGGTAGGTGAATTTGTCTACACTGGTACTAGAAGCTTTCTCATGCAGACCTTGTTTGTATTTACAAAGAACAACAAGAGATCTTTACACTCGTTGTAGAATGCCGATCTATTTTAGGGTGTAATGTTCATATTCACACAGATAAGATTGGATAGACTGGTTTAGTTTTATGGCATTGTTAGTCATTCAGTACCAAATCCTCTTTTTACATATACATTAAATATATGATTTATACACACATTTTGCTGATGCAAAATATAAACAATTCTATTTCTATAAATTCAATTTGGCATGAATCAACAAAGTTAAATCATTCCGAGAATTACTATGCATTACTAACAATTCAATTAAACATCAGTCATTGGTTTCCACACTGTTAAAATGATCAAACAGTTCTATTTTTAACAATTCAATTTAACACACATCAACAAAGTTTAATTGTTTCCTGTATTGCTATGTAAAACAAAAAATTCAACTAACGATCAGTCATTTGATTAAACACCAATAAATTATCAAACAGGTCTATTTCAATCATATCAATTTAGCATGTCATTTATTTTTAATCTGTCAAAGTGTTCTGTTTGACCATTAAGTAGGTGCTACCAGTCTGGGTCAGAATGGACCAGGGAGCGATGGCAATGAACGTATTCTCCGCATTCCCCAAAGCTCCAGGATTACAGGAGCCTCATCATTAAATTGGTTAGGAGGTAAGTAAGTAAGTAAAGTTAGCGACCATAGTCGAGGGTGACCCGAAGGCTCCCTTTTCGATAGCTACTACACCAAGGTGTAGGGGAGGGCGCTACTCCATTCCCAGGATTGCTCCACTTTACCCTTGAACCGTACCTTATAATGCTGAGTGTTAAGCAAGGTGGTATCAAGTTCCATTTTTAAAGTCTTTGGTATGACTCGACCTGGGATTGAACCCAGGTCTCCCGGGCCATTGGCGAACACTCTAACCGCTGGGAATCCAATTATTCTCCCTCCAGCTATGGGTAAATAGTAGGACAGACTAGGTTCTTCAGCCTTGGTGAGGCAAGTAGTCTAGGAGAAGGAAAACTCTGAATTCAAACCTGTTAATCTCCGCTTAAAAATTGACCGAGCAGAGGGGTTGGTAAATAGGATCATTAAATTGGTTAGTGTTATATCCAAGACATTCACCGAGGAGGGGTGTTTTACCTCTCTGCTGAGATGCAGTTGGTGTTTTTTACAACCCCAGCCGACTGAGCTGCTTGAAAGAAAGCCAGTAAAACAGTAAAACGGGAAGTTTTAACCAAACAATGTAATTTATATGGAAGGACAGGCTGAAAAGTTCAAAGGCAGACAAATATTCTCTGAAGGAATGTAACCAAATTCATTTTTTGGATGATCTCCCTTGTAGATCACACACCCCTTTCATCTATGTTGCAGCGCTTGGATCGCATCGGTGAAAAAAGTTTTCAGCCACAGTTATGACGTCATCCTATGAACTTTCAGTCTATAGACTTTTCACCCCATTCATGTGTATCTGTCTTTATATTGATCCATCTATTTATCGATGTTCACATCTATCTATCAATCTATCTATCAAACTAGCTCGCTTACTGGCTTGCTTGCTATCTCTGTGGGCTTACACATATCTATCTATCTATCTATCTATCTCGGTCTGTTTGTATGTCATCTATATTCATAACTGTCAATTTTTTTACTGCCTCACTCTCTTTCTCTCTCTCTCTCTTTCTCTCTCTCTCTCTCTAAATATATATATGTGCGCGTGAGTATGTTGTGGGGGTACGCGCGTGTGTGTGTGTGCATCTTTGTCTATTTGTATCTATGTATGTCAGTAATTTGATATTAATATCTTGCTGTCCATATCTATCTATATATCTATCTCAGTCTGTTCGTATCTATCTCTATTGATATCAATGTGCCTGCTTTTTGTCTCTCTAGCTCTCTCTTTTCTTTCTCTCTTTCTCTCTCTCTCTCTCTCTATATATATATATATATATATATGTATGTATGTATGTATGTATATATATATATGTGTGTATGTGTGTAAGATTATCCATATCTCTCAATAATTTGATATCAATATCTTGTTGTCCATATCTCTTTATCTCTCTCTCTCTCTCTCTCTCTCTCTCTCTCTCTCTCTCTCGATCTATTTGTTTATACATTGTTTCTAGTCATAGATTCACTACAATTGATAGGAGGGGTGTCCTCGTGGTGTAATGGTTAAAGCGATGGATTGCAGAATCTTAGTAAGTGTGTTCGTACTCCAGTCGCGCTATTACGTTCACTTTCGGGCAAATACCCCTGGGAAAGGTATGAACCCCCTTAACCTCCCAGCTATCGGTTAAATAGTACCACTACAGTTCTTCTAGGAGAATGGCTTGGCATTAAATAACCTACAAAGGTTGATATGCCAAACTACAATTAATAGACATAAGAGTGGCTTATATGCTGGTTTGGTGTGGTTTGGTGGGATGATGACATCATAGTTAGTAAGTTAAAACTCAAGTGCAGTCGTTCGGCTCCCTTTCAGAGTAATACCATTGGTAAAAGTAGGGTTCTTTTTCTACTACCAGCTATAGGCTAAATCGTACCAATAGCATTCTTCAAAAACGATAGCTTTGATATTAAATTACCCACTAAGATTCAATCCTGATTATAAGTAAAATAGCAAAGAATACTTTACTATAGTTTAACCTGGTTATGGTTAACGAAATTTCAACGATCTACGTCCGTGGATCGAATAAAAGCAGCCGAGTTTGATTATAAACACCTGAAGAAGGCCGAAAGACGCATCGGTTGAAACGTTATGAATGTAACAGCAAATAAGCAGACAACAGCCAAAATACTCAAAATGATAAAAAAAATATATATATATTTACCCCAACACCCCCGCCCCGTTCGGGTAGGATGCAACACGAGGTCAGTTTTTTTAGCGGAATTTAACAGGTTTGAATTCAAAGTTTCCTTCTCATACACTGGTTGCCTAACCAAAGCCGAAAAACCCAATCTTCCCTCTTATCTATCCATAGCTGGAGGAACAATAATTGGATTCTTAACCTTTTCCAATTGGTATTAGTGCTATGCGAAATGCAATCAGCTTCGTCCAGGATTTGAAGTCGTGTCGCCATATTCATTTCCTACAACAACCACTACACGACGACTGCATCCATATATATATATATATATATATATTTGTTCGTACCAGCATGCATTATTTTTCTACCCATGCGGCCAAAATAATCTATAAGACAACAGAATAATCGAACTCATATCATACGTTTATTTAATTAACGTTTGATTTTCTATAATATTATGCCACATTTTTGTTCTGTCAATGGAAAGTTCAATAAATTCAACCTTTTGGCATTGGTTTCCTGTTTTTCCCAGTTGCCAATTTCTTCCGAAACAAATTCCTCATCTTGAAATATTCAGCAGCTTGCAGCAACGAAATATCTGTCTCTTGCCAAATTAGTGTTTTTTAAAACACCCTCGAAATATAAAATGCAGTTAGCGATATACATAAATAAAAAATGTCCAATGTCAATGATAAAGCAAATGCATTTGAATCAGGCCCTGTTATGGGTTAGGTAGTACAGCTACGGTATATATATATATATATATATATATATATATATATATATATATATATATATATATTTGAATTAGGCCCAGCTTTAATTCTGCAAAGATAGCTTGATATTAAATTACTCACGAAGTGTGATATGCTATCGAAACAAAGAAAGTTAAAATGGAATAGTATAGGTTTGTTTGTTTTTTTGGTTAGATTTTATGGCGTATCAACCATTGTAGGTTATTTAATGCTAATTCCTCTTTATGCATATATGTTAAATATATAAGATTTGGTTTAGTTAGGTTTTATGGTATATCAACTATTGTAGGTTATTTAATGCCAAATATTTTTCATACATACGTGGTGCATTCAATAAAAATCCAGACTTTTTTGTACAGGCATTTAAAATTATCGTAGACTCTTGAAATTTCAATATGTTATTGCTATACATCTTATGATATGAATAACCAATTTTTTTGATTTCAGGTTTAAATAAACAGCTACAGTAGCAATTGGAATACAGCCTACTAAAACCTGATTGTCATAGCTGGTGAATTTCAAAATGGAATCTGGACGTGAGGAAGAACGATATGCAATAACATTCTATTTTAAACTTGGAAAAATTGCCACAGAAATGTATGGAATGCTTCAGACTGCTTTTCGACCATCTTGCATGAATCGTGCATCAGTTCTTGAGTAGCATAAGAGATTCAAGGAAGGCAGAGAGTCTGTGAGGGATGATGAGAGGTGTGGGAGGAGTTAGTAAGTCAATACACCAGAGTTGTTGGCCAAAGGGTTAGGGTTAGTGTTACTATGTTGAGTTTTAAAGGGAGTTCAGGAAGAGATTCCGTCGGAAGATGCCAGTACTCTTCAGATCGGGTCAGAGGCATTTCCACCAAGACAATGCACCAGTCCACAACTCCATCCTTGTCATAGACTATTTGATCAAGAGAGTTCCTGAGCCTCCCTATAGTCCAGAACTTGCTTCCTGGGACTTTTGCTTATTCCCTAAGCTCAGAGGCTGTCGTTATGAAGCAATTGAGGAGATGAAAGAGGCTGTGATGAAGGTCATTGACACGCTCACACAAGAGGACTTCAATGGGTCCTTCCAGAAGTTGTTGGAACGGTACAACAAGTGCATTGCAACCGGAGGAGATTACTCCGAAGGTGACTAGAGTTTCATATGTGCACTATCAATAAAAGTGGCCATACGAAAAAAGTCTGGAAACTTGTTTAATGATCCTCGTATATATATATATGCAAATCTGTGCGTGTGTGTGTGTGTGTGTGTGTGTGTGTGATACATCAACTAATCTATAAATTTTTCTCCCTCTGCATATGTACCTACATATCTGAATGCCCGTCTATCCAAATTATCTCTCTTTCTAAATTCCTGGCACAAGGCCAGGAATTTAGAACACCCAATAATAATCATAATCACTAGCTCACGTCTTCTGAGGAACCAAATTTTTATCCTAGATCAGCATAAAACTATTGACACACATTTGTGACAAAAAAGCAAACTTTTCACAAAGAAATCTTTTGTTTTATTGAATATTAATTAAGATTGAAGCTGTATTTGCCATGAGTAAAATGAACAATGAATGAAGTATTTATTTTTTTTCAAAATAATCTTCTTGTCAATCAATGTTCTTATTCCATTAAGTTTTCTATTGGCTGCGATACATTCAAACACTGTATGTCATGCGCATGACGTTAAACTGCTTCCGGTGGTCAATGTTCGAATATCAGGTCTACTTCTCTGGCAGGAAATATGTCCGTTAACATTGTGTAATGGGACAGATGGAGCTGAAATACACAAAATGAATTGAGAAATGAGGAAAATATTATTTTCAGTTACTTCATTTAGTTGTGTAGTCATTTGATTTAAAAAAAAAATTTTTTTCATCATACAACGTGTGAAAGTACGTGCGATACCCTGTGAAAGCACGTGCGATACCCTGTCCTCATCAGCCGCCAACCTGGGTGATAACACAGTTTCGGTAGCTCAAGGCGTTACGGCCACTTCTGGCACTATCAACCAGCTTTTGCCACCTAACAGAGTAATTAAAAGAAATATACATCTACATGTACGTCAGATCAACTAAAAGCAGACATTACATTGGACGTTCGTTCATCTTCATTATTGTGCACTTTGTGATTTAAAAACGCTTTATTTCCTTGCAGTTACAAGGTAGGCACAAGGCCTTAAGGTGTTGTGGGAAAGCAGGGAAGGGAGCAGTCATACATTAACTATATGTTCTAAGGGGACGTAGCATGCCACATTCGCCGACCCATTCAACAGTACAATACATATAACCATTTATCTATCGCCATGTGCGCAGCAACCACTAAAATACCACATTTGCTCTATGAAAAAGACCTACTAAAAACCCCAAATGTAATGTGTTATATATATAGTACCACTGCTGTTTTTCTAGAAGGATGGATTTGGTATTAAATAATCCAGAAAGGTTTGTTGCGATTAAGCAACAAATAATTACAACAATATACGAGGGACTTCTTCTTGTTTGTGCATTTTGCATATAGCTAATTTGTATGCTGAAAATATCAATCGTATATGAGGCCATCACAGACTTATATAAAGTAAGTAAATTTAGCGACCATAGTCGAGGGCGACCAGAATGCTTCCTTTTCAATAGCTACAACACTGAGATGTAAGAGAGGGGCTATTCCTTTTCCAGGATGCTCCACTTTACCCTTGATACGTACCTTATATTGCTGAGTGCTAAGCAAGGAAGCATCAAGTAGTATTTTTAAAGTATTTAGTATGACGCGACCTGGGATTGAAGGCCACTAGGCTAATTCGGGTCGCCTTCGACTTCGGTCGCTAACTTTACTAAATAGATATACTATATATATATATATATATATATATATGTATGTATGTACAGTAAGTAAAGTTGGCAACTGTAGTCGAGGGCGACCAGAATGCTCACTTTTCAATAGCTACTACACCGAGGTGTAGGGGAGGTTGCTACTCCTTTCCCTGGATTGCTCCACTTTACCCTTGATACGTACTTTATAATGCTTAGAGTTAAGCAAGGAAGCATTAAGTACCACTTTTAAAGTCTTTAGCATGACTCAACCTGGGATTGAACCCATGTCTCCCGGACCATTAGCGAACACTCTACCCACTAGAACAATGGGTCGGTAATAAGTGAGGTTTAAAATGGATCTGCTAACATCGTCTGACCCAAATTCCATTTGTTATTTGCCTTTCATTTCGTGCTAATGCCCTTGCGAATCGATCTTTTATTTCCCTGGCAACAAGTAAAAAGTTGGGAAGACTGCTTACTTTAGACTTGATAAAGCAACCAGTCTTCGAGAAGGAAAATCCGGAATTCAAAACAGCTGTACTCCATTTACTGCTGACAGTTTAGACAAAAAAAAACAGTGTTGTATATTTATCATAGACCCAACCAAGAACATAATCAAAGATAATGAACGAAACGAGAGACACTTCTTTATAAAAAATATATCGCTCTCATTTTATTCTCAAAAAGGGCACACAGTTTGTTGTAAGTTTGAGAGATAGATGGAGAGACATATGTTCTGACGGGGGACTTCTTTTTGTCCCATATCTTCTTCCTGGAACTAGGGAGTGCACCCCTTGCAAGCAGTATCGTCAGAGACGACACTAACGCCTCTGGTCGGCTGCGTGTCCCTGGCTCGACTCTCGATTCTGACTGGACTGACTGTCTTGGTTCTCATATCACTTGGTCTCCTGCCGGATACACACCTGCTCAACCGGCATACAAAAATTCAATTGAACGAAAGTTTAATACAGTAAAAATTCAAATGAACGGACGTTTGAGACAATTAAAGTTTGACATAATTAAAAAGCAAGAGAACGTAAGTTTGATGCAATTAAAATTCAATCGAACGAAAGTTTGATACAATTAAAGCATTGATACAATTAAAACTCCATTCAACGAAAGTTTGATGCAATTAGAATTCAATTAAATGAACGTTTGATACAATTAAAACCTCGATAACAATTATAATTCAATTAACGAAAGTTTGATACCGTTAAAGCTTGATACAATTAAACTTTGAATGAATGTTAGACATAATTAAAGCTTGATACAATTGAACTTTGATACAATTAAAATTAAATTGAACGAAAGTTTGATACATTAGCACTTAGAATTATCTCGCAGTTACATAATAATGTAAAAAAAAAAGAAAAATGAAGCACTCCATAAAACAAGTAATTTTGCCTTTTTTCTTTCTGAAAATAACATTTTTATTCATATTTTGTAACCTCGCTTTTAAAATTTCTGAAAACTAGCTTTTGGAGCACTTTGCTACCATTAGATACTTTCACAACGAAGATGTCAAATACGGTTGGTTGGTTATTTTAGCCATCAAACCACTTTGACTAACGTCAAATACAATGGTTTATATCAATTACTTGGTTTGGTTTGGTTTTATGGCACATCAACCATTGTAGGTTATTTGACGCCAAATCCATTTTTATACATATAAAATGTTCTATTTCAAACTATTCATTATAGTTTTTGTTTACCATGATAAATGCCGATACAGTTTTATTTCAAACAATTCAGTTTAGCATAAGTAAGCAGGTATAATGTCAAAAACAGTTCTATTTCAAACAATTCAGTTTAGCACAAGTACATGGTTTTGTTTTTTATCCTATCACGTTCCACCATTACGGGACAGAGTGGCCTGGGAGCGAGGGCAATAAAGGAATACTCTGCACTCCCCAAAGCTCCCGAATTATAGGAGCCTCACCATCAGATTGTTCAGTGTCATATCCAGAACACTCGTTGGTGGGATCTTACCCCCTATTGAGAAGTATTCGGTGAATGGGCAATCAATTATTTGGGAACATTCACACCGTTTAAACATAATAATTGAAACAGACAAGAAACTATTTACTATTCGATAAAATTAAAATGATCTTTTCAAATTGACAGTTATATCTGTCTGATTTTATTATAAAATCTTCACATTCTTTTCTAATATAAAAAGCGTTGTGGCGGAATCACCTACTAATGGACTCAACCACTCTCCATAATACCGGAAGACGTATCAATACGAAATCTATCAAGATCCAGAAGCTAACCCCACCCCCGCTTACCGTCATATGTTCTTGTAATCATCCTTTCTTGTAAATATATACCTATATTATAACCGTGGTGTTCTGTTCTCTTTGTGACCACTTCCAGGGCCATAACAGAAAGTAAAGTTGGCGACCGTAGTCGAGGGCGACCAGAATGCTCCTTTTTCAATACCTACAACACTGAGGTGTACGGGAAGGCGCTATTCCTTTCTTTTGATTGCTCCACTTGCTGATTATTAAGCAAGGAGGTATCAAGTACCATTTTTAAAGACTTTGGTATGACTCGACCTGGGATTGAACCCCGGTCTCCCGGTCCATTGGCGAACACTCTGCCCACACTGACCAATCTAATAGTAGATGCATAAAAAAATCCACATCCCTTATGATTACAGTTTTCTCTTTCGTGATGATGCGGTCCCAATAGACATTTGTAGAACTTCTATTACGCATAGACATTTTTATCACCACGTGGCCAATGGGTTTATGCGTGTAATGCTACCTCTCAAGTGTCAGTTGGACCAGATTTTAACCATGTGCAAAAGTGACGAACACATAAAAAACCCGTTTTGGTTTGCTAATAGCAAAGTTATACGCAACTACAGTTTTTATAAGTCGTCGAGAGGAGAGAAGAACGTATGAAAACTGATTCGACCACGTTAGCTATCCAAAGAGAAACAAAATCTTGTGAGAAGAAAGAGAACTGTGATAGACTTTGAATTTTCTTTCTAATTTTCTGTTGTTGTTCTAACGAGCTTGTTCACTGGTTTCGTCTCCATGGCTGCGTGTCTGGTGTGAGATCCTTTTCGGAGGTCACCCCTAAATGGAGGCCGCAACTTTCGGCTATTTTAACATGGTCGTGTCTTGTCTTCAAATGATTGTCTTTACATAGTGATGTACTTCCGCCAACTACCTCTTTTAGCCAATTAGAACTCGTTGTCGATTCGCTGCTGATATCTTTAAAACGGAAGTCCATAATGTTTTTACACCTCTACTTTCTGAATTTAATTTTCAAAGTTAAGGACAATCATGAACAAGAAAAAAAAATACATGATGAGTTTTCATGTTTTTCAAACAATTGCATATATCAACAGATCAGGAAGTATAGGATTCAATTCTGATCAGAGAGTGCGGCACTGGTTGCAGAAGATCCGTTGTGGGGAGAAGAATTCGATTTTCAAAAATAAAAAAAAGGTTTGAGGACGACATTCTGAAATTGACGACCAATATCTGAAAACTCTTGTTGAACAAAACCCAAGTTAAAGAGTCAGAGAAATGTCCCAGACAGTGTATTTCGGCATTTGAATAATATCTGATCATCTCAAGAACATTTGCAAAGTAAAGAAACTCAATAAATGGGTTCCACATGAACTCAGTGAAAGTCAAAGAGTCAGACGTTTTGAAGTGTGTTTGATGTTGTCTCAGCGGAACCTGTATCATCTATTTCTTTATCAAATAGTGACTTATGACGCAAAATGGCTCCTTTATGGTAATCACAAACGATCGGCTTGATTATGACGAAGCATCAAAACGCTTTCCAAAACAAAATTGTCATTTACAGTAGATTATGGTCACTGTCTGGTGATCTACTATTCAGGTTGTTCATTGCGGAAATTGACTGTCAGTAACTGGATAAAATGCATGTTCAGTTGAGCAAAATCCGATTGCCGCGGTCAAATTTTGATTGACGCGGTCAAATTTTGCTTCTTGACTCTGCTCGGCCACATGTTGCTTACAATGATACTGGAGAAGCGCATTGACTTGGAATATGAGATTTTCCCAGATCTACCATATTTTCTTGATAAATCGACCATCACCTTTTTTTTTTCAAGCATCTGGAGTCTTCTTTACGTCAAAAAGCATTCCGTTCCTAAAGGGAAGTAGAAAGACTTCTTAACATCAAAATCTTTTGAGTTTTAAGGTACAAGCTGAATAACCTTGTTAATTGATGGTAGAAATACATACGAGAACATACGATAAGTTTCCAGACTTTTTTCGTACGGGCATTTAAGATTGACGAAGACTCTTGAAAATTCAGTAAGTTATTGCTATATCGCAATGGGAAAAGAAACAGGTTCAAAGGAAGACAACGTAAATGTGTTGGCTGTTTGAAATCGCTTTTTTAGGCGTTTTAAAAATTTGGCGATAAGGAATAGTTTTATACCTCTGTGGGTTCCCATATATTAAGGCTCTTATAGTATACTAGACATACGAGGTGCATACGATAAGTTTCCAGACCTTTTTCGAATGGGCATTTAAAATTGTCGTAAAAATTCAGTATGTTATTGCTATACATCTTATAAGATGATGGACCGATTTTTATGATTTCAGCTTCAAATCAACAGCTACAACAGGAATTGGAATACACTCTACTAAAGCCTGATTGTCACGGCTGGTGAATTTCAAAAATGCAGTCTGACACTTTAGAAGAACGATTTGAGTGAATAATAATAATAATAATAATGATAATAATAATAGACATTCAGAATAGGCCAAAACAGAATGCATACAAATGCTCAACAAAGCAGCAGGATACAGGCTTTGAGCAATCTATAAGAACATTAAGCTCAAAGACAAATATAACGACCCTGATCTTTCAACAGTGAGAAAAATCTACTTGGTCCATTCAATAAGTTTACAGACTTTTTTGTACAGGCATTTAAAATTGTCGTAGACTCTTGAAAATTCTCTATGTTATTGCTATACATCTTATGAAGTGACTGGCTAATTTTTATGATTTCAGGTTCATATCAACAGCTACAGCAGGAATTGGAATACTCCCTACTAAAGCCTGATTGTCACAGCTGGTGAATTTCAAAAATGCAATCTGGACGTGAAGACATTTTAGAAGAACGATATACAATAAAATACTGTTTTAAACTTGGAAAAAATGCCACAGAAACGTATGGAATACTTCAGACTGCTTTTTGACCATCTTTCATGAATCGAGCATCAGTTTTTGAGTGGCATAAGTGATTCAAGTAAGGCAGGGAGTCTGTGAGGGATGATGAGAGATGTGGGAGGAGTAAGAAAGTCAATACATCAGCTCTTCCAATGAATTGAGCACTCTGGTATCCAGTAAGGCGAAAATGTAAACAAACGAAAGTTACTTAATAATACCTTAAAAATACCTTATGATTTCCAAGCTGAGGTGGTTCGCTTGCGGGCTGAGCGGTATGATACTAAGTCTAACATAAAGTTGGGCGGGTTTAGATCCCAGCTGCAATTGTCCTACGTGTCTAACCACACTGAAGAATTGTGTTACAGCGAAACAGTCTGTCTGTGGATGAATATATATATATATATATATATATATATATATATATATATCATCCGACGCCAAGTAAGCCGATGGTGGGAACGATTCTATTTGCGAATTTTTTATCTACAATATCCATGTAATTTGAAATCCAAAAGAGAGCTCAATGTAAAATAATAATAAAATAAATTACAGAGCAAAAAATTCCATATAAAAGAAAAACCTTTAATAATTACTCATATTTTTGTAATACCATTTATTTCAGCAGACCCAATATTTAAAAAAAAAAGGTTAGATCTACATCTTCAAAGAAATAATGAGAAATATCTAATGAAATAATGATATATATATATATATATATAGGGGTCATAGAAGGGGTCCATAACAATAATATGCTGAAGGCAACTCTTCTAGAAGTGAAATCCAAAATCCACACTCCACCAGTAAAACTCTGCTGACAAGTAATTATCCTTTGACAAAAAGCTCTAAGAGAGTGTACTCTAAAATGAAAGGGCTTAGAGAAGGTACTCTAAAATAAAAGGGAGAAGAGAAGATACTCTAAAATGAAAGGGCGAAGAGAAGGTACTCTAAAATAAAAGGGAGAAGAGAAGATACTCTTAAATGAAAGGGCTAATAGAAGGTACTCAAAAATAAAAGGGAGAAGAGAAGATATTCTAAAATGAAAGGGCTAAGAGAAGGTACTCTCAAATAAAAGGGAGAAGAGAAGATACTCTAAAATAAAAGGGCGAAGGGGAAAGAAACTCTAAAATAAAAGGGCGAAGAGAAGGTACTCCAAAACCAAAGGGCTAAGTGAAGGTACTCTAAAATGAAAGAGCGAAGAGAAGATAATCTAAAATGAAAGGGCGAAGAAAAGACACTCTAAAATAAAAGGGTGAAGAGAAGGTACTCTAAAATAAAAGGGCTAAGAGAAGGTACTCTAAAATGAAAGTGTGAAGAGAAGGTACTGTAAGGGATGGGCTAAGAGAAGGTACTCTAAAATAAAAGGGCCAAGAGAAGGTACTCTAAAATGAAAGGGTGAAGAGAAGGTACTGTAAGGGATGGGCTAAGAGAAGGTACTCTAAAACGAAATGACTTAGCGAAAGTACTCTAAAATGAAAGGGCTTAGAGAAGGTATTCTAAATTAAAAGGGCGAAGGGAAGATACTCTAAAACGAAAGGACGATGGTGAGGTACTCTAAAATAAAAGGGCTTAGAGATGGTACTCTAAAATAAAACCTAAATTTGCATATTTAGCATGGCTATCTGGCATACTTATCTTTCTATGCTTGTCACTGGGCTGTCACAATAAAAACTAAGAGAGTGGCATAAACATCGTAAAAACGTATGTCACTACGTATGATCTAATGACTTACAGATGCCTCACTACTTCATCATCGTACATTTATTCGTTTTTTCAAAAGCGGAATAGTTTATTAGTGAAGATATTTGAATGATATTTCCGTTGAAAAAGACGCATATTAACTGTCAATATGGCAGTTATTACACACACACACACACACACACACACACACATGAGAAAAAGTAGTGGAAAATGGATAAACCTGACAACGTTGATAACGGATTTATCAACGCTATTTCGTCTTTTTTTAGAAAAATTTCCTCATAAAGACGAAATAGCATTGTTAAAACCGTTGTCAGTGTTTGTGTTTATCCACTTGTACCCTTATTTTTCTAATCTTGTCAGATTTACCAAAATCAACCATTTCTCGACACACACACACACACACATATATATATATATATATATATATATATATATATATGCGTGTGTGTGTGTGTGCGTGTCTTTCATTTAAGAATGTTTGATTAAATTATAAAGATACATTTTGTCTATATGATTTTATTAAGATCCTTTCAAGTTTCCTGATAAGTGTCTTGGTTTCAGGTTGGAATTAGTGGATGAATTTACCAAAATAGTCCCGAGCGCTTTTAGACTTTTCAGAGGCCATCATCAGGGGTTGTTTGCATGTATAAAGAGTGTTTTGAAAGAGTTTTTGAAAGTTGTTTTTTTTAGGTTTTTATAACATAACAAAATTAGGTAAAAACAGAGTTGGATAAAACTGAGATGCTGATTAATTAAAAAAATAGAACTCTATCAACGGAAATAGAATATTATCAAGAAATATCGAATATATATATATACGCTCAGCTTTAAAACGTTGTTTTAGACATTTCAAAAGATACTTAAAAAAGAGTGACTACGATTCTGTCAATGTGAGGGTAGAATTGAGATCAATGTCGAGTACAGTGAAGAAGGAAGTAGGGCGAGAAGACAGACATCGACGCGCGACTAACAAAGGCATGGACAGCTATCGATAGCCTATCGGACATGTGGAAGTCAGACCTAACCGATGAAATGAAAAGCAGTTTCTTCCAAGCAGTGATTGTGTCGATACTGCTATATGGATTCACTATATGGCCGCTAACTAAACGGATGGAGAAAAGGCTTGACAGCAACTACGCAGGAATGCTGCGAGCAATATTTAAGAAGACCCGGAGGCAACACCTCAAAAGCAGCAGCTATACGGCAACCTACCGCCCATCACAAAAATTTTCCAAATTAGACGAACCAGACATGCAGGACTCTGCTATAGAAGTAGGGATGAGCTCATTAGTGATGTACTACTATGGACCTCTTCACATGGCCGAGCAAAAGCAGGGCGACCAGCTCGAACCTACATACAGCAGGTCTGTGAGGAGATGGGGTGTAGCCTTGAGGACCTGCCGGAAGCGATGAACGATCGGGAGTGTTGGCGAGAAAGGGCCAGGGATATCCATGCCGATGGCACAAGATGATGAGATGATGATAAAGATATATATATATATATATATATAATTACATCAACAAGCGTTTCCATATACAGTTAGATTTATTCTTTTTATTAAAAATTAATTAAATAATCTAAGAATCTTTGGAAGATGATTATACGCACATACACACACACATATATATATATATATATATATATTAAGCTGATAAATAGGCCTAATTTATACATGTTTAAAAGATAAAATTGAGCAGCTAACCGGTTTCGGTCCTACTTATTTACAGTTAGGTAGGACCGAAACCTGTCAGTTGCTCAATTTTTTTAACATGTATAAATTAGGTCTATTCATAAGCTTAATAAAATTTTGTACCCCAAATAATATATATATATATATATATATATATATATATATATATATATATATATATATATATTAAGTTGATAAATAGGCTTAATTTATACATTTTTAAAAGATAAAATTGAGCAGCTAACCGGTTTCGGTCCTACCTTTTCACAGTTAACCTAGTTAGGTAGGACCGAAACCTGTCAGTTGCTCAATTTTTTTAACATGTATAAATTAGGTCTATTTATAAGCTTAATAAAAATTTGTACCTCAAATAATATATATATATATATATATACGTAACTAATATTACACTAAGATAAGCCAAAATTTTTGCACTATTTTGGTAATGGATGCGCATGTTTTTTTCTTTTTGATTTATTTCTAGATGTTGTTTAGACTCACAATCCCTTATAATAATAAGGGTTTTCTATGTTTTTAGCACGAATTTGACTAACTAAGAAGATAAGTTGCAAAATCTGCGTCTTTTTTAAAAATAAAGTTGTAGTTAGAAATGATTTTAGATTCAATCAATTATCAAATTAATAAACAAGCTGTTGGAATATTGAAGATTAAAATAGTGATTGATTTCTGAATTATGTTTGATCATCGTTTTCCTTTCCTTTTATCAATTCTATTTTGTATTCACAAATTTATTTTTAAAGATTCCGGGATATACTCGAGTGAGTCAAAAGTTTTGTAATATTTTGATAACGTATGAAGATGTTTGTTTTTATTAATTTTAATCGTTTTTATAGGCTGAAAGCCTCTTACTGCTCCGTGTTTTTTTTCCTACAAGTTACAAAATTCTTCCAAATTTTTAATCCATTCTGATAATGTCTTTTTTTCTATAGTTTATATCCGAGGGTGAGTGAAGAGTTTTGCAATATTCTCGTAAAATGAGGCACAATTAGATGGCCCCTGATATCTTTAATTTGGTTGTGTTTTATGGCATATCAACTATGGTAATTTTTTATTTATTTACTGGAGCCTCACCATCAGATTTTTAGTGTCATATCCAAGTCACTCGTTGGTGGGTGGAGTCTGACCTCTCTACAAACGTGCAGTCGATATATTCTACAGCCCCAGCAGACTTGGCTTATATTGTAGGGGAAGTGACAAATTTTGCAATATTCTCTTATAGATTCGGATATCTTTAGTTTGGTTGGGTTTTATGGTAAACCATATATTGTAGGCTTTTTTTTATACTGGAGCCTCACCATTAAATTATTTAGAGTTATATCCAGGAAACTCTTTGGGGGATGTCTGACCCCTTTGCAGAGTTACAGTTGGTGTACATCCCCAGCCGACTGGGCTTACATTCTAGGGATAATGACAAGTTTTATAATATTCTCGTAAAGTTAGGCCCAATTAAATAGCCCCAGATATTCTTAGTTTGGTCGTGTTTTACGGTAAATCAACTATTGTTTTTTTTTTATTTACTGGACCCTCATCATCAAAACTTTTTGTGTCATTGTTGTATAGCCATGAACAACTATACATACACATATACTTGCGGAAACATAACGACGACACAATAAAGACGAGCGACACAGTTCTTTAGAAAAATATACCTCTCACTTTATTTGAAAGGGTTCGAAAGGGTTACTAAATGTTTTACCGTGTGAGAGGTTAGTTGGAGACTGAACAGAACTGCAACATATTGACCCCCACTCTTATGGCTATAACAGCGTTTCTTTCTCGTTTTCCTGGGCTGCTCGACCGGGGGCCTGGGGGCCAGCCTCTCTGCGACATGGTTCTCATTCTAGCATCTTCTCTCCAACTGATCTGAACTTCCTGTCGTCGGGGTTATATAATAATTTGACGTCCACCAACTACCTGCGAGCGTCATAATTTCGAACTCAATTCAACCCCTTGACAGTCAAGGTCGCTCCTGATCTCCTGATATCTTCGACCGGATGCACCTGTTATTTACACAGGTGCATTTGTTCTTTTGACAGCTTGGCCGAGTCGGAGGTCAATATGCAACATTATATCCAGGACAATCATTGGTAGGGAGTCTGACCTCTCTACAGAGGTTTGGTTGGGTTTTATGGCATGTCAACAATTGATCTTCACCATCAGATTGTTTTTTGTCATATCAGGACACTCGTTGGGGGAATCTGAAATTATTCTCGTAACACGAGGCACAAATTGATGGCCACGGATTCTTATGTCAACATCGTGGGTTGCTATAAACTACACGTGACTGTGAGATGCCGGGGGTGCCAGATACTCTCCGAAAACTACTCGTCGGGAATGCCTCTATAGCTTGGAGCACGGTCACAGAATCTACGGTTTTATGTCAACTAGAACTTTTCTGATGGTCGAGATTTTTGCAACGCGAGTGAAATTTCTTCAACCATCTGTTTGCCAGCCTGGGATCAACTTCGCATTCACCTTTCTCACCAGAAAAGTTTTTAATTATTTCTGTTGAATAGCCGTGAGACAACTATACGTATACATATACATGCGGAAACAAAATCAACAATAATGACGAGCGAACACACTTCTTTAGAAAAATATACTTCTCACACTTTATTCAAAAGCGTTGCAAAAGGATTGCGAAAGGGTTATGTGTAAGAAGTGAGTTGGAGACTGGACAGACCGCAACATATTGACCCCCAGTTCCTTTGTCTTTAGCAGCACTTCTTTCTCGTTCTGCTGGGCTGCTCAACCGGGGATCTTGAGGGCCCAGACCTCTGCTGTGAGCGGGGTCTCACTGCCTCGAACTGCAACAAAATGACTCCAACTGACTCGAACTGTCTGTTGCACCGGGTTATATCATTGTCTGACATCCATCTGCTTCCTGTGAGCGTCGCATTTGCACCCAATTCAACCCGTCCACGGTCAAGGCTACATGTTGATGTCTTCGACTGGATGCACCTGTTTCTCGATTGACAGCTGGGTCGAAGGTCAACATGTTACATTTCTGCGGATTATGGATCAATTCCAACTCGTAGAGCATAATTTCCTACGTTGCGTATTCGTCTGTGCGTCTTTCAGATGACGTGCAGACAGAAGCAATGCTCAACGTGTCAACGCACGAACTACCAACCACAGCTCATACATGCTAAAGCTTACACTGATCGGCCACGTTATATATGCCCCGTAAATAGCACATATTAAAATATTGCAAAAATTTTCCCTCACTCACGTAAGATGTGGGTAAATATCACCTTATCCTTACGGTTAAGACATTCTGATTTGAAGGTACTTGTTATAAATAAATGCAAACAAGACATTCTGATTTTTCTATGGAGTATTCAAAGCATTGCCCTTCTCATATATATATATATATATATATATAAACACACACACGCACATTCGCGCTGTGTTGTTAGAAGTCTATTTAACCCTTGCTCCTAGAGGGCCCTATTCCCAGGCTTTACTTGTTTTGCAAGGTTGAGGTGATTAATCAGTGTCTCAGACACCCTATTAATATGGATGCCGACGACTCTAAGAATATTTTGCATCTCCATTCGTGTGTTGTCCTCCTGCGTTTTAGCTTGGTGCGAAGTTGGGTACATACCACACACACACACGTATACACACATGCACACACTCATATATATATATATATATATATATATATAGGTGTAACATTTGAAAACCGCTGCCTACTAAAGGTTTGTCCTTTAAAAATTCTTTTTTCTCCCGTTTTTCTTCAGAGAACAACCACAAGAAGATTGACTTAGTTAACAATGAGGAAGAAATCTTATCATCATCATCATATCGTGCCTCCAGCTCGGATATCCCCGACGCTCTCTCGCCACTTCTCCCTATCATTCATCGCCTCCGGCAGGTCTTCAGGGTTACATCCTGTGTCCTCACATAGTTGCTGTATGTAAGTTCGAGCTGGTCGTCCAGCTTTTGCATGGTAATATGTGGGGGTCCATAGGAGTACATCACTTATGAGCTCGTCCTTGCTTCTCCAGCAGTGTCCCGTGTGTCTGGTTCGTCTAACTTGTATAGTTTCGTGATGGCGGGCAAGATGCGGAAAAATGTAAAACAAATAACTTGTAAATTACCCCTTATATATATAGATATATATATATATAGAGGGAGAGAGTGAAAGCAGTACACAAACAGACAGACCGAGAAGAATTCATTGAATTTGATATTTATTAAACTAAGGATGCTCTGATAGATAAACTAATAGAAAGAAAGAAAGATATGAGCAGACTAGGATAGATAGATAGATAGATTAGGACAGAGAGATTGATAAAATAATAGAAAGAAAGAAGGAAAGAAAGAGCTATATGAACAGACGAGGATAGATAGATAGATAGATAGATAGATAGATAGATCCTATTTACCCAACCCCTCCGCTCGGGCAGGATATGACACAAGGTCAATTTCTAAGCGGAGTTTAACAGGTTTGAATTCAGAGTTTTCCTTCTCCTAGACTAGTTGCCTAACCAAGGCTGAAGAACCTAGTCTGTCCTATTATTTACCCATAGCTGGAGGGAGAATAATTGGATTCATACCTTTCCCAAGGGTATTAGTGCAATGTGAAATGCAATCAGTCTCGTCCAGGATTTGAACTCGTGTCGCCGTGTTCATCTCCTACGACGATAACCATTACACCACGGGCACCTCCATAAGATAGATAGATAGATATGAACAGAGGGAGATCTACAAATAAGTAAAAACATGAGAGATTGAGAGATAGAATGATCGTATCAAAGTGGTGATTTTTACACTGCCATACATTTTCTTATATATTTTTAATAATTGAAATATATGGTGTTAAAATCTATCTATCTACCCAACCCCGGCGCACAATCAGGATGTGATACAAAGTCAGTTTTAAGTGGAATTTAACAGACTTTGATTAAGTGTTTCCATTCTTTTACATCGGTTGCTATGCCAAGGTTTAAAAAAGCCAAACCTGCCTTACTATTTAGCCATAGCTGGATTCATAGCTTTCACATCATCATCATCATCATCATCATTTCGCGCTATCAGCATGGATATTTCTGACACTCTCTCGCCACACCTCCCTTTTGTCCATTGCTTCCAGTAGGTCCTTAACGCTACATCCCGTATCAGCACAGAGCTACTGTATGTAAGTTCGAGCTGGACGTCCTGCCTTTGCTCGTCCAAGTGAAGGGGTTCACAGGAATACATCACTCGTTCCTACTTCTCCAGCAATGTCCTGCATGTCTGGTTCGTGAAATTAAAAAAAATGCTGTCATGGACTTTAACTAAATTAAAACTTAAAAATGAAAAACGGAGGAACGAAAGCTTTTTTTTATTGAAAGCCATGGGAAGCAGCGTGGTGGACGTCAGGCAGGTGGATAAACCCTCTGACGGCTCAACGCAATACCTAACTAGGACCTGGGCGTATGAATCTCACAGTTCAACGGCCAGGATCGATTAGTTCAATCGGGGAACTATTGCTGCTCATCTTTAATGATTTGGTTTCTTTGTTTAATGGCATATCAACCTTTGTTGGTTATTTAATGCCAAAGCCATTCTCCTAGAAGAACAGTAGTGGTACTATTTAACCCATAGCAGGGAGGATAAGGGGTTCATACCTTTCCCAGGGGGATTTGCCCGAAAGTGAACGTAATAGCGCTAATGGAGTACGAACTCGCTTACTACGATTCCGCTTTAACCATTAAACCACGAGGAAACCCCCTCATTTTTAAAGGTGGCATCTGTCGATCAGAATAAAAACAGCCATGGAAAGATAACCATAACCCACACTCAAACCGAAATAGCTTTCCCAAAAGCTATTAATATCACGTGAAATGTAATCAGCCGTGCCAGGGAATTGAACTCGGGTCGCTGTGTCCATTTCCATCACCAATAACAATTTCACCATCATTTTTATTTTGCGTGTGTGAGTGTATGTTTGTGAGTGTGTGTGTGTGTGTGGGTGTAGCCGTGTGAATTTCGAACTCATGCAAAATATTATTTGTTTTACTTGTATTCCTATAAAAAAGTTCGTTTGATTTCACCCATGATGGGAAAAAAACAACATTTCTTATGGAAAGCTGTAAGTCTTTTATTTTGAATTTGAAGAAAAAAAAACTTAGAAGAAAACTGAATAGAAAGAGGAACATTAGGTATACACTGATGATGAAAACCCAACCGAAAAAAAAAATGCGAATAATATGAGTCACGTTTGGATATAAATCAATGGGATAAAAATACATTAGAATATAAACCAATGACAAGTGGATAATGCAAATAGCATGACAAAGGAACGTGCGTTGCAGGACAATGGAATGGAGAATTTTCTAGAACAACATCGAGCTCTTTAATTGTGGAGTAAGAGATTCTATATTTGCTGCATAAACGAAGCCTTCGAAAAGAAGACAAAAAAAGGGCTTAGTTTACTCTTTATAGCTATTTACTAGGCGTACGAACTGAGATAGATAGATAGATAGATAGATAGGAAGGAACAAACATGATAGATAGATAAGAATAAACAAGATAGATAGATAGATAGATAGAGAAACATGATAGATAGATATGTATAAACATGATAGATAGAGAGATAGATAGAGACAAACAAGATAGATAGATAGATAGATAGAAACAACACCATATATAGATATGTAAAAACATGATAGATAGACAGATAGATAGATACAAACAAGAAAGACGGACAGATAGATAGATAGATAGATAGATAGATAGATAGAAAGAAAGAAAGAAACAACACATATATAGATATGTACAAATATGATAGATAGATAGATAGATAGATAGGTAGGTAGGTAGACGTGAAGAGACTGTTAATGATAGATAGATAGATAGATAGATAGATAGATAGGCATGAAAAGACTGAAATAGATATTAACGTACTCTTGTTAATTGATTGATTGATATTTTTTCATCATACAACGTGTGAAAGCACGTGCGATACCCTAGCCTCATCAGCCGCCAACCAGGTTGATAACACCCTGAAAATGATAGATAGATAGATAGATAGATAGATAGGCATGAAGACGGAAATAGATATTAACGTACTCTTGTTGATTGATTGATTAATAGACGGATATTATTAATTAAAACTTTTTTCACACAGAAACAAAACAGGGGCGGCAGCGAAAGTCGGAAGTGAAGTGTACGTTTATTTGCCCGTCTTGTTGGTCTTACTTGATAGAAATGAATGTGCCCCTCATTCAGGTATGATTCAACAAGATTGTTTCGAAATATGTGGTGAAATTGTTATCATCGATCATACGTGTTCAATTCCGGAACGAGGCTGCTTGCATTTTAAAAAGCGCTAATACTCTCGGGAAAGGTATGAATTGAATTATTTTCCCTTCAACTATTGGTTAATAGCTGTGCACACTGGTCTCTTTAACTTTGCTTCCTTGGGTTTTATGGTATATCAACAATTTTAGGTAATTTAATGCCAAATCTTCTTTATATATATATATATATATATATATATAATTATGTTCGGTTTGGTTTTATGGCATATCAACCATTGTAGGTTATTTATTGCCAAATCGTCTTTATACATATATATTAAATATATAGGATTTTGTTCGGTTTGGTTTTATGGCATATCAACCATTGTAGGTTATTTAATGCCAAATCCTCTTTATACATATATATTAAATATATAGAATTTTGTTCGGTTTGGTTTTATGGCATATCAACCATTGTAGGTTATTTAATGCCAAATCCTCTTTATACATATGTATTAAATATATAGAATTTTGTTCGGTTTGGTTTTATGGCATATCAACCATTGTAGGTTATTTAATGCCAAATCCTCTTCAGACATATATATTATATATATATTTAGTTTGGTTGGGTTTTATGGCATATCAACCATTGTTGGTTATTTAATGCCAAACCCTCTTTATACATATATTTTCGTCTGTCTAATTAGTAAACTGTTTTTTTTTATTAGACTTTTAAGCTAGCCTAAGCTCATTGTTTTGCACACGGTTAAATGGTTTCACGTATTTCTATGTATCACTAACAACTCCTTTATACATGAGTCATTTGTTTACATAATTTTAAATGAAAAAACTGTGCTATTTTAACAATTCAATTTAGCATATGTCGTTCGTTTTCTCACAGTTCAAATGTCAAACAGTTCTATTTGACCCACAGATAGGATCATCTCATGTGCTACCACACCAGGGCTAGAGTGCACCTGAAAGAATGGGCAGAGAAGGGACACTCCGCATTCCCTAAATCTCCAGCATTACAGGAGCTTCTCCATAAGGTTTTTCAGTGTCATATCAGGACACTCGTTGGTGAGTGGTCTTACTCCTCTGCAGAGGTGTTGTCGGTATGTTTGATTGTCCAATCTGACTGGGCTTTGAAGACCTGTGGAGATTTTCTATTACACAAATTTCAGTTAAAGACTTTTATTTAAAACTCGTGAGCAAAAATTACAAGAATTTTATAACTTTCTGTATATGGATGATATAAACGTATTTGCCAAAAATGGAAAAAAAAATGGATATCCTGATAAAAACAATAGAAATATACAGTCAGTATATAACAATAGAATTTGGCATTGGAAAATCTGCGAGTGTCATAATGAAAAGTGAAAAAGACAAATAACGGAAGAGATAGATCTTTAAAGCAAGAAAAGTATTCGTACGCAGGGGAGAGTGAGAGAAAACGACAAGTATTTGAAAATATTTGAAGCGTCCACAAATCAAACAAATGGTGATGAAAGAAAACAAGAAGAAAAGAGTACCTGAGGAAAAAAAAAATTCTCGAAATCCACCTCAGCAGCAGAAATCTTATGAAAAAGATAAACAGTTGGGCCGCCCCCTTGTAACCTAATCCAGACTATTTTTTAAAATGGACCAGGGAAGAACGCAGAGAAATAAACCATAGGATAAGAAAGTAGATGACGATGAAAATGCTGTGGATGACACAGACTGATTAGTTGTCTAAATTTCTGAGACGAAACTTGATGATTTTTATCATTTAGCAGGACACATGGCGTAATGGTTACAGGCGTTGGTTCCCTAATCTTCTTAGGAGACAATCAATCCTGACTCCAGGCAAGTAAAAATATAGGAATACTTAACACTTGTACCTGGTTATGGCTAATGGAATCAGAACAGACGACCCCCGTGGATTCAATAAAGGACGTAGTTCGAAGTTCCGTGAAGGTTCCTGAGTTCGACAAATACCTGAAGAGGCGGGAGGACATATCGACCGAAACGTTGTGGAAATAAGAAAAAAGATGAAGACAATTGTCTGAAAACCCTTAATGATATATTCAGTATTTAATTCTAACTTACTGCTAATCTGAGGGGGTAACTTAGCTATTAACAAAATAACCGGGCCAATTGTTTGCCAATTGTCCGGAAAAAAGGGGTTCAATCCCAGGTCGAGTCTTAAAAAATGGTACTTGATGCCGCCTTGCCTAGCACTCAGCATTATAAGGTAAAGGTCAACGGTAAAGTGGAGGAATCCTGGGAATGGAGAAGTTCCGTGAAGGTTCCCGAGTTCGACAAATACCTGAAAAAGGCCGGAGGGCATTTCGGCCGAAACGTTGTGGAAATAACAATAAAGAGGAAGAAAATAGTCCGAAAACCCTTAATGATAAAAAACAGACTGATTGTCACAAGAAAAGGTGGAAGAAATTGACTCGCTAGCATTGAGTATTGTGGTACTATTTACCAACCCCTCCGCTCTGGCAGGATATGACACAAGGTCAATTTTTAAGCGGAGTTTAACAGGTTTTGAATTCAGAGTTTTCCTCTTCCTAGACTTGTTGCCTCACCAAGGCTGAAGAACCTAGTCTGTCCTACTATTTACCCATAGCTGGAGGGAGAATAATTGGATTCATACCTTTCCCAAGGGTATTAGTGCTATGTGAAATGCAATCAGTATCGTCCAGGATTTGAACTCGTATCGCCGTGTTCATTTTCTACGGCGATAACGACTACACCACGGGCACCTCCAATTGAGTATTGTGGTGATGCATCAAAACAACGACTCGAGGACTACATTGAAAAACAAAGAATAACTAATGATAGTATCTTTTAACAGACTTTGCATCATAAGTACAGAGAGCAAAACATCAAAACCAAGGAAGCAAAATTAAGAAGGAAAACAACTGTATGGATATTTCTAGTGACAAATGGCGAGACGGCCCGGTTGAAGACATCGACGTGGATACGAACAGGAAATCTCAAGAAAGAAACTGAATCTCTTGTGGTAGCTGTAAAAAAATGTCATCAGGATCAATTTTATAAAAGCACAAATATATAATACGCAACAGAATAGCGACTGTAGGTTAACCGAAGAAAGAGATGAAACAATTAATTACATAAAAGAGTACGTGACGAGACATGACTGGGTGATTGACTGGGAATTGTGCAAAGTATTGAATTTTCAGCCTACGACTAAATAGTATATACATAAACCTCAATCCCTCCTGAAAAATGGGATTCATTAAATTTTATAGTATTTTGAGATACAAACGATCACCTAATCTTGACAAGAAGACCAGACTTAGTGATAATTAATAAAAAAAAAACAAAAACGACTGTCATGTGGATTTTGCCGTTCCGGACGACCACAAAAAAATAGACAAACACTTGAAACTTTCCAGAGAACTAAAAAAAAAAAAATCTGTGGAAGATGAGAGTGACGGTGATATCGATTGTTTTTGGATTACTTGGAACGGTCACCAAAGTTTTTCAAAGGGGATTTGAAAAACTGGAAATTAAAGGATGAATTCAGGTCATCAATAATACAGCATGGTTGAGATCGTCCAGAATACTAGGAGGAGTCCTGGAAACCTGAGGAGACTTGCTGTCACTCAGACTCCAGTAAAAGATCACCAGCTATAATGGTATAATAAACTCGCAAAGACCATCAGCTAACACTGATGAGAAAAACTCTAAAGGAGTAAATAATAATAATAATAATAGAATCTGTCTTAATTCAATTGTTGAGAGGGTGCCTCGGGTGATGTAATGTTAGTCGGGTAGACATGCGAATCTTCATGAGTGACTTCGAGTCTCATTTGATACCCCATTCATATGGTTTTTGTCACGATGAAATAAAAAATCTTCGTAAATTATTCAATTTTATAGTCGCAAACGACTGTTTCAAGTTCTACACAAGTTATCAGTGCTACAATATATTTTTGCATAATAACGAACTCGTTATATATATATATATGTATATATATATATATGTGTGTGTGTGTGCGTGGATGGGCAACAGTCCCTCATTTATGCATGTTTGATCAAGTAATAAAGACTCATGATGTCTATATAATTTTATTAGGATCCTTTCAAGTGTCCTGACAAGTGCTTTGATTTTAGGTTGGAGTTGGTATATGAATTTACCGAAATTCCCTGAGCGCTTTTGGTAAATTCATAAACCATCGTCAATTGTTGTTTGCAAGTGTAATTTTTTTAATTGCAAAAAATATTCTAATACCTGGATAATAAACGTTTAGTTGGATTAAACTAATATAATCTGGCTAGCATGGATACATTTTTAACATCCTAAAGGACATCGACACGAGGTTAACGAAAGCATGGACAGCTATCAATAGGCCATCGATTAAATGGAAATCAGACCTAACCGATAAAATGAAACGCAGTTTCTTCCAGGCAGCAGTCGCATCGATACTGCTAAATGGATGCACTACATGGACTCTAACAAAACGGCTGGAGAAGAAGCTAGACGGCAATTACACAAGAATGCTGCGAGCAATCTTGAACAAGTCCTGGCGGCAACACCCCACAAGACACCAACTGTACGGCCACCTGCCTCCTATCACGAAAACTATTCAAGTTAGACGAACCAGACATGCAGGACACTGCTGGAGAAGCAGGGACGAACTCATAAGTGATGTGGACCCCCACATATGGCCGTGCAAAAGCAGGACGACCAGCACGAACATACATTCAGCAACTATGTGAGGATACAGGATGTTTTCCAGAAGACCTGCCTGAGGCGATGAACGATAGGGAAAAGTAGCGAGAGAGGGTCAGGGATATACGTGCTTCCAGCACGACATGATGATGATGATGATGATATATATATATATCATATATAATATATAGTAAAAGTAAAGTTAGCGACCATAATCGAGGGTGACCCGAAGGCTCCCTTTTAAAAAGCTACTACACAGTGGTGTAGAGGAGGGCGCTACTCCATTCACGAGATTGCTCCGCTTTACCCTTGATCGTTACCTTATAATGCTCAGGAGTAGGCAACGCCGCACCAAGTACCATTTTTTGAGTCTTTGGTAAAACTCGACCTGGGATTGAACCCTTGTCCTCCGCACCATTCGCGAACACTCTACTCATTAGGCCAGTGGCCAAGTTAATGTAAGTGAACGTAGTCGAGGGTGACCCGAAGGTTCCCTCTTCGATAGCTACTACACCAAATTGGAGAAGAGGGCGCTACTTTTTTCCCTGGATTCTTCCACTTTACTCTGGATTCGTACTTTATAATGCTTAGTGTTAAGCAAGGAGGCATCAAGTACCATTTTTTAAGTCTTTGGTATGACTCGACCTGGGATTGAACCCAGGTCTCCCAGGCCATTGGCGAACACTGTAATCATTATGCATATGTCCGGTATATATATATATATATATATATATATATAACAATGTTTGTCACTATCTCACTTCAAGGGTTTGTGGCAGACCAAATGTGATATAATTCGTAGAGTGCTCAATATCTGTGATAGACCTATTATATAATATTAATAAGTGAATATATATTAGTTTTTATAATTATTTGATAGCATGGAAACTTTTCTGCGACCACAGATTTCATGACGTCTTATAAACGACAATTCTCTGCTTGATGATTGTCGGTTAGAAGACGTCATAGGACCTGTGGTCGCAGACAAGCTTTCATGCTATATAATATAATAAAAACTAACATCTCTTTAAGAAAAAACGTATATATATATTTAAAAAAACATATATATATATAAAAACTAATATCTCTTTAAGAAAAAACAAAACCGGTCACACAAAAAAAAATACTCCAAAATGTTTTGATAGTAGATGTAATCTATGCCTCGAGGAAAAAATACAAATAATGATATACCCAGACCCTAAAAAGTTATTAAATAACAGATGTGAATTAATAGCTAGATGTAGACATAGGACTAAATTTTAACAATAGAAAAATTATCTTAGATAATGCTTTAAAAAATATAGGATTAAATTGAGATTTCAGGTAAATGAATAAAAATTAAGTAAATCTAAAAAAAAAAAATGTATACGTTCTCTTAAAAAATGGGTAACTGAATTAATAGGCTCGAAAATAAAATTGAAATTAAAAAATCTTAATTTTAATTTTAAATCTTGAATTCAATTTAATATAAGTATTACTGTATCCTCACGTAAAGTTATTAAATAAAGTTATTTTATCTAAATTAGTATTAAATCTGGAGTGGTAAGTCGAAAGGTAATTAGAATTTTAAAAAATAAAAATTGAAAAATTAATTTACTATAATTCCAACACGCAATAAATTTAAAAACCGGAAGTGGGCTAAATGAAGAGAAAACTCTTCACCCCTCTTCTATCCCCTCCTCTTTCCTGTGTCTATTCTGAATTATTTTATCCATAAGATCTAAAGAAATAGGTGAGGATTTATAAAAGCTAATATGTATTTACTTATTATTATTATTATTATATATACATATATATAAAAAAGTAAAGTTGTCGACCGTAGTCAAGGGCGACCAGAAGGCTCCCTTTTCAAGAGCTACTACACCGCGGTGTAGAGGAGGGCGCCACTCCTTTCCTTGGTTTGCTCCAATTTACCCTCGATGCCTACCTTGTATCGCTGAGTGTTAAGCAAGGAGGTATCAAATACAATTTTTAAAGTCTTTGATATGACGCGACCTGGGATTGAACCCTGGTCTCCCAGACCTCTGGCGAACACTCTACCCACCATGTGTGTCTACGTGTCTGATTAAAGTATCTCTCGTAATACAGAACAATTTGCATATTTACCAAATTAAAAATGGCGCACCATTTCCAAAATAACATTCTCGTTTCAATCAATGGATAGTTTTTAGAAATGGACAAGCCAATCCGAATTCAAAACTTTGACGAATCTGTTAACATTTCACTTTGCGCTAATCTCATTATGAAAGGCATGAATCCATCACTTTACACTCCAGCTAAAAAATTGCCCAGTCTGCTTCTCTGCAGAGGCGTAAGAACCCCCTCTAACGAGTGTCCTGATATATGACACTAAACAATCTGATGGTGAGGTTCCAGTAATACTGGAGCTTTGGGGAATGCAGAGTGCCCTTTTATTTCCATCACTCCCAGGTCCACTCTGGCCCGCAGTTGTAGCACCTGATAAGGGTCGGTCCTCCTATCTATGGGTTAAATAGAACTAAACTGTGGTTTCTGGAGTTTGCTGTGTCTATTGCATTTAAACTGCGAATTTATGCTAAACTGAATTGTTTAAAATAGAACTGTTTTGACATTTAAACTGCATAAACCTGCTAAAAATTGCCCAGTCAGCTGGGGTTGTAGAATACACCGACTGCTTCTCTTCAGGGGGCGTAACAACCCTTCCTCCCAACGAGTGTCCTGGATATGACACTAAAACAATCTGATGACGAGATTCCAGTAATGCTTGAACGTTGGGGAATACAGTGTACCTTTTTATAGCCATCGTTCCCAGGTCAAATTTGGCCAGGAGTGGTAACGCTTAATAGAGTCCTGTCTATAGGTCAAATAGAACTAAACTGCGTACTTATGTTAAACTAAATTGCTCGAAAAAGAACTGTTTTAACATTTAAACTGTGTACTTATGCTAAACTGAATTATCTGAAGTAAAACTGTTTTGACATTAACTCGGTGTATTGGCCAGTCGGCTGGGGCTGTAGAATACACCGGTTTCATCTCTGCAGGGGGGATACCCCCCCAATGAGTGTCCTGCTTATGACACTAAACAATCTGATGGTAAAGTTCCAGCAATGCTGAAGCTTTGGAGAATGCGGGGTACCCCTTCATTGCCATTGCTTCCAGGTCCACTCTGGCCCAGAGTGGTAGCCCCTGATGGGGCCGTATCTATGCGTTTAATAGAACTATCTGCATACGAATGCTAAATTGAATTGTTTGAATTAGAACTGTTATGACATTTAAGGGGGTGTCCTCGTAGTGTAATGGTTAAAGCGATAGACAGCAGAATCGTAGTAAGCGAGTTCGTACTCCAGTCTCGCTATTACGTTCACTTTCGTGCAAATACCCTTGGGAAAGGTGTGAACCCCTTTATCCTCCCAGCTATGGGTTAAATAGTACCACGACTGGTCTTCTTGGGGAATGGCTTTGGCATTAAATAACTTACAAAGGTTGATATGCCATTAAACAAAGAAACCAAACCAAACCAAACCTTGACATTTAAATGTGTGTAAACAACAACTATACTTATATTAAACTGAATAGTTTGAAATAGAAATGTTTTGGACTATTAAACTGTGTACTTATGCCATAATAAATTGTTTGAAATAGAACTATTTGTATAAAAATAGATTTGGCATTAAATTACCCACAGAGGTTGATGTGCCATAAACCCCCACACACTTGAAGTTTTCTTATCCAACACTTGTAATTCTATTTTGTATTAATCATTGTTTGTAATATTTAAAAAGTTACAAGTATTATTATTTAATATAAATGATTCAATTAAATATTAATCATTTGTTTGGAGAAGTAGTTTCATATATTGTTACCTAACACTACTAATTACAATTACTTCACGTTAAAAACTAAGAATACAAAAGCACCAATCATCATCATCATGTCGTGCCGCCAGCACGGATATCCCTGACCCTCTCTCGCTACTTCTCCCTGTCGTTCATCGCCTCTGACAGAACTTAAGGGCTACATCCCGTATCCTCACATAGC